>JANSVA010000004.1:22897267-22925925 GCA_025504915.1 Erythroxylum reticulatum | reverse complement strand
GAGATGCCATGTGGAGTTCAGTAGTGATCGCACGTAGCACTCCCATATCTTAGGATATGTATCGGAATGACCTACGGTCGTCCCGGTGCGTACCCTAGGGTAATGGGGTGTTACAGTCCTGCTCCACTGGCTCTGCTCTATTAGACAGTCATCTCCGTTACTGATCCTCCTCTCACTCCAGAATGTGCTCCTAAAGTTACTGGACAGTCTCTAATCTGATGCTCCAAAGAGCAACAATGCAAACAAACTCCTGATACCTTCCAACAAACTCCACCATTTCTTTTTCTATATTATTCACAACTGGGAATCTGTTGTGTTTGTCTACCATAAGTCTACCCTCCAGATGCCTGACCTCTACCACCACTAAAATGAACAAAACTGACTCTATATCTAAACCCTGATTGCCTCGATCTCGATGATCTATTCTAGCACTTACTAAATTTCCTTCCAGAGTTAGATTGAAACTCACCATACCTCTTAATCCTAAACTCCTGTCTATACTCTCCTTGTCCAACCTTCATTAACTGCTCAATCCGAATCAAAGCAACACACAACTCAGTAAAACTATTCAGATTTGTAATAGCCAACCTTGTCCTAATCTTCATATTCAATCCATCCTTACACCTCCTACATTTATCTTCCTCAGTTAGGATCAGAGTAGTAGCATACCCTAATAGTTTATTGAATCGTACCTCATACTCAGCTACCATGTGATTTTCTAGTTTCAGATCAAGGAATTCCATCATCTTCTTGTCTAAATAGATCTTTGGATTGTAATTATCCTTAAAGACCTTCAAGAAGTTCCCCCATGTTAGTCTGCAAGGTCGGGCGGAACTATTTGAAACTGTCTTCCATAACTAATAAGCTGGAACTTAAACTAAAGAGACTGCATAGTCGAACCTCTCATCAGGCACAAAATCTATTTGATCAAATACTCTCTCTATTCTCTCCATCCAATCCTCTACCTCAGTAGGGTTTATACTTCTATAGAAGTCTACAATCCACTCCTTCCTAAGTTTACCATGCCTCTTTTCTCTCCTCTCAAGAACTCTATAAGGCATTTGTTCAGACTGGGGTATAGGGGACTCTCTATTAGCTCCTATTGACTCAAGGTCATCTGATTATACGACATGGTCTCCTATAACAGATGGCCTATAACAAACAATAATAATGATCACTATATGGGTCTCTTTCTATATGCCATGTTGAAATTCTTATATATGTCCCTAAGGATGCCAAACCATACTTTAATACCAAAACTATAATATACTACTCCAATATAGCCTAAGCCTGAACATACCAAAGGATATTTGAGAACATACTCAATGAAAATGGGACATTAGCACAATCAAACTAACTTATTAAAGGCATCAAACATATCATAAGTATTCTAAATGTTCATTTCTTCCCATTTCATTCATAAACATAAAAGTCACATGTGACCATACAATTCAGAACCCATATATACATTACGTAACATTTTTTTGATTTTAATCTCAGTACCAAATATATAACATAAAATGGGATGCTAATGCATAGGAATCTAACTAGACTCCTCAGATTTAGCTGATCAGACCTTTGAATCATTCTCGTCCCCAAAATGTAAGTACTCGACTTCTACTATATCACCTTAGTAGCTACAACTCCCTTGAACCTAAAATACAATGTTCCAATTTCAATGAGTTTGTGAACTCGGTGAGTGAACCATCATCGATGTATTCACTCAAATCAGATCAGAAAAAAACAATTATATCAAAGTTTATCATAATTCCCCAAGCAAATCATATAAGCTACCATTGCATATCACAACACATCCTCCATTACTTTAACTATAATTCACTATTTAAAAACAATTCAATAATTCATTTCAATTCAATCAATTGATAAATGTAGGGATGTCTATGCAAATGCCCATGTGTTTCCATTCTCATTTCGTTTTGTTGTGACCAAGTGCCTGTCAACCCAATTTACTGTCCCACATTTGTTGTGGATACTGAGATCATTTTTAGCTCGTATCCATTATGGATACCGAGTCTACGTTATGTGAGCCTAAGGTTGTTTTATATAATCTTGAGCTCAAAGCTCTTTTCTACACACTGGTCACTCTGGTCACAATTTCATATGCTATGTTTTCATTTTCTTTCATTTATGTGTACTCATGCCACATATATCAAACTCCTCATATCTAAGTCCAATGTTTATCAATAAATTGTACACATGTTCCATATTAAACGCACAATTCAAACATAAATGCATATAATTGAGTTTACACATCTAAGTTAACTCATAGTATGCTTCAGAAAAGTTATTGCCTCAACATTTCAGTAATGTCTAGTGTTGACGATCACCTTGCATGTCTATCGTCATGCAATACACTTATAATTCACAAAACACTAGTTTGATTAATCATATGAATATACAATCATACACATGTATATATGTCATGTTTCAATGCATGCTCAATTGACTTTCTTAGTATGTATTCTTATACAAATATCTTGACTATTCAAACATTATAACTTGCATACAACTAGTTTGCAATCAGGTTTATACCTTAAGTAAGCTTGATTTACTCCAAATTCATCAATCATATATTCACCAAACTTTTCTATCAATATATATTCATACAATTACCCAATTCTCATTCATTCATGCCTAATACACATTACTTATATCCTTAAGATCATGTTTGCATTCATAAGAACATCTTTATTCCTTTATCACATGACAATTTCCAGTCTTGGATATACTGACATCAAAACAATACATTCTTTAATTTATGACATCAACTAACATCCTAAACTTATCAAGCTCTTAACCAATTAATAAAGCAACAATCTAGGTTCATTCCAAGCCTTAATCAGGTCCAAATACACCAGTTTAGAGTGACTTTTCCTCATCTAGTTTAACATGTTTAGAAGGATGAAATTGACATTCCAGAACTAGGCCCATGATCATAAGGAACCCGACACGATCATGATAGAAGCTTGTGTAATAGGCCACGATCATGGGGACTATGTTACAATTATAATAGAAAGCAAGAAGATTAGCCACGATCATGCACCATCTTTCTTCCCTTAATTCTACACAAATTTCACATATTTAGAGACATCACTACCACTTGAACTTTTCCATAATTCATGTCCTTTAAAACTACTTCATTTCATGCTAGTTTAGCTTCTATATTGGTTACATTAAATATCCTAAAAAAATCTACTCATTTTTTTCATTACCATTCACTTTATACCATCATACATGCAGTCCTAACTTTTCCACATTTAAAAACACTTTAATAACACCTATCTTTAGCATGAATTCATCATCAATTATACTTCAAATCCCAACTTAAATAATCCATATAATAACCCATAAAGTACTGTTCGCATGCATCCAAAAATAGAACAAAAGGCATCCCTTTCATTCATTATTTTTCATTATAATTATAACACTAATACCACATTTAATCTATCCTTAAGTAGTCATCATAATTTCTACTAGCACATGCCACAATAGATTTTTAATTCACTTACTTGTTCAGCTCAAATGCCACCTCAATGTAACAAGCTTGCTTTGCCTTACATGCATGTAAGATCATATATGAGTTTCAATAGAGACAAGAAGAAGACAACAGAGTATAACTATCTTTCTGAAGAAACTGACAAAGGTTTTAAGGTGGTAATGGACAAAATTTAGAGTAAAAAATCAAAATATGAGGGATGAGTAAGCTTCGAAAGTCACAGGGATAAGAAGGAGAGAGTTACCGCAGGATACAATGAAGATGATTATGGAAGTGTCTATGCTATATGGTGTAGGTGTAAGATGAGTTTAAGGAAACGTGTCAAGTGTCTAAGCCTACCACATGTCCACTCTTTAGGCTGCCAAATGTCATTTAGTTGTTCTACCATTTGTCACTCAACTCTCTAAGCCATTTATCATTTAAGTCTACTACCATATGTCTCTCAATTTACAGGTTTAGTCATCCTAAATTTCCACATGTCAACTTCTCTTGCCACTTGAAATTTTTCCTTTACATTTTAATCCATTAATCTTCCAATTTTGGCAAATAAACTCAAAATTCCTAATTTTAATCCATCAATTCCTTTCATTTTTAAATCAAAATACAAGACATTAGAAATGTACAATCATATCATAATCATTTTGAAACTTTCATACCTCAGAACATGCTAATTAAGTGTTATTTTTTGTAAATCAAAATTCATATGTGTATGATCATATTATGCATGTGAATGAAATCATAAAACCATATCCTAAATGCACAAAATTCACTCTACTCTGATGTAATTTATGTAACTAAGTAATCTAACACTCTAACTCTCATTAGTTTTGGAAACCAACTATTACAAATAAATTCTCTCTTCTTAGTCTCTTTCATAGACAAAATTTATTTCCTTAACTTTGATCATTGATACGAAATATAATATTCTTAAGTACGCTCAAGTAACTTAAATATGAAAAATGTGGGACATCCATACAAAAAATCTGGATGTTATAAAATCATGAGGAATTCTTAAACTTATAAATCATAATATATGCGAGAAACTCATATATATCTTTAATGTACTAAATTAAGAGACCTCATTCTTGAACGTTACACACTGACCATATAAAGATGACCTTATTTAAATATGATAAAAATCTAGTATAGAATTTTGATTGAGAATCTGATCATAAACTCTAATCGTATGGTTAAATACACATAAGATCTCTTTGATCTTATCTATCATGGAAATTTTTTTAGGCATAACGAAAGTGGATAAAATTGCCTGAGCCCTTATGAGACTCTTAAGTCCACTAAAACTTAACTCAACCTTTTCTCATGATTGTTGACCAATATATCTATTTGTTTTTTATTGTCTCACACCATTTATATTTAAGTTTTTCACTTACATTCTTAACACACAAGGGTTTAGCACAAATCAATCAACTGAAATGAATGAGAAAGATATGACAAAGCTAACTTTTTTTTAATCTTTTCATAAAGAAACAATATAAAGTAACTCGAGTTACTTCTAAATTGAAACACTCTTTAATAAACTATTTAACGCCTTCTTACTCAAAGCTCTTAATAAGAAATTTCTCCAAAAGTTGTTCTCTTATAGATGATTGAATAGATAATATGACATAAACGAACTTATAAATTTTTCCATAAGTTATTTTAAGCATATATAAAGACATCTTTATATATGCTGCCAAAAAAAAAACTTAAACTATCCACTTTTTCCATTAACCCATCAAGTTAGTGGAGAGTTAACCATTTTATGCCACTAACTCTAGTTTAGCATATAAGAAATATATTTGAAAGATGTTCACTCTATTCCCAGGCCATCTGTACATTTACCTATTACTTACCTATTACTTAAAGAACTTCTCTAACTTTTTTAATTCACTAATTTCATGTCTTTTCCATGTATTGCCACATCATTGCCTTCTAAACACAAGTGCTTTCATAGACCATTCGTTTAGTTATCCTAAACCATCTTTGTGCATGGTCACCCAATTATGCCTATAGTGCAATCACATTGTTCCATGGCCAAATTCAACAACAATTAAAGCCATTGTATAACAAATCTTACAAATTTATATACCTTTCGACCTTCTCAACAAAGTTAAGTACCTTTATGCACTCTCAGACTAAACATAACTTAGTTGTGTCATTATTTTTTTATATCAGATTTAAATCTCTCTCACAATAAAAAATTCTTGCCAATGTGCATCAATGCATCCTAGCACTCACCTACTATTGGGCTTTTGTCGATATTACCCATTTTACCTTTTCTAGTGATGTATGTTGTACATACATGATATTTAGCATTATTTTCATAGCATATTACTTGTGTTTTAAACTATTTTAAAGGATTCCTCAAAATAAGAAATATTTTATTTTAGGTCGTATTTCTTCCTCTTCAAGAAAAAATAGTGAATTTGGAGAAGAGTTAAACCAACTTAGATCAACTTAAAAAGATTTAGAGAAGGATCATAAAACATAACACCTACATGCCACCATATTAGTACTATGTTTTAATATGGTTGCTTCTGTTTTTCTCTTTTTCCACCCTACACACCCTATGTTACATCCTAGATCAAGAAACAAATACCATATATTTCCTTTGTAGGTTCTATATTAGTAATAAACATTTTTAGAAAATTTAGAGAATGAGTTAAATACAATATAGTATGTGGACTGTTCCCATGTTAGGGTCATGTTACTAATTAAAGATTAGGGTTTATATTTAAAGAAAAGAGGATAAAAAGAAAAGAGAGTTTTTTGTTTAGAAGATGGTTAGAAAGAGTTGAAAAGTCATTTTGAAGCCATTCTACTTTGGTCATTAATTAAGCCTTGGATGAAAGACAAGGAGACAATAAGATACATCAAGATACAAGACTTATGACAGTGATTTCTTATTCTTGTTTTTTTGCATTGTTATTTTTTGTTTAGTTATAAACTAATTGGGATATAGATTTGGGTGGGATGGGCCCTAAGATTTGATGTGTTAAATTAATGGATCTTTTGGTTTAATAAATTTCTAGTTTTTCTGAAATTAATCTATATTCTTGTGTTGATTGAATTGAAGGGTGAAAGTGAAAGATTCAATTGTTTGATTCATGCATTGAGATTCGAGAGATAAGACGTATAACTTCATCATAATATATAAAAAAAGGGTTAAATGTGAATTACTCAAGAGAGAATCATAAGATCTTCATAGGTTAGGGTAAAACTTATCAAGAGAGTTCGTAAATCAAAATAATACATTCTTAGATTGTTTTGAATTAAAATGGATTTCAATTAAATAAACTAATTGTATAAGTTATATATCTCAAGAGAGAATATAATTTCAACCTATAAATTCTTTTTCATCATAAAAACTAGAATTACAATATTAAAGTACTAGGGAATACCTTCCCTAAATCTAGGTTATTAATAAACTACGTTATTCTTGATCATTACATTGTTTTGACATTTAGATTTATTTATTTTATTTTGTTCTTTAATCAATCATATTTATTGGTCTAGCTAAATGAGTTTGTGAATAGTTGTTAATTAACTAATAATCCTTATGGGATCAATTCATGTTCACTATAATTAGCAATAACTACACTGTGCACTTATGTTACATATTTATGAAATTACATCTATGATATGAGTTACAATTGTGCTATGATTTGAAAGTGAAAGGCTTATGACTAGAATTTTGGTATTGATGGATCATAGTTAGTAAATTGGAATTAATTGAAGCCATTAGAGAATTGAGGTATTTAAATATACATTTGGACTATGAGAAATGGCCAAGAGACAAGTTAAGTTAGTACATGAAAATTAGAATGATTAAGTCTATGAGTTAGTGAAATTTGGCATAGTTTATGCATTGACATTTGGCATCATCCATTATGTGATATTTGGCAGCATAATAAAAGGACAAGTGGCTTAATTAAAGTGTTACAAATGGAAACTTAAATGGTGGGCAAACGGACTTCATGTTGTGGTGTTAGGTGTCATGTGGTGATAACGACACCTAGCACTAATAAGTACTAAATCACTGAAGGCATTTGGAGATTTTGCATCACTCTCTCCACTCTTGCGTTTTCTCCACCGAAAACTACTCTCTTCCTCTCAACTTCTGGAATTTTGCAAAGTTTGAATCATCAACACTTGGAAGCTTATCATGAAGATGGTCTTGTAATTTTATGTGATATTATCTTAATGGTACTGAAAGTAATCTTAGATAAGAGTTGATTGCTAGGAAGTGTTGGTGTAGTTATATCTTTAAAATGATTTGGGGTTGTTTTTTGAAGTTTAAGGAGGAAGGGAATACTAAACTTGGTATCATTTTAGAACACGTATTGTTTGATGTTTAAAGTGGGTAAAATGTGTACTGAATTAATAAAAAATTGAGGTTAGAAACTTGATACATGCTGGATACTTATTAGAAGGAGTGGGTCTATTGAACATGCATCGATATTATAACCATATCTCGACCTGTAGACATTAACATATGATGATTTCAAAATCATATTAAACTAGATACATAAATCTACAAATTTTATGAAGGAACTAAATTTTATTTCTGTCACTAAAGGTTTTGAAATTTAGCTTGAAGTTTAGTTCTAGTTGTTATCCACGGTTGAGAATAGTCTGTAGTATTTTGTGTATAACTCTTAGGATAATTAACCAAATTGCATTAACTTCCTTAATACATAGAGGAAAATTTTTTTAGAAGATAATATTGTCCAAAAATGTCAGTTTCTAGGTCAAAATGGCCATACAAGACTAATCCAAAAACCTGTCCTGTGAAAATAGTTGTTTGAAGGTTTCGGGTCACTTATCCCACAATTATGGGAAATGGTTATGAAGGTGAAAAAATGGGGTTTTGTTCAACTAATGAACTATATAAGGTTTAGTTAATTTACTGGGTACAATAGGACTTAAATGGACTTGTTTAAGGTGTGTTTGAACTTAAATTGGTATTCGATGTAATTGAGTAATAATTAGTTTAATTATGCATTACTAATTGAGATGATAATGTAAAGGGTATGGTTTAATAATGATGAATACAAAGTTGAATTACTTGGTGTGATCATGAATGAATGAGTTCCAAAGGCTTATATATTGTGAGTTGGATATGCATGTTTGTGAATTGGGAATTTCTGTGATAATATTGTGCTAATTCTGGACCATTAGTTTTCTGAGGAGTTTGATAGTTGGGGTTGAATTAGAAGTGCTTTCTGATTGTGTGCATATACATAATGTGTGATGACTCAACACTTCTATTGATGCATAATTGCACATATTTGTATTTATAAGGTATGTTATGTAAATGTTAATGAATAAGTTCAGTTGGAGAAAAATAGAATAAAGACATATGTTGTACTTCATCTTTTGCATAAAATCTTAAAATATGAAATGGTTTGTTTTAAAATTGTTGAGTCCTATTCATAGGTAAATAGGCATGCCTAGAAGGGTTATTAGTTGCTTCTGTAATTAGACACTAAAGTGTCCTCTGTGATTAGACACTTTGGTGTCTTTTGATTCCAAACACTTTTGTATCTTTTGTTTCAGAGACTTAAGTCTCTTCTGTTTTAGATACCAATCATGGTATCTTATATTCTAGTCCGATTACCCACTTATGTAAAAAGGATTGGCAGGCTAACTTATTTTGTGTTTTATTATTTACTCAGCTTCGCTATATTTAAGCTCTATTCTAAAATGAATAAGCTTTATTTTGATATAAAAAAATTCTATTTTGATACAGACAAGTTTTGTTTTGATACTTTAAAATTCTAATTTTGATATTTTGTTATTCTATTCTGATACTTGTGAGTTTTACCCTGAAGCAAATATATTATACTTTGATATGATTTATTCTGATCTGAGATGCATATTGTTCGAAATGTGATCTGATTTTTATATGTAAACATCAAATGACTGTTAGAGACAATTGTCATTATGTATCCTGTTTAGTTATTCCCCATTAAGCTATGCTTAGCACGGTGGATTTGCCTCGTGTAGGTACAAATAGAAGGACATAAAGATTGGGAAAAAGATAACCGTTGTGGCTAATATTACAGGGTGGATTTGAACTAAGTTATGTATCTTGTAAAACACCATCTCTATGATATGTACTATTTTGTTAATGGTTTGTAATGTGATAATCTAAATTTAGAATGGTTTTGTAATCAAAGCATATATGGATAAAGTCAGTGTACTGGTTAAATTTTGTTTTATAAAAGAAATGTTTAGTATGTTTCAGTCCTGTCTGAAGTGACATCTACATATCCTTCCAGGGGTATGTGGGTCTTACATCTTTTGGTCTCAGAGCATGGTTTAGGTGATTCTCGTTTAACTGGTGCTTAACTACTGCTTGTACTTGAGTGTAAAAATTATGTTTTGGCCTAATGGTGTTTAATCCATGTTTGGTTATGGAATTAAAGATGGAAAGATCTTACGAAGTTGTTGATGAGGTTACTGAGAGAAATAATCTTTAGTTATCTTGTCTATCGATATCTGGACCCTCTGGGGTCATTCGAGGTAAAGCTGAGGTGACACCTCCTCCTCCAGCTCAGGGAGAGATTTTTGTTAAGTTGTTTGAGGATATGATAATATTATTGCATCGTATAATTGCACCCAAGGCTCCAATTAATCAGTTGCAGAAGTATGAAGCTGAGGAATTTTCTAGAACATCAGTGGAGGAATCTAAAAAAGCTGAGTTCTTGATAGAGAAAGTAAAGAGGGAACTAGATAAAATCAATTGTCCGTAAGATCAAATGGTACACTATGTTGTCTCTCTTCTTCAAGGAGTAACCTATAAGTGGTAGACATTTGTTTTGAGTAATCCTCAGCTACCGATGCCTCTAACTTGGCATTTCTTTTCCTAAGAGTTTAAAGCTAGGTATGTTATAGAGGCTTACAGAAAGGAGAAATGGAAGCAATTTTGGAACCTAAAGTAGAGAAATTTATTTGTTGTTGAATACGATAGGGAATTTAATAGACTCCGCAAGTATGCCCCTGAATTGGTACTTACTGAGGATTTTCGGTGTCATCAGTTCAAGGATGGTTTGAACGATTCAATCAAGGAGCATCTCACCACATTCACTTTACTGCAATAAGTGAACTACCATCAACTGGTGCAAGTCGCATTGAAAATAGAGAGACAATAGGTGGTTAGGAGAGAAAGGGGTCACCGAAGGGGCCTTATTAGAAAAGGTCCATCCTTGGGCAAGCGGAGTCGTGAAGGTGTTTCCTCTACACTAGACTTTACTCAGAGACCTACAATTCGAGGAAGGCGACAAAACTTTTCTTTACTGACCGTTTCTGGTAGGGATTCCTCTATAGGCCAAGGTTCTAGAATTCTGGAGTGTCCTTATTGCTCTAAATACCATTGAGGTACCTATTATAGGACTACAGGTGCATTTTTTAGATGTGGCAGCACGAAGCATCTGATAGCTAACTGCCCTATTAGACAATCCTAGATATCACAAGCTAATAGGGAGGTCTCTCATGTATCTAATGGAATCAGAGGACGAGGTAAAGGTCGTGGAAGATCTAGTCAATTCAGACCTAATCCGAGTAACCAATCGAAAACTGTGGATCGACTAGCTATGCCTTCTACTTTGGCTTGAGCTTATGCATTAAAAGCTCGTGAGAATTAGCACGGACCTAAATTCATTGTTGGTATTGATTCTCTCTTAAATTCTGTAATGTACACTTTGATTAATCGTAGATCCACTCATGCTTATATTTGTATGGGAGAAATTTTTGATAAAGAGATGCCTGTAGACTAATTAGAGTATGATATTCATAGGACTAATCCTCTGGGTAGTAGTCTATTGGTTAATCAGGTATGTAAGAATTGTCCTATTATGATCCAAGGAAATGAATATGTAGCAGATCTGATTAGATTGCCTTTTCATGAACTTGATTTGACTATAGGTATAGATTGGTTGTCCAAGCATCAGATAGTGGTTGATTATAATGTTACGACAGTTATGCTTAGGAAGCCTGATCAGCCTGAAATAGTATTGCATGACATCTGCACTAGTTCTTTAGCTAATATGATATTTGCTTTGCAAACCCAAAAGCTCTTTAGGAAGGGAAGTGAAGCTTATATAACTTTTGTGCTTGATTCTAAAGAGGGTGGTAAATTGCTAGATATTTCAGTGGTGAATGAATTTCCGAATGTGTTTCCTGAGGAATTACCTAGACTCTCTCCTAAAAGAGAAATGGAGTTGTCTATTGAAGTCATGCCTGACACTACTCCTATATCCAAAGCACCAAACATAATGGCTTTTAACTAATTGAAGGAGTTGAAGATGCAATCACAAGAGCTTCTGGATAAAGGATGCATTCAACCCAATATCTCACCATAGGGAGCACCGGTCTTGTTTGTTAAGAAGAAGGATGGTACATTATAGATGTACATTGATTACAAGCAATTGAATAGAGTCACAGTAAAGAACAAGTATCCATTGCTAGGGATTAAAGACCTGTTTGATCAGTTGAAAGATGCAAGTGTTTCCAAAGATAGATCTGCGATCATGGTATTATCAACTTCAAGTAAAGGATGTAGATGTACCGAAGACCACATTTAGGACTCGTTATGGACATTATAAAGTCCTAGTAACGCCATCCATGTTAACTAATGCTCCGGTAGCATTTATGGATCTAATGAATAGAGTATTCAGACCTTATTTATACTAGTTTGTTGTGGTGTTTATAAATGATATCCTAGTCTATTCTAAGAATAAGCATGACCATACTGAGCATCTCTGAATTATGATATAGACCCTGCAAGAAAAAAATTATACGTTAAAATGAGCAAGTGTGATTTCCGGCTTTAAGAGGTATCTTTTCTAGGATATGTTGTCACTTCTCAAGGTATTAGAGTTAATCTTAGTAAGATAGAAACAATTATAAATTGGAAGACACCACGAAATGTGACAAAAGTGAGAAGTTCTTTTAGTTTGGCTAGTTATTATCGTCGGTTTGTGAAGGGATTCTCGGTGATAGCATCCCCTTTAACTAAATTGTTACGAAAATGAGTGAAGTATGAATAGTCTGATAGATGTCAGAATATTTTTGTTCAATTGAAAAGTATAGTTATTGAAGCTCCTGTATTGGCTTAACCTACTTCTAATAAGGAGCATGTTATGTTTAGTGATGCATTGGGTTGTGTTTTGATGCAAGATGGAAAGGTAGTTGCTTATGCCTCTAGGAAGCTAAATTCACATGAATAGAATTACCCTACTCATGATCTAAAGCTCATAGTAGTAATGTTTTCCTTGAAAATTTGGCGGCATTACTTGTATGATGAAAAGTGTAGATTTTTCACAGATTATAAGAGTCTAAAGTATCTGCTTACCCAGAAAGAACTTAATTTAATACAACAACATTGGTTAAAACGATTTAAAGATTATGATTGTATTGTGGACTACCATTTGGGTAAGGCTAATGTCGTGGTTGATGCCTTAAGTCAGAAGACCATTTCAGCATTATCAATAAAGCAGAGTGAATGGAAACTTGTATCTAATGGAGCTTTGATAGGCTAGTTGAAAGCTAGGCCTACTTTAAGACAAGAGATTTGTGATGCTCAAAGAGGTGATGATAAGTTACAACAACGTACTTTGGCTATTCAGGAAGGTAAACAACTTGATTTTTCTATGAAAGTAGATGGTGAATTGTATTATAAAGATCAACCAAAAAAGAAGTTATTATATTGAGGCTCATAATACTGTTTTCACTATGCATCCTAGTAGAAATAAGATTTATCAAGATCTGAATCAGCATTATTGGTGTTCAAGTATGAAACAAGATAATGAGGATTACGTAGTTAAGTGTTTGACATGTCAACAAATTCAAGATGAACATCAGGTTCCATCTGGTTTGTTGCATCCTATTTCTATTCCTCAATACAAATGGGATAACATTACTATAGATTTTGTCACTAGACTTCCTCTTACTCAGAGGAAGTATGATGTTGTATGGGTGGTTGTCAATAAGTTCACTAAGTCTATTTATTTTCTGCCTATTCTTCCTGACTATTCTTTAGATAGGCTTGCAAACTTATATGTGAATGAAATTGTTGGACCCCATTTTCAGAGTCCAATTATCACTCTGATACCATAAGATGTTGGACCTCATTTCTGGAGTCCAACTATCGCTCTAATAGCATAAGATGTTGGACACTCCACTCTCATAAGACTCGTGCCCTGACATATAGACATGCATCCCACAAAGGGGAGCCCACACCAGTCAGACATCAGAATTTCAAAATGACTTCCTTAGAAAAATTGTAGCTCCATGTCTCTAGTTTATTTTGCAAAAAGAATGATCTCCTTAAAACAATTGTATCTCCATATCCCTACTTTATTTTACAACAAGAATCATCTCATTCGGAGCTCTATAGCTTAAGATATGATCAAAAATCCAAATTATGTTCATAACCAATTCATGCTCTTCCAACTCATTCCCTCACTTTCTTTCCATCAATCTTTTTCAAATCAACTCCAAAGGCTACCAATTTTTTTCAAGATATAGAGAATGTGTTAGGAATCCAATTCTTTAAGAATCAAGTTATTTAGAGGTCAAATGATAAATTTATGGCCAAAAAGCCCGAGTGCGATTGCACCAGACACTCTCGCAATCACACCAGTGTGGCATTGTTCTTCTTTCAATCCACAAGTTCTGTCGCACCTTATTCCTTGCAATTGCATCCTATACATATTTATGCATAACTTCCAATAGAGAGGTCAGATTAAGGTTATTCTTATTTTGTTTCAAAGAAGACTTCTAGAACTACAACTTCCATGAAAAATTCGAACAAAGTTTTTGTCTCTAAAAAGGTCAAAAATTTCAGTTTAATGTAGCTGTATCGTATGTACATCCCTGGTAGCATTGCTAACTTATAATGATTATATCTCTCAACTCTGATATCCAAAAATTTCATGCTTTATATCATTGGAAAGCTAGAAATATAAACTACAATTCCAAGAAGACACCTATATCAATACAGTTTTTTCCCTGAATTCAAAACACACATTTTACCCTTATGTAAGCTTGAAAAATGCAATATACCAACTTTGAGAATCACAAGAAAATATCAATAATATTTGATTATGATCATAAACAAAAGAACTTCAATAATTAATCTCATTGCTAAAACAAAATAGTGTTTGAACAAAGCTTTAGTTACAAATCAACATCTACATTAATGACTTAACACAAAATACCAAAATACATTGGATGCTTATGTTCGATATGCAGCTAAAGCTACTTAAAAGTTATCAAACTAACTTAATCACTAAATGTAGCTATCTCGGATTTTCCAAATGCCTTGCAAGGATCAACGATCTTCTCATTCTACACCTAAGGAGAAAATAATGGGTTGAGATACAAAGCTCAATGGCTAATATGTTTATAACCACTAACATCAAGCCACATAATCAAACATATATACATATATTTATCCATATACATCTATATCTCATTTAGCTAGCAAATCCATCATTCACAATTCTAATTCACAACTTATAGTTCAAAATGTCATCAAATAGAAATTATCATAATCATCAAAGCATGACACTAAATCTTGCATCATGACTTGACAAATTAAAATGCAAATGCACAAACAAATGCCTCGAGAGTTCTATGGAACAAAATGAAGAAGTCGAAGTTTACACCATGAACAAAATGAGTCCATTTTTTAGATCTCATATGCCATAAGCGGGCAGCCGGGAGAAGGCTTTTAGATCAACATGCATATGACTAACGAAACAGATTCTCTCTTGCCTAAACACAAGTAATTCTATGCTCAATTCAATCAGTCATATATTTATATTCTTCTGCTTCTTATACTCTTTCTTCTTTTGATTATATCAAAATGTCATACATTTTTCAAGGTATGACATCAAACACATCATAATGCATTTTCTACATTCACAAAAATTTAATTCCAATCAATTAAGCATATACACATAGATATAAGCAAATTTCCCATTTACACAATAACCATAAACACATTACCCACCTAATTAGCTTGCAAAATTCAAGTTCAATTGTGCCTTTCCTCTTTCCCTTGGATAAGGTTTTCTTGGTTTCCATAAAATTCATGAAGCTTCAATAATCACAAAAGTGATAAAATCAAGCTTTAACTATCGTACCTATAGCTTGTCTAGGTTAGAAAGACCAAAACCTAGTTTAAAAACCCTAGAAAAATGGGTCTCTTGAATCATATTATTTTTCCCTTCATTCCTAACACAAAACCCATTCGCTTCCTAACTCCTTTTGTTTTTTTAGCAAGGCAAGAAGAAAAATGAAGCTTACCTTGAACAAATCTTCTTCCCACGGTTTTCTTCTCTTCTTTCTTTCTTCTCTCACGCTTTTCTTCTCTTCTTTCTCTTCTCAAACGATGTTCTTCTCTTCTTCTTTTAATTCAAGGCAACATTTTTGTTGTCTTTCCAATTTTACCCATTATCAATTAATGAAATTCCCATTTGTCCCTTCTTTTGTCTTTATTTACTAACTCCTTTAATCTTCTTAAACACCATACCATACTTTAATTTAATCCGAATATTTCATTCTAATTTCTAATTTCAACTTACGCTCACTAATTAATAGACTCAATTCTAAGAAAATAAAATAAATCATAAATAACTAAATAAAAAATTTGAGACCCAACATAAATAGTGAGACTGCACAGAGTATCGATATCTATTATTTTTTATCGTGATCCTCGATTTACTTCAAAATTCTGGAAAAGGTCTGCAAAACGCTTTAGGTACTCAAGTTAAGTTCAGTATTGTTTTCCATCTCCAGATAGATGGATAATCTGAACAGGTTATACAAATATTAGAAGACATGCTTGGAGGTTGTGTATTAGAGTTTCCTGGAAGTTGGGATAATTATTTATTTATGATGGAGTTTGCTTACAACAACAATTGTCAGACTAATATTCGCATGGTGCCTTATGAAGTGCTATATAGTAGAAGGTGTAGAACTCTGGTGTGTTGGACTAAATTGAGTGAAAACAAGATGATCAAGTCTGATATTGTTAAAGATACTGAAGAAAAAGTTCAGGTTATTCAACATAGGTTGAAAGCTGCCAGTGATAAGCAGGTTATTCAACATAGGTTGAAGCTACAAGTGATAAGCAGAAGTCCTATGCTAATCTGAAAAGGAAGGAAATTGAATATCAAGTAGGTGATAAAGTGTTCTTGAAAGTGTCACCGTGGAAGAATATACCTCGATTTGGTAAAAAAGTTAAGCTCAGTCCATAATATATTGGTCCATATGAGATTCTTAAGAGAATCTAAGCAGTAGCTTATCAATTAGCTATTCTTGAAGAATTGGCCAAGTTACATGATGTATTTTATGTTTCCATGTTAAGAAGATATCAATCTAATGATACACATGAGATTCCTATGCAAGAAATTCAAGTACAACTGAATTTTTCTTATAAAGAAGGGCCTGTGTCTATATTAGCAAGAGAAGTTAGACAACTCAAGAGCCAGTAAATACCTTTGGTGAAAGTACCTTGGTAATACCACATACTTGAAGAAGTAATATGGGAACCAGAAGAGACCATAAAAGCTCAGTATCCTCAACTATTTTAATTAGGTATGAATTTCAAGGATGAAATTTCTTTTAAAGAGCAAAAAATTTTAAGGGCCCAAAACATAACCTAGATAAAATGTTACATATTTATGAAAGTTCATGTATGATATGAGTTAAAATTGTGCTATGATTTGAAAGCGAAAGGCATGTGACTTGAATTTTGGTATTGATGGACCATAGTTAGTGAATTGGAATTAATTGAATCCATTAGAGAATTGAGGAATTTAAATATATATTTGGACTAAGAAAAATGGTTAAGAGACAAGTTAAGTTGGTATATGAAAATTAGAATGATTAAGAAGATGAGTTAGTGGCATTTGGCGTAGTTTATGCATTGACATTTGGCATCATGAATTTTGTGATATTTGGTAGCACAATAAGAGGACAAGTGGCTTTATTAAAATGTTACAAATGGCAGTTTAAATGGTGGGCAGATTGACTTCATGATATGGTGTAAAGTGTCATGTGGTGGTAAAGACACCTAGCACTAATAAGTGTTGAATTACCTAATCCATTTGGTGATTCTGCAGCACTCTCTCCATTCTTGCATTTTCTCCACCGCAAACTAATCTCTCTTCCTCTCAACTTTTGTAATTTTTTTGAAGTTTGAATCATCAACACTTGGAAGCTTTGTAAGTTATTTTATCATGAAGATGGTATTTTAATTTTATGTGTTATTATCTTGTTGGTCATAAAAGTTGCACCTTAATCTTAGATAAGAGTTCATTGCTAGGAAGTGTTGGTGTAGCTGGATCTTTGAAGTGATTTGGAGTTTTTCTTTGAAGTTTAAAGAGGGAAGGGAATAGTAAACTTTGTATCATGTTAGAAAATGTATTTTTTTTTATATTTGAAGTGAGTAAAATGTGTACTGAATTAATGAAGAATTGAGGTCAAAAACTTGATACATGTTGGATACTTGTTAGAAGGAGTGGGTTTACTGAATAGACATCGGTATTATAGCCATATCTTGAACTGTAGATATCAAAATGGGATGATTTTAAATTTGTATTAAACTAGATACATATATATACAACTTTCATGAAGGAATCAAATTTTATTTCTATCACTAAGGGTTTTGAAATTTGGCTGGAAGTTAAGTTCTGGTTGTTGTCCAAGGTTGATAACAATCTGTAGTAGTTTATGTATAACTCTCGGAATAATGAACCAAATTTCATTAACTTTATTTCTTTTGAAAACTAATACATAAAGGAAAAGTTTTTTAGAAGAACATATTTTCTGAAAACTTCATTTTCTAGGTCAAAATGGCCATACAAAACTGATCCAAAAAACTTATCCTATGAAAATAATCGTTTGAAGGTTTCGGGTCACTTATCCCACAATTGTGGGAAATGGTTAGGAAGGTCAAAAAAGGGGTTTTGTGCAATTTATAAACTATGTAAGGTTTATTTAATTTATTGGGTACAATAGGACTTAAATGGACTTGTTTAAGGTGTTTTTGAACTTAAACTGGTATTCGATTAAATTGAGTAACAGTTAGTTTAATTATTCATTATTAATTGAGATGATAATATAAAGGATGTATGGCTTAATAATGATAAATACAATATTGAATTGCTTAGTGTGATCATGAATGAATGAGTTCCAAAGGCTTATGTATTATGAATTGGATATTGATGTTTGTGAATTGGGAATTTTTTCAATAATATTGTGATAATTTTGGACCATCAGTTGTCCAAGGAGTTTGATAGTTGGGGTTAAATTGGAATTTCTTTCTAATTATGTACATATACATAATGTGTGATGACTCAACACTTATATTGCTGCATAATTACACATATTTGTATTTATAAGATATGTTGTGTAAATGTCGATGAATAAGTTCAATTGGAACAAAATAGAATAAAGACATATGTGTACTTCATCTTTTGCATAAAATCCTAAAATCTGAAATCGTTTGTTTTAAAACTATTGAGTCCTAGTCATAAATAAATAGGTATGTCTAGAAAGGTTATCAACTGGTTTTGTAATAGTCTATGATCTGACACTTTGATGTCTTCTGATTCTAGACACTTTTGTGTCTTTTGTTTTAGAGACTTAAGTCTCTTCTATTTTGGATACCAATCTTGATATCTTCTACTCTCGTTTCGTTACCCACTTTTGTAAAAGGATTAGCAGGCTAACTTGTTTTGTATTTTATTATTTGCTTAGCTCCGTTATAATTAAGCTCTATTCTGATACAAAGAAATTCTATTTTGATACAGACAAGGTCTGTTCTGATACTTTAAAATTCTGTTTTTGATTTATGTTATTCTCTTATGATATTTGTGAGTTTTACCCTGAAGCAGATATATTCTACTTTTATATGATCTATTCTGAATTATATATTTGAACATTAAATGACTGTTAGAGACAATTGTCATTATATATCATGTTTAGCTATTCCCCACTAAGCTAATGCTTAGTATAGTGGATTTGCTCCGTGTAGGTTCAAATAGAAGGGTATAAAGACTATGAAAAAGACAACCGAAGTGGTCAATGAAGATTGCATTTTTTTTAGTTGATTAGTTTATTTTGTTTTGTTTGAGTTATAAATAATGTAATATGAGACATGATGCAGTTTGTTCAAAAGTTTGTAAACATTGTATTACAAGGTAAATTTGAACTTAAGTTATGTATTTTGTATAACACCATCTCTATAATATGTATTGTTTTATTAATGGTTTGTAATGTGATAATCTGAATTCAGAATGATTTTAAAATTGAAGCATGTGTTGGCTAAACTCAGTGAGCTGGTTAAATTCTATTTTAAGTCAAATATAAATGAAATGCTTGGTATGTTTCAATCCTGTCTAAGGTGACATTTGCATATCCTTCTAGGGGATATGTGGGCATTACACTTTACCTTGTTCCAATGTCATCATATCATCTCTATATCAAATTAGGTGCTAACTGATTGACCTAAAACATGATAGTCAATATTAAATACCATGAGGATTGTAAGTACTAGTAATTACTGTTGTTATATTATTTTGCGTACGAATTGATTATTGTTCAATCAATGAAACTAAAATTAAATAATTAAAATAAACAAGCTTGTATTATTTAAATTAAAGGATTGTTGAACTTAAATTAATTACAAAAATCAAATGATTAATAACTAGGTTTCGAATCCCCCTAAACCCTTAATCGATTAATTAATTCTTATGCAATCATGTTGTTGATTAATTGTGCCTTGGAGATTCCTAAGGTATGCTAGTAGCTAACCTTGAGTCTACTAACAACTAATCCTAAAATCTATAACCGAATTATTCAGGTCAAAACTTATAGGATTACCATGTTATGAATCCCTTTATTAGGTTTGATCCTAATCTAGAGGATTTATACTATCATATCTCTAGGACTGTAATAAACTCTTTCCAATTATTGTAGATCTATTCAAACTTAGAATTTCTCAATCGCTAGGTATGAAATCAAATTAAAATATAAAAATCATATTAGTAGACAATAAATAAGATGGATAATTAGATCTAATAATCAACAAGCACAATTGCATTCATAAAAGAATCAAAACATGTAAAGTATTCAACTACGATTCATCTGAGGTAGATACTAATAGAAAATTTAGCTACACATTGGCGAGCACGAAATCAAATACATTTAATTAGAAAATAGAATAAAAAACATCAATATTATAATTCTAAATTTCCTTCTTTGTTCTCTATCGTGTATTTTGACAATTTAAACATCCGACCTTGCATTCTAATGGATTTATTGATAAAAATCCCACGTCTTTCACTCCTTAATCTCTAAATCACCTTTGGAATCACCTATGCTCTTCTAAGAGTGATGCCCGCTAGCTCCCCCTCTTCAATTGCCTCCGAAATGCTAAATTTGTATGAAAATCTAGATTTTTAAGTTATGCACGATCGTGCATAGGAACATGCATAATTGGAAATTGCTAGATATTACAAAAGTGCACAGCAATGCACTCTTTCCAAATTACTAATTTTCTATTTTTATGCCACATTTTTGGCCAAATTCTTCTCCATTAAGTCGACAAAGGCAATTATCACTTGTAAACACACTTGAAGCATATTAAGCACCAAATATAAAATATCAAGCAAGAATATATTAAATATGGGGTTAAAATATATTCGATAACCATCTATCAAATATTCCTACACTTTTACTTGTCCTCAGGCAAACCATAATCAAAGTTATAAATTTCACAAAATCAATCCATCGCCATTCTCAATCTATCCATTGATGTTATAAATCATTATATCCTATTGAGCCCAATTAACATACAATTAGAGCCAAGTTATCCTAAAATTAACTTCCTAAGAAATATTAATAGTAATCACATTAACAATCACATTGAAATCAAAAGCATACCTCTTTACACCCTCACCAAGATTTCACTTAATGAACTCAATTGTTTAGGGTGAAAAATGTTAAAACTCTCAATCAATGCATAGTAAAACTCTTACCATAGGCTTGCAATAAAATCACATCTATACCACTTATGTACAAACTAGAAACAAAAACCAAAAGGTCTTCGTGTAGGTTGTAATAGGGATTAAGTAAGATATGAATGGGAAAATAAAAGGGGTTTAATGAAAGAACTTTACTCAAAGAAATAGTACAAGACTTTTTTACAAAACACATAGGCCCTTTCATCACAAATCTCATAGTACCACTTACTTATTTATTTCTTTTTTATTTTTTATTTTTCTTTCTTTCTTTTTCTTTTTTTAATATTCCAATTGGTACCACAATTAAACAAATATTGGACCTTTCATAAAATTCAAGTCTCGATAAGTAAACAATGTAGATAACCTTTAAGGTTCAAAATAATAAACAGGTCTTTAAAGAAAAATAGAATAAAGGTTAATATGTGGGTAAAATCAACGAAAAAGGCTAAGGCTCAACTTGGTTATTCCTAAAGGTTAATTTTTGGGTATGGTAATTTTCAAAGAAATACGCTTAAACAAGTTGTTGAATCTAAGTGCCTTTATCATGTTAATACTTCTAATTTAACAAATATGGCGTCAACATGCATAATAAAGTAAGTTCTAAAATTATCCTATTATATAATGATAACACACAGGAAAGAAAGAAAGAAAAGAGCTCACCAAAAAGAATAGGTATATGTGTGTAAATAATATGTAATTTCATTCAACTTAAAAATTTCAATGATTACGAAAAATATTACTTAGAAAAATAATTTCATTCTAACTGTCGTCCTTTTGCACACTAATTCAAATAAATACTCAACAATAACATATAGTATTTATTGACATATCTCAACCAATTCAAGACATTAGTTAATAAAAAATTATAATCAAGATTGTAATAAGTTTGAAGAATTCAGTTAAAAATTTATTAAACCCATTCCTATACTTAAAATTAGACATTATACTCAATGTTCATAAACAATTAAATAAGCAAGTGAGTTGGTGTTTGGTACTTGCTTGATTTGGACTGATTTTTGAATTTGATCCGTCCAATGTTAACTTAGCCTTGCAAAAATAAAAGAAAAAGAAAAGAAAGGATAAACAGAGATAAAGAAACAAAACATAGTTGAGACAAACCATAAATTATTAACAAAAAGAAGATTAAAAACATACTCAAAAGATAAACCATAAAATAATTGAAAGTAACGAAATAAAAATACTAACATAACAAAAGAAAATCCTAAATCTTGGGTTGCCTCCTAAGCAACGCTTCTTTTACCATCGCGAGTTCGATGTACTTTTTCAAGTCAAGATGGCTTAGTTAAATTGATGTTTTTGTTATTAGCATTAAGCTCACACCCAAGATATAACTTTACTTATTGGCCATTAACCTTTAAGGTACCATTGTGCGGATGACTCACCTCAATTACGTTATATAAGAATATATTCTCTATAACAAATGGCGTCACGTCCCGGTACCACATCAGGCACATGACAACTGCCACATACCCAGGCTAAAGACACTCACGGTACCCTTAATCCTACTATGCAAAGCTAACTAAATATCTTTTAAAAACATTTAAATAGCACAACTGTTGTATTTTGAAAATCTCAAAATTTAATCAAAACACCTGCAAATCAGTTTTAAACGCACTTCTATATTCACATTAAAATTATACCACAACTTTTGGACTTTTATGTCCACTCAAAAGCAATCTCAACAACAATACCAAAGGTTCATATAAAAGGTCCTTTTACAAACTACAAGACAGTCAAGAGTTAGTTTATAAGATCATAAAGCATATCAACATAACCAACCTAATGAAAACAGTTCATTAGCCACTATACAACAAAAGTACAAAACAGAGACTATCCACGTGTGATAATGCCCCGAAAATGTTAAAATATCACACGATCCACTTAGAGCTTCAAGCTCACCAAATTAACCTGCATGGTTGGGAAGCGAAGGGGGTGAGTATACTATGTACTCAATGAGTAGGAAAAACATATATCGCAAATAGAACTTGATACACACCAAGAAAGTCTAGATAACCTAAGAACATATTTTTGTTCATGCTTTTAGCATGCACATAACCACTTATGAAGTGAACATACATGACATAGAAACATATAGGCCTGGCCTATGACTTAACATATACTAGTTAGGAACCACATAGGCCTAGCCTATTAATTACTCATCTAGTGAACGTAGCTTCTAGTGCTAGTACATAAAAATAGAAATATATCACATGTATAAATCAAATATCATCAGGAAATCGAATCTTAGAATAGGCCAAAACAATTATATATGTTGCCACTAGTCGGCCAAACTAGTGTGCACACCAATCGATTCCTGATGTTAGCTCGACTTTCATCTTTGATGAGTCCAAAATATAGTCGATAAGAGCATATGACCCTTGGTGATGACCCCGTCGATAACCAGACATCTAGGTGTGGAATCACAAATAAGTCCCATAAAAGGTGTTGATACAGGGACTCGACTTTTATGTACCAATGTCAAAGGTACGGGAGTCGCTTAATCTGTTGTGCCTAGCACACGATTGGCCAATCATTACCTCACCAATCACAAAAATCATATGAAAATATTAAGTACAAAAATCAAGTAAGACACCATGCCTTTATTTATCGATCCAACCGATAAAGTGGAACCTTGCCATAGCTCGAAGCTAAAAGAGAACACATACACACAGAATGCATGGCTCGATTATGCATATGTAAAATCCAAAACATTATTTCATGCAATAAAAGTTATCTTTTACACTCCAAGTGCAAAGTTGTTCAAAAATGTAGTTTTAGAAAATAAAACATTGTCCTTTGCACTTCAAATGTAGGTTTGTTGAAAATATTATCATTTCTCAAAATACATAATAAAAACATCAATTTCACTCCAAGTGCAAAGAGTTATTCAAAATAACATTATTAATTAAATACATAAGTTAATAACATCTATTTGAGATTCAATTCTACTATACATTATCTAGGTTCAAAATTCACATACAAATCATCATGCATGTCTTAGGATGTCTTAATCCCATTTGAGACATATGGTTTCCCCATCTCACCTTAAAAGAAGGTGTACACTCCCTTAACTTCAACAATCCTTCATACGAGCTCTTTGATTCACAACTCCTAAGCCTTTATATATAAAAATATACAAAGTATTTACTACACAAACATGTATCTCATATTTATACACCATTACATAAGTGTATAAAACACAATATCACTATCTTTAAGCTATAGGATTCGGCCATTAAACTTCGCACATGGTTACTTCCCTTACTATTTACATTAGCTTTTCTTTTGTATTTTCTAAGTTATTTAATGCCTTTAATCCAATACTTACTCATTTCAAAACATAATTAAGAACATTTTTATCCAAGCACATTAGGCCATTACTCATTAATCTAAGCAAAAATTCAAGTTTACTCTCAGTAAGCATGAAAGATGTTTTCCAATGCATATCATTACAAATCCTTAAATCCTAAGCAAAGTTCACTTAGGCATTTTATCAAATACGTAATGTGCATGACTTTCAATTCATATTTTCAAGACTTTATCATAGTAATTAATGCTCCTATCTTATTATACAACTAACTCTTCCAAACAACAACACATATACATATACATGACTAATGTTTTCGGGTGCCCTAAACATCTGTTAACCCTTCCTTTTATATCCCTAATGTGGTACATAAGAGTCCTAATTCTAATGTGAAAAGGATTGATTAAAATTATTTCCTAAAGTAACTTATTTTTTTCTTGCTGGATAAGAAAACCTTCCTAACTAGGAAACTTAAAATAAAATAAAACAAAGACAAATCATAATGGATAAACGACAACATAACAAATCTTTATCCGTTCAATCCTTTATTAGTCCCCTCCACTTAAAAAGAACTCAATCTCGTGTTGTCATTAGGATAGAGCTCTTCTTCTCCATGAAAATCATAGATATCAGCAACATTAAAAGTCTTTGAAATTCCCATGTCCTCAAGCAGATTGATAACATAAGCATTGTCATTGATTTTATTTAATATCTCATAAGGAACATATTTCTTTGGCTTCAATTGGATGTAGATTCCAATAGGGAATCTTTCTTTCCTTAAGAAAATCATCATTTTATGACCTTCTTGGAAAGTTTTAGAATTGTTGTGTTTGTTGGTTTATTCTTTATAATTGGCATTAGTCCTTTCAACCAAGCCTTATTCAATATACATCTTTTTCATTTTTCATCATCAATTCACAGTGTACATATACAATTAACACCATAGAATTCATTTAAACCATCAATTTCAACATTTCACAAACTTTCACCTAAAAGAGAACATTTTGGTTTTAGCTTAAGGGGACTTCTCCATGGCTCATTTCATTCATCTAAACCATGTTTCATGCATATTCAACCATGGAGAACAACATATCTTAACACCAAACTCAAATCATAATGTAGAGAGAGATGAGACAAAATTACCTAAACTTTCCTGTAGTGATATCTTAAAATCCTTTGAGAATTTCTTAAATCTAATGATAGATTTAAGTTTCTTGATCCCAAATTAACTTAGAACACCTTGATTTGTGTTGGAGAATAAAAAAATGGTAGAATTTTAGTGATGGTCGAATGGGTTCTTCTCTTCCTCTTTTCTCCTTTCTTCTTCTTTCTTTCAATTCAAACAAAATGTTTCTAGTCTTTAATAGTGGGGTGCTATGGTGACGGTACTTGTGGTGGCATTATAGCGCTCTAGCCCTAGGCTACTGCTGCAAAATGTACTATGCCCACCATGTCATGACATGCTACAGAGCCGCCCTTAACGCTGGTGGTAAATCCGGTTGCACTACCACTGATGGTGTTACAGTGTGAGGCTGCCTATAAGCCGAAGAACTAGCAACCACTGGTTATATGATTGCTTCAATTTTATGTTCCTTTAGCTTAGATCGCAAAGGTCCAACCTTATGACCACTTCCCCTTGCTCGTCCAACCATGCTATCACTATAAAATCAAGGAAAAAGATATTGTTTAATAAAATAGATTGAACTAAGCCTAGCTTATTAGATATCCCAAATATCTTAAGGAATGTCGAAAAGTACTCTCAACGAGGTCAAAATCATCCGACCGTTAAGGACGTCAACTTAACGATCTGAGACTTAACTTCTCGACCAAAGACTTTCAACACCTAGACTCGACTGCTAAAGCTCATGAACTTTTTGAAAACGGAAATAACATTTTTGAAAACTTAAAAACCAGGCTCTGATACCAATTTAAATATCACGTCTTGGTACTACATCGGGCATATGACAACTACCTCATACCCAAGCTAAGGACACTCACGACACCCTTAATTTGACTATCTAAGGCTAACTGAATATCTTTTAAAAACATTTGGATAGCATAATAGCTTTATTTTGAAAATCCGAAAACTCAATCAAAACACCTACAAATCAATTTTAAACGTATTAAAATTCTACCACTACTTTTAGACTTTTAAGTCCACTCAAAACCAATCTCAACAACAGTGTCAAAAGTTCATACAAAAGGTCTTTTACAAACTACGAGATAGTCAAGAGTTAATTTATAAAATTATAAAGCATATCAACATAACTAACCTAATGAAAACAATTCATGAGCCATTATACAACAAAAGTACAAAACAGAGACTACCCATATGCAGTAATGCCTAAAAAATGTTAAAAGATCACAGGATCCACTCAGAGCTTCAAGCTCACCAAATTAACCTGTATGGTTGGGAAGCGGAGAGGGTGAGTACAATATGTACTCAGTGAGCAGGAAAAACATCGCAAATAGAACTCGATGCACACCAAGACAGTCTACATAACCTAAGGATAGGTTTTTTCCAGATATTTAACATGCACATAACCACCTATAAAGTGAACATATATGACATAGAAACATATAGCCCTAACCTATAACTTAACATATACTGGTTAGGAACCATATAGGCTTAGCCTATTAATCACTCATCCAGTGAACATAGCTTCTAGTTCCAGTACAAAAAAAATAGAAAAACATCATATATATAAATCAAATCTTGTCAAGAAAACAAATCTTAGAATAGGCCAAAATAATCATATGTTTTGTGACAAGTTGGCCAAACTAGTGTGCACACCCATCGATTCCTAGTGTTGGCTCGACTTTCATCTATTATGTGTCCAGAATACATTCGACAAAAGCATCATGATCCTAGGTGGTGACCTCGTCAGTGGTTAGATCTCTAGGTATGAAATCACCTGCAAGTCCCGTAAAAGGTGTTGATATGAGGACTAGACTTTTATGTACCAGCATCAAAGGTATGGGGGCTACTTAATCTATTATGCCTAGCACACGATTGGCCAATCGTTACCTCACCAATCAAAAAAATCATATAAAAACAATAAGTATAAAAATCAAGTAAGGCACCTTGCCTTTATTTATCGGTCCAATCGATAAAATTTAATATTGCCATGGCTCTTAGCCAAAAGAGAACACATTCACACAGCATACATGACTAGATTATGCATATGTAAATTCCGAAACATTATTTCATGCAATAAAAGTCATCTTTTACATTTCAAGTGCATAGTTGTTCAAAAATGTAGTTTCAGAAATAAAACATTGTCCTTTGCACTTCAATTGTAGGTTTGTTAAAAACAATATCATTTCTTAAAATACATAATAAAAACATCAGTTTCACTCTAAGTGCAAAGAGTTATTTGAAACAACGTCGTTAATTAAATACATAAGTATGCTTGCATCTATTTAAGATTCAATTCTACTATGCATTACCTAAGTCTAAAATTCACATACAAATCATCATGCATGTCTTGGAATGTCCTAATCTTATTTAAGAGATATGGTTTCCCCAACTCACCTCAAAAGAAGGTGTACACTCCTTTGACTTCAACAATCCTTAGTAAGAGCTCATTTATTCACAGCTTCCGAGTCTTTATACCTAAAAATATACAATGTATTTACTACTCAAACATATATCTCATATTTATACACCATCATATAAGTGTATAAAACACAATATCACTATCTTTAAGCTATAGGATTCAGCCATTAAGCTTCTCACATGGTTACTTCCCCTATTATTCACATTAGC
>JANSVA010000004.1:22883333-22897167 GCA_025504915.1 Erythroxylum reticulatum | reverse complement strand
GGCCTATGTATCTTGGACTAAGCTTGCCCTTCTTACCAAATCTCAAAACCCCTTTCCATGGAGAAGTTCTAAGAAACGGTTTGTCTCCAATTTCAAATTCCATCTCTTTTCTATGTGCATTCGTATAGCTCTTCATTCTTTCTTGAGCTTCCTTAATTCTTTATTTCACCAATTTAATACCTATCAAATGTAACTAGCACCAATTCAGGTCCTACAAGCCTCCTTTCACCTTCCTCATCCCAACAAATAGGTGTTTTGCACCTCCTACCATACAAAGCATCATAAGGTGCCATATAAATTCTTAAGTAATAGGAATTATTGTAAGCAAACTCAATTAGAAGTAAATGATCATCCCATGCACCTTTGAAGTCCATAACACAAACTCTTAACATTGCCTCCAATGTTTGGACTGTTCTTTCCAATTGACCATCGGTCTGTGGATGGAAAGTTGTACTAAAATGTAACTTAGTTCCCAAAGCCTCCAATAACCTTTCCCAAAATCTGGAGGTGAACCTATGGTCTCTATCTGAAACTATAGAGCTTGGAATCCTAAGAAGCCTGATTATCATATCTATGTACTTTTTAATTAAAGCATTCAAGGAATTTGTCTGCTTAATTGGCAAGAAATATGCGGACTTGGTTAACCTATCCACAATCACCCATATTGCATCGTGCTTCCTGCTAGTCCTCGGGAATGCCATCAGGAAATCCATTGTAATCTTCTCCCGTTTCCATTCAGGAATCAGTAGAGGTTCAAGTTTGCTTGAAGGTGCTTGGTGTTCAACTTTAACTTGTTGACACACTAAGCATCTTTTAACATATTCTACAACTTCTTTTCTCATTCCCTTCCACCAAAAATGCTCTTTCAAATCTTTATACATTCTCGTACTTATTGGGTGCATAGCATAAGACGTATTGTGTACCTCACCTAGAATCTCTTCTTTCAATTCCCACATATCTAGAATACACAGTCAGTTACTCATCACCATCAATCCATCTGCTCTGATCTCTATTCCAAAGGGTTTACCACTTTTAATCTCTTCTCTAAGCCTGCTCAAATATTCATCTTGCTCCTGCAACTCCTTAATCTTCTCATTCAATACTGGCCTTACTCTAAAATCTGCCAACACACAGTCAAGCTCAACTTGTCTTAATGCCACATTAAGTCTGGCTAATTCCTTCAGCAAAGGAAGGTACACTATCTCCACTTGTGCCATAGTGGACTTCCTACTCAATGCATCCGCTACCACATTAGCTTTCCTCGAGTGGTAATCTATCATTAAGTCATAATCCTTTAACAGTTATAACCATCTTCTTTGTCTCAAGTTTGACTCCTTTTAGCTCATCAAATACTTAAGACTCTTATGGTTTGTAAACACCTTAGTAGTGACTCCATACAAGTAACGTCTCCAAATCTTCAATGCAAAAACTATGGCAGCCAACTCCAAATCATGCGTAAGATAGCTCATCTTATAAGGCTTTAATTGCCTAGAAGCATAAGTAATAACCTGATCTCCTTGGATCAACACACAACCTAATTCCTTCCACGAGGCATCACTATACACTATATATCCATCATTACCCAAAGGCAAAATCAAAATTTGTACACTCATCAATCTATACTTGAGCTCCTCAAAACTCTTCTGACATTCATTTGTCCACACAAATTTATGATTCTTCCTTGTCAATTTAGAAATGGGCAATGTGCCTATGTGTGTGTGTTTATGCTTAAATTTCTAAATTGTGAAATTGTTGTAATGTGTAAAATGCATTATGATGTGTTTTAAGTTATGATTGACATTTTGATATAGTTAAATTATGAGTATGATCATATTATGCCATTGAATTGTGTCATGGCATTTTCATTTAAATGGAAAGAAGAAAAGCACGAGAATATGAATTTGTGATTTATTGAATTGAGCATGAAAAATTGATTATGTTTGGTCAAGAGTGCAACCATTTCATAGTCACACGCATGTCGATATAAAACCTTCTCCCGGCTACCTGCTTGTGGCACACGAGATCCAAAATGTGGACTCGTTTTGTTCATGGAGTAAACTTCGGTTTCTCTATTTTGTTCCACGAAACCCTCAAGCCATTTGTTTATGCATTTACATTTTGATATGTTAAGTTATGATGCAATTTGAGTGTTATGCTTTGATGTTAAATTACATCCAATATGTCCCATGCGATGATGTATTGAACTATGAAATGTGAATTAGAATTATAAATGTCGAACTGTCATTTCTAGATTAAGATAAGAAGTGTATGCCTATATGAATGTTCATATATATATGTTTGATTACGTGGCTCATTGCTAATGGCTATAAATATATTAACCAATGACTTGTGTAGCTCAACCCATAATTTTCCCTTCTCAAGTTCAGAACGAGAAGATTAGTGATCCTTGCTAGGCATTCGGAACTCTAAGATAGCTAGAAATCTTTTGTACTAAGCTAGTGACTATTTTTTGGATAGCTTTATAGGCATATCAAGCATGAGCATCCTTTTGTATTTTGTATTAAGTTAATGTGTATGTTGATATGTAAGTAAAGCTTGTTCAAACATTCACTTTGTTTAGAAATGAGAATGAGAAATTGAGAAGTTCCTTTTTATGTATGATTATGTTAATTTAAAGGTTGAGTATAATGGAATGTGTATGTGCATATTCTTCTTTGTTGAGATTGAAAATTGTTGTTAGTATTAGAATAGCATGTTAGAGTTAGAAGGATTACATGTGATGAATCATTGAGGTGAGATTCAGAAGTACTTAGTAGTTGGATTGATATAAAGAGATATTGCATTTTGCAAGCTTTCATAGGTGGAGAGATAGTGTTCTGAACTTAAAGGAAAAACTGCATCGATCTAGGTAGATTAAGCCCAAGTTGTATTCATAAAAGTTGTAACTTAACGTTTTAGCTTTTCAAAGGTATAAAGTATATGATTTTTGTATATCGGAATTGAGATTTATGACTATTACAATTTAGGATGTCGCAAAGGATGTATATACGGAACAACTATGGAGATTGAAGTGATATGGCACAAGAAGAGGTGGATTTGAGGAGATTATGAGTTAAAGGGATATTAGAATGGAGTTAGTATCCATTTTAGGGGTCTTGTAGGGTGAAAATTTTCATTACACCCGAAGGTTACACGGTCAGGCCTTGTATATTCACATTGGCCGTGTATTCCTGATGTAGAAAAATTTTCAGACCTGAAGGTTACACGTTCTGCCCGTGTTGTTTAACATGGCCCTTGTTTTAACCATTAAAATGACAAAATCTCATTTTGATCTCTTCATAAAAGTTTTAGATCCAGAAGTTCTCGTCAAAACCGTATAAAGAATACCTTAATCTGATATATCTAGTGAAAGTTATGCTATTTGTTCTGAGATAAGTGCAACATGATTGAGGACACAAACATGGTTGATTCTTTTGGCCATAACTTCATAACCCAACCTCAAAATTAAGTTATTCTTGAAGCAATAGATTCTGGACACATCTTTCTACCTTAAAAAAAAATTGATAGTCTTTTATGATGATTGAAAGATTATTTACGGAAGGAAAATGAGGGATTAGTTGGAAGGGCATAATTAGGTTATGAACATACTTTGGATTTTTAAGTATATCTTGAGCTATAGAGCTCCGAATGAGATGGTTATTGTTTCAACATAAACTAGAGACATAAAGCTACAATTTTTTTGAAGAAGCCAAATTATGACATAGGTGTTTGGCTGGTGTGGGCAACCTACCCTTGTGAGATGACAGCAAAGTGAGGGTTCATTAGAATAACCCTACAAGGAAACCTGCTCATGCTTTTCGACTCCGGAACGATAGTTGGGCTCTAGGAAGGAGTCCAACATCTTATGGTATCAGAGCTTAGGTTTTTCCTAGGTTTATAATGCATAGTAGGATGAATTGTTATGTTATGTGATTAATTGTTTGCATTGTTAAATTGATTGATTGTATTAAATGACATGCATATCATACATACATATAGGAATACAATGTAAGCTAATTGCTAGTGTTTCCATTGAAGGAGTGAAATGCAACCTCGTAGGAGGACATAAGGAATATTGCAAGGATCAGTTGCACCTGACCCTCCACTAAGAGAGGAGGGTACGGATAAGTCTAGAGCTTCAAGAGATGCTGAGGCTTCTGTAAGGCACAGTATTAGGCCCTCTCGCTCACAGACATGGGAGTCGTCTGTTTTGTCAAAACAAGTGCCTACCTTGGATCCGAGGATATTCCAAGCCTTCACTCAGGCGTTTATCCAAGCTATGGGTCAAATGCCACAATCTTCTACTCTAGCCCCAGTTAAGAAGGGGAAGCAGTTTGACAAATTGAGGAAGAATAGAGTAATGGACTTTTACGGGATCACTAATCTTGAGGAAACTGAAACATGGATGAGAAAGATGGAACGGATATTGGAGCAGATGGATTATGAATATGACGAGAAGGTTGAATATGCTGCGAGTTTGTTACAAAGGGATGCTTTGCATTGGTGGAGAGTGTCCCAGGAAGTCAGATGAAGCCATTAGGGTAGGCTTGGAAGGACTTCTTGAATGTTTATAAGAAGAAGTATTTTTCTGAAGTGTACATCCAGTAAAAGTAGAGAGAGTTTTTGTGCCTCACCTAGAGGGAGATGACGGTGAGTGAATATGAGCATTGATTTACACAATCCCGATATGTAGCTGAGTTAATGATGAGCGAAACGGCTAGGTGCTGAAGGTTTGAAGCAGGATTGCACTTGCCATCAGAGAGAAAGTGGTGGTGCAGAATTTCAATGATTTTTAACAACTGGTTGAAGCGGCACTGAGGGTTGAGAATATATAAAACATAAAGAGCACCATAAACAAGAAGAGAAAGGGGAGAAAACAACTTAAGAGGGGAGGCGGTGCTCCTATGTCAGAGAGGAGTGCTAGGACTTTCCCAGCACAGTCTGAGGAGAGGAGCAGTGGAGCAGGTAGGCCTAGACAGATGAAAACTGTCTCACATCAAACTTCAATGGCTGGTAGTAGGAGGGGAGATGGGGATAAGCCACCCATTGCCAAATGTGATCATTGTGAAAGGTTTCATAGAGGGGAATGTTACCGATTGACTGGTGCGTGCTTCAATTACGGGGAAAAAGAACACATGGCAAAAGAATGCCCTCAGAATCAAAGACATGAGAGAAGTTAGATGCAAGTTTCAAAGATGGATGAGATAGAGGGACACAGGACAGTAACGGAAGTGGGCGGTTCTGATACAACCAGGAAAGGGAACCCTCTAGGGAGACCGAGGGGACAAGCACCAGCCAGAGTGTTTTCTATGAGTAGGGAAGATGTAGAGACAGCTCCAGGAATCATAACTAGTATGATTAAATTATTTGATGAGGATATTGTTATTTTGATTGATCCGGGTTCCACCTATTCTTTTGTGTTATTGAGTAGAACTGTGCATAGTAGAGAATTGAGCCCATTGGATACTCCTTTGATAGTGAGTACTCCAATTGGCCAATGTATTATTATTAGTTAAGTATACAGAGATTGTAAGATACATATTGGAGGGGAACAATTAGTGGTGGATCTAATGCCATTGAGGATGGGAGGATTAGATATGATTTTAGGTATGGACACCTTGGAGAAATATAATGCCAACTTGGATTGCATTCAAAAGATTATGGAGTTCGAAATTGGCAATGGTAAAAAGGTGGTGTTTATGGGGACAGAAAAGTGAGTTTGACTAGAATGGTTTCAGCTTTAACAACATAAAAATTAAAGAAGAAAGGATGTGAAGCATTTTTGGCCTATATGGTAGACACAAAGGCAGATAGAGGGAAGTTAGAAGAAATACCTATGGTCATGGAATTCTTTGATGTCTTTCTCGAGGAATTACCAGGACTACCACCACCTAGGGAAATTGAATTTCCCATAGAGCTTCTTCCGGGCACAATGCTAATATAGATTCCACCTTATAGAATGGCTCTGACGGAATTGAAGGAGCTTAAGGAGCAATTTGGAGAATTATTAGAGAAAGGGTTCATAAGGTTGAGCTTTTCACCTTAGGGTGCTCTGGTCCTTTTTGTAAAAAATAAAGATAGATCATTGAGGATGTGTGTGGATTATAGGAAGCTTAACCATGTCTCCATCAAGAACAAATATATGTTCTCACACATAGATGATTTGTTTGATCAGTTACAAGGGGAAAGGGTCTTTTCTAAGATAGATTTGAGATCAGGCCACTACCAATTGTAGATAAAGGAGTCCGATGTGTTAAAAACTACTTTTAGAACACGGTATGGCCACTTTGAGTTTTTGGTCATGCCTTTTAGGTTAATGAATACACCTGTAGCTTTCATGGACTTGATGAATCTAGTCTTTAAGTCCTTCTTAGACCAATTTATCATTGTCTTTATTAATGATATATTGGTTTATTCTAAGAGTGACAAGGAGCATGAGGAACATTTGAGGGTTACCTTAGAAACATTGAGGAAGAACGAGTTGTATGCCAAATTTGATAAATGCAAATTCTAGCTAAAGGAAATGATGTTTCTTGGGCATGTGATTTCAAAGCACAGAGTACATATAGATTCAAGAAAAATTGAAGCTGTGGTGAGATGGGAAGCACCTAAGAATATAACAAAAGTGAGGAGTTTCTTGGGTTTAGCTAGGTATTACAGGAGGTTTGTGGAGGGCTTTTCCATAATAGCATCTCCATTTACCATATTGACCAGGAAGAATCAGAAGTTTGTGTAGATAGATGAATATTATAAAAGCTTTGAGAAGTTTAAGCATAGATTGACGAGCGCACTGATTTTGACATTGCCTTCGGGTAATGATGGATACATAATGTATAGTGATGCTTTGAGGAAGGAATTGGGTTGTGTGTTGATGCAAGGAGATAAGGTGATTGCTTATGCTTTTAGGTAATTGAAACCTTATGAGATGAATTATCTTACGTATGACTTGGAGTTAGCTGCCATAATTTTTACTTTGAAAATATGGAGACACTATTTGTATGGAGTCACTACTAGGGTATTTACAGACCACAAGAGTCTTAAGTATCTGATGAGCTAGAAAGAGTTGAATTTAAGAAAAAGAAGATGGTTAGAACTATTAAAGGATTATGACTTAATGATTAATTATCGCCCAGGGAAGGCTAATGTAGTAGAGAATGCACTGAGTAAAAAATCGACTATGGCACATGTGGAGACAGTGTATATTCCTTTGTTGAAGGAATGAGCCAAACTTAAAATGACATTGAGACAAGCTAAAGCTGATTGCATATTGGCAAACTTTAGAATAAGGCCAGTATTGAATGAAAAGATTAAGGAATTGTAGGAACAGGATGAGTTCTTGAGCAGGATCAGAGAAGAGATTAAAAATGGTAATCCTTCTGAAATAGAGGTAAGGAAAAATAGATTGATGGTGGTAGGGAACAGACTATGTATTCCTAATATGCAAGAGCTGAAAGATGAAATTCTTAATGACGCATACAATGCACCCTACGCAATGCACCCAAGAAGTATGAGAATGTATAGAGATTTGAAGGAACATTTTGCTGGAAAGGAATAAAGAGAGAAGTAGCAGAATACACTAAAAGATGTTTAGTGTGCCAGCAAGTCAAGGTTGATCACCAAGGTAAGTTTAAACCTTTGTCGATTCCTAAATGGAAATGGGAGAAGATTATGATGGATTTCTTGATGGGATTACCAAGAACCAATAAGAAGCATGATCCAATATGGGTGATTGTGGATATATTAACCAAGTCAGCACATTTCTTGCCAATTAAGTAGACGGATTCTTTGAATGTGTTGGCCAAGAAATACATAGATGAGGTAGTTAGACTTTATGGGATTCCAAGTTCGATAGTCTCGGATAGAGATCCCAAGTTCACCTCCAGGTTCTAGAAAAGTTTACAAGAGGCTTTGAGAACTAAGTTGCAATTTATTATAGCTTTCCATCCACAGACTAATGGACAATTAGAGAGAACAATATGGACTCTAGAGGCAATGATGAGAGCTTGCGTTATAGAGAGGCTAATGGGATGACCATTTGCCTTTAATTGAATTTGCTTACAATAATTCGTATCACTCGAGAACTCAGATGGTACCTTATGAAGCTTTGTATGGTAGGAGGTGCAAAACTCCTATTTGTTAGGATGAGGAAGGTAAAAGGAGACTTGTAGGACTTGAGTTGGTGCAGGTTACAGTTGACAAGATTAAATTGGTGAAACAAGGACTTAAAGCAGCTCAAGATAGGATGAAGAGCTACAGGATGCACATAGAAAAGAGATGAAATTTAAAGTTGGAGACAAAGTGTTTCTTAGAGCTTCTCCATGGAAAGGGGTCTTGAGATTTGGTAAGAAGGACAAGCTTAGTCCGAGATACGTAAGCCCTTATGAGATCATTGAAAGGATTAGACCTTTAGCTTATAAGTTAGCTTTTCCATCAGAATTATCTAAGATTCACAATGTTTTCCACTTATCGATGCTAAGGAAGTATTGATTAGATCCTTCACACATAGTTCAACCTTTAGAGGTTCAATTAAGGGAGGATTTGACATATAAGGAGCAACCAGTAGAGATCCTAGATTCGAAGGAAAAGGTTTTGAAAAACAAGATTGTAAAGCTAGTTAAAGTCTTATGGAGGAAGCATTCGACGGAGGATACAACATAGGAGCTTTTGGAAGCAATGAAGGAGAAGTATCCACACACAACGAGGACGAAATTCTTTTAGGGTAGGAGAGTTATTGGATCTTAATTTTTTTTGCTAAGTTACTTATTATTTGCTTAATTATTTATTTATGTTATTTGTTAGGTTAATTATTTATTTTTAGAATTGGGTCATAAATTTAGTGGGCCTAACTAGAAATTAGAATTTTTAATGGGCATGTTAGAATTAAATTAGAGTATGGTATTGAGAAGATTAAAGGAGTTAGTAGATGGATTAAATGAAAGGAGGGGCAAAATTGGAAAGGGCAAGTGAGGGGCAATTTTGGAAGAATATGTTAAAGATGAGACTTGAAATAAGAAAGAGGAGAAGAGAATAGAGAAAGTCGTGGAAGAGAAGAGAGGAAGAGAGAAAAACGTGGGAGAGAAAAAGAAGAAGAAAAATTGTGGGAGAAGAGAGATGGAAAAGAAGAAGAAAAGAGGAAGAATCATCTTCTTAAGGTAAGCTCCATGTTATTTTCTTCTTGTTTGGTTTGAAAAAGGGAGTAGAGAAAATGGGTTTTTGTGTTGGGAATGAATGTGGAAGAAGATGGCTTAAGGGAACCCATTTGATCTTAGGGTTTCTAAGCTAGGTTTTGGGTTTTCTATCCTAGATGGACTATGGGTAGGTTAAATTTGAACTTGATTTGGGGGATTTCCATTCGAATTAGAATTGAATGAGAATTTTTTGGTTGTGTTAGAAAATTAAGAACAACCTACCCAAGAGTAAGAGGAAGGGCACAATTGAGTTTGGATTTTCAAGAGTTATAAGGTGGGTAAAATATTTATGGTTATTGTGTAAATAGGCAATGTGCCTATGTGTGTGTGTTTATGCTTAAATTTCTAAATTGTGAAATTCCTGTAATGTGGAAAATGCATTATGATGTGTTTTATATTATGTATGACATTTTGTTAGACTTAAATTATGAGTATGATCATGTATGCCATTGAATTGTGTCGTGGCATTTTGATTTAAATGGAAAGAAGAAAAATACGAGAATATGAATTTGTGATTGATTGAATTGAGCATGAAAAATTGATTGTGTTTAGGCAAGAGTGGAACCGTTTTGTAGTCACATGTATGTTGACATAAAGCCTTCTCCCGGCTGCCTGCTTGTGGCATATAAGATTCGAAAAGTGGACTCGTTTTGTTTATAAATTACACTTCAGTTTCTCTGTTTTGTTCCACAGAACACTCGAGCTATTTGTTTGTGCATTTGCATTTTGATATGTTAAGTTATGATGAAATTTGAGTGTTATGCTTTGATGTTAAATTACATCCAATATGTCCTATGCGATGATGCATTGAATTATGAAATGTGAATTGAAATTGTAAATGTCAAACTGTCATTTCTAGATTAAGATAAGAAGTGTATGCCTATATGAATGTTCATATATATATGATTGATTATGTGGCTCTTTGCCAATGGCTATAAATATATTATCCACTAAGCTGTGTAGCTTAACCCATAATTTTCCCTCCTCAGGTGCAGAACGAGAAGATTGGCGATCCTTACAAGGCATTTAGAACTCAAATATAGCTAGAAATCTTTTGTACTAAGTTATTGATTATTTTTTGGATAGCTTTATAGGCATATCAAACATGAGCATCCTTTTGTATTTTGTATTAATTTGATGTGTATGCTGATATGTAAGTAAAAAAAACACTTAATATACCATCAAGTGCAAAAACCAGCATTCACTCACAATTGTGTATATCAACTATGATGAATGCAAAAACTATGTTTCATAGCTCAAATTCAAGCTCTCACATAATAAACCACATGAAGTATAATTAATTAGAAGGGATCAATTATAAAAATTTATGATAACTATACATTAAAACTACAGGAGTGAACCTTTTAATATTTGCCTCATACACAACATACTCAAATCATCCATTAAATATCACTTTAGAAGGATAAACTAATCATAAATAACTTTGCAAAACAATTGCATTTCCTCCTTAATACTTTTATTTAAATATATATTCTTTTCTTTTTCTTTTTCTTTTTCTTTTCTTTTCTCTTTTTCTCTTTCTTTCTTTTTTACCTTAAAATTAAAGAACCTTCATTAACCAAGGAATTTCACTGATAAGACATAAAATGGCATCCCAATAATTATAACCATCCCACACATATACACATCCCCGTACTTATACTTTTATACATCCACAATCATCAACAATCCACAAATGCTCTATTGACTTTAAGGCTTGAGTAGGACATTTGGTTAGGTTAAAGCATGTAATGTGGTTAGCACAAAAATAAAGGATAATAAAGCTCAATGGTGGCATAACAAGAGTAAAATTCATATTAATAGGTGGGCTATATTGCTAATGTAGTTTGGAAGAAAAAGAGAATGCCTATACCATTTCCATATTAATGCATGTGATAAAAATGTGGTCTTGAATAGAAAATCAAAGTAAAGTTAGGATGTATATGTCATAAAGGTCACATATAAATAAAAGACAATGAGGTCGATATGGATGTGTTAGTCTATAAAGGCTCAAAATCTCACTGACTTATGTCTACCACTAGTCACTACTCTTCTAAAGTTAATGCATATTGACCAATAAACATTAGTAAAAATACATGCTCAAGTTCTCATAGATTTTTGTAGTCAATTCACTCTCTAATTATGAATATATAATCCTAAAAGAAATAGAAAAAGAGAAATTTTTTGTTTGTTTATAGGAGACTCTCTCTCTTTTTCTTTGAAAACTTAAAAACAAGTAAGAGCAAACAAACTTAGAAACACATATGCACATAAGAAACAAATTAAAAAATGTAAAGGAAAAGAAATAAAATTCCTTTAGGTTACCTCCCAGGTAGTGCCTTTATTTATTATCTCTGACTCAACTCCTTATTTCCTACTCACGTGACAAAATTATGATCTTCGGGTATCATAGCTTACGCTTCCTCTATTTAAGGTTGTTCAAGATTAGGTCCTAGTTGATGATCATTCACATACATTGGCTTCCCTATCTTTAAATTCTTAATCTCTACTGAGTCCCTGCACTTTTAGAATATATCGAATATTCCTTCACCTTTTTCCTCCTTGTTTAATTTCTCCATCCTATTAGGTAAAGTTGAAGAGTTATCCTTAACAATAATTTTGGACTTAGTACTCACAGTTGAGCTAAATGATATATCCATGTCTACATTGAATTCCCTCGCTACTTATTCTTCACAAGCAACTCCTTGAGTAGTCCTCTCAATATTCTTAAGCTCCTTTCCATTCTTTAAGGTCTATTGCACTAATATTCCTTGAGTATTTTTTCCTCAGGTTGAAATGGCTGCTTCTCTTCACTTTGTGGTTCCAAGTGGTTGATAGTTCCCACCATCTGATCCATATGATTACAAAGGTTGGGAATCAAAACTTGTATCTTGCTAGAACCATTTTAACTCCTATTGAAACTATTGTATGCCTTGTTGAAATTGCAAAGTATTAACAACACAAATATTAATTAATTCTTCTAGATATGTACTTAAGTTTAACTGTCTTTCTAAATTTTGGATGATAGACCTTGTGTTTTGTAGAAATGACCTTACATCTTGTTGGAATTGTAAAGTATTAGTGGCACACACATTAACTAATTCTTCCAGAGATGTACCTGATTTGTAATAATAACCTTTTAGTCTATGTGGGAATTGCTGTATGTCCTTATCAAGGAAGTAACTTTTGCTAGTTATCTCATCTGTAACTAAAGTTCGTCTTATCACTCCAAACATGGTTATAGGATTAGAAATATGAGTTATAGGAAATTTTTCCATCAAGAGAATTGATAATATTTAGCCATGACATACTCCCTTCCATGTGTCCTTTTCACACACAAACAAAAAAAACATGAAAAGATAAAGAAATAAATGAAAAAACTAATTAAAAACATATATGTAAAAAACACCAATTAAAATAAAAAAAACTAAAACTAAAACATCACACTCTTCGACAACAGCAACAAAATTGATAGCGTATCACAACATTACACAAAATAACTAGACTTAAAAATATAGCTATTGGTGAGTCTAAGTCAATCTCACAGAGATTGTGTGTAAAGCTTTGTAATGAAAATAGTCACTGTTTAGGTTAATTAGTTTTGGTTGAAAAATAAAATAAAGAAAAATTAAACTAAAGAAAACAAATTAAAACAAGAAGTTAAAAATGACAAAAAGTGAGGAATAGGTTGCAAAATCTGATTCTCTCAGTTTACACATGGATAAGTATACTCTATTGTCTTCTATTCTCAAACCTCTTTTTGAGACTATTAATCGTAGGTTACCAATAAGCTATGTTAACCCTAGCTTTCCCTTAGGTCGTATTCAATTAAAACAAGCTCTTTAATTGAACCTAGCTATCAAACAACCTAAAATAAGCTCTCTAGATTTAGTTGGGCAATTGCATTAGAAACTAGGAAAATAGATTAATTGATTGTTGTAAATTGCATAATGTTTAGTGGTTAGTTTAGGATGTGTTTAGTTCTTAAATTGAATGATTAGGGCATGTTTAGGTTAGGAATTTGTTATTTTGTTAAATATTTATGCTTTGAGTGTTTTGTAGGTTCAATGATTATAACTTGAGAGAGAGTAATACAACTTATGATACTCTAAAATTGACACCATAATAATGCATAAATGACTAGATTAGCATTGATGATAGGAAAAATCTCCTCTCTTATAATTGGTTAGCTTCTTCTTTGATTTCCACTTTGACTTTTGTGTTGCTCAATTTCGATTTCTTTTATGTTGAATTTACAAATTAAATTCTTGCCAGCCTTATTCCTGTGTTTACTTGTCTTACAATTTTTATTTTTGGTTCGTTAATTTTTTTTAGCCTTAGATAACCTAGGATTAGATTAATTCATACCTCCTTATGGGATCGACTCTTCACATACTACATCTCACAACCCCTGCACTTATAGTATTTGAAGGCTATAATGTAACATCCCGTCCCCATATTAAGGGTTAGAACCCTGATTTCAATAAGGGAGAGAGTAGCAATGTGAGAATTAGAAAAATTTACATTTCATGATCATCATGCATGTATGTGAATTTGAATCTTTGCACACATGAGAATAATTATACATGCATTCAGGGACATTTTAGGTATACTGAATAGTAATGGGATAGATTGAGGATTGTGGT
>JANSVA010000004.1:22838219-22883233 GCA_025504915.1 Erythroxylum reticulatum | reverse complement strand
TGTTAACCTAGTTGTCCTTGAAGAACAAGAGGTAAATCAAATTGGTTGAGGATACAACAATAAGGAGAAGATAGATTGCTAAAAGAAAAGATTCAAAAGCAAAGGATTTAGATACAAGAAGAAGGAGAGGATAGCGCAGCGAGGATTTAAAGTTGTAGCAAGGGAGTCGGTAATACTCTTCATCTTTTTATATTTTTACTATCCTTATATCATATCATGTATGGATTGGCATGATGATTTGGATTTGTTGCTTCTGCTAGGAAAATGATTTCTTAAAAAATTTTAAATCTACCATTTCTCCAAATATAGCATGCTTTCTTTTTCTGATCCATCAACCGGGTAAGCCATCAATGATGATCACTTATTGAGTTCGCAAAACTCACCCAAAATTTGCAATTATTTTTTAGGATCAGGATAATATCCTGTTAGGTCAATGGGAGTATAACTACAGCATAAAAATGAAGGATAGAGGACGGGATCAGTTCGCATCTGCATTGCAGTTCTTTAATTTTTATTGAAGTGTTCTTTCCGCAAATTTTGTATAAATTTGTATCTTGAAACAACCAAAGTGTTTTTTATTTGTGAAAGGGCCCAAATGGCTTTTGAAAATATTACATCATGTTTGTGGTTTAAAACAAAAGAAAAATTTATACTGATTTCTGAATGATTGAGTGCTCTAGCACGCCACCCTCGCATGGCACGAGCTTGGACATCACCCATCGATGTCAGGTTCGAGTCCTGCGGGAGTGGGGTGCTACATATAAATTGTAAAGCTTGCCTAACACCTAACACTAATCTAAGCAATAACCACACAAGCTCTGGTCATTTAGCCTAGGTTATGTTATATGTTATTTTGTAATCTTAAGAAGTGCAGGAACTTCAATCAATTCCATTTTGCCACTAAGTTTTTTTTTCTGTTATATTGTTCACCCATATATTAATGTTTATAGGTCTATCTTGTTGATAATCCTCCTAATTTTACTAGGATAACTAATCTTTTTTTGGATTTGATTGCACCTGCTCTTTGTATAACCTTGTTTTGAAGGGTTTCTAGCTTTTATTATGTTTGTTATTTTCTAATCTCCAAGAGTGTGTGACATATACTTAGTCCCCAAATATGTTTCTACCTTCATCTAGCCTCAATATAGGGATTACCTCCTTGAAGTTTTCTCAATATCAACTAGGACATATAATCTGGTGTAGTTTATTATAAACATTATTGTTGTAACTTGGTTTAGGCAAAGCGGTTTATGAATGAAGCTAGATAGATAACTCAATCCTTTCTAGCTACAATATTCTAGAGGATATTATGGATGATTAACAATAGATGGACATGTTTTTTCTTCAAGTTATCAAGCTATAATCCAAGTCTCCATTTCTCAAAGAAGAATGGTCTAAAGATGAAGTGCCATAGACCCTCTTCAATTATTTTTTTTAGCTTGAGTTAGAGATTCAAATCTAAATAGTAATATGGTCTAATTATTGATAAAGACTTCCCTTGGAAAAATCTTTTCTAATAAAATTGCGCCCAAGTATTAAAAGCTAAAATGAAGGCCTCTTGCCTATGAAAAATCCAATGGGAGTTGCATTCCACTTTTGAGCAACTTCTTTAAGAAAATGCATAGGAGGAGCTATAATACTCTTTCCATCAAAAAAATTGGTGGAAAGTAGTGAAACTTAGGAGATGGGGAAGATTCTCCTAATAATTGCGAGCAAGTTTCCCTTATAGGTAACTCTTAAGAAGTAGCTACATTAGATGAGAAGGAAGGCTTACAAAAGTTCAAAGCCTTAGATTACATTAGGGGGTTGATCCCATGTTGAGTAGGATCAAAGCTTTTATTTAATTAAGTGAGGGATTAGAGTTAGAGTATTAGAGAGACAGAAAGGAGGACATGAGACAGAGGTCTAGAAGGGAAAAGGAAGAGGAGGAAAGTTTTTTAGGGTTAAGTTAAGAGAAGACACGTTACCAAAAATGTTAATAAGAGAAAAGAGTTAAACTAAGGTGAAGGTGGGAAACAAGAGATAGTAAAGGCTAAAATTTTGAAAGAATGGATATGGAAGTATGAAAAGAAGGGAGAACCTTCAGTATGTACTAGTCAACTCCTACTAGAAGGGAAATTAAGGGAAGGTTACAACAAAAGTAAAGGAGAGCAGACAAAAGAAAAGGAGGGAAGAAGGATTAGATCAGATAGAATAATAAAGGGAGAAGGAAAGGAATGATAACTAGGAGAAAAGGGATCAATAAAGAACCAGAAACAAGGTGCTTTTTGGGTAATCTTTAGGTATGAACATGCAATAGAAAGTAGAGAGAATATCAAGACAAAAAAACCACATTTAATTACATCTCACTATTGATATGAAAATTATTATCATCTATTTAATAATTAACAAAATTTATTATTAATTACTAGTATGTTAATTTTACATATTTTGTTGATAACTAATACTAATTAGTTCAAAAATTCTAGATTAAATCTTTTATTAAAATTTTTTATTCAATAATATTAACTAAAATTTGATTAACTTCTAATTTATTTTCAGTTTTATTTTACATAAGTAATTAAATTTTTATTTTAAATAAAACTTATATATATTTTATTAATTTATCATATTTATATTTCATTAGTCATATCAAATATTATAATAATATTTAATATAAGGATAATTTATAATTTAAAAATATTTTATCGTACTCCATTTATAAATATTTAAATTTTATTTATTATATAATAATAGCAATAAGATGATAAATTTCTTATATTTATGTAATTTATATAATTTAAATATATAAAATGTTATTATGATCTTTACTATTAATCAATAATTATTAACTAAATTTTCTTATCATACCAATTGATATGCTCATTGACATCATCATCATCATACCAAGTCCGAAGTCCCGCAATGAAGCGGAGTCTGGAGAGGTCTGTTAGTACGCAGCCTTACCCCTACATAGTAGAGAGACTGTTTCTAGTAGATTCCTACATGTTCTCATTGTCAATATTTGTAAAAAAGGTAAATGAATGAGTTAATAATAATCAAGGAACAAAGCCCTATAATATTAGTTCTGTTAACATATCATAATGATCTAAGGCCATATAAAAAATAGTGCACAAACAAGGGTTTTAGAAATAAAGGGGATGAAAACCATACATTCTTGACCTTAACATCGATATAGCATCATAAGAAGGATACATTGCAGATATAAGCAAAGCATGCATCCAAAAGTACACGAGTCTAAGATAAGTGGAAAGATTTCTCATTTTCCTAACCAGTAGTTAACTATTCATGCAAATATTGCCTTGCATGTTGGTGAAACAAGGGAGTCTCACTACTACCATAGTCGTTTCATTATATTTTTCATATGCCTCCCTTTGCATGTTTTGTTGATGGGTGCCATCTAACCTCTTCTATTATGTTTCAAGTTAAGCTTGAGGTTAAATATAAGAGGCCAAATATGAAAGAACCTTTGAGGAAGCTCTATCCAACAAGTAAGTTTCTTAATACTTTACTTTTGATACTTCGTTACTATAGAGTATTGAATTTTATTTAAGCGAATCTTATGCATGTATCTTTATCACAAATAGAGTATGTAGGTAAGTGACCTTTGTAAACAGAACCATAAATGTAGATGAATTAAAAATTAGACTTTGAATGATTTAGTTTCTTATTAGATCAAATTTGAATCAACTCCTTCATATCCATCATCTAATCTCCATACCTAGCATAATGCTTTCTTCCAACCTCTACATTCTTTTTCCCCATTATTTGTTCTCTTATTCCCTTCATTTTCTACTAAAGGTGGAGTTGTATTCATTTATCCCTTTTAAGGAACTCACTAAAAATAAGCTACTTAAATCTCCTTTTATTTGTAAACATACAATTGTTTGTCTCTTTTGAGATTGCATGCACCGATTTCCCAAAGTTTAGCTCAAATAAGATTAGTTCTCATCTATTCCTTCATTGCCATTTCTTCATGGAGTCTAAACTTCCATCCTAAAAGGAAGATAAGCAAGAGCGTTAAAGAATGAAGTACCATATTCTATAAGTATCCCCAAAATTGAAATTGAAAGTACATATGCTCAAGCGTCTTAATAACAAGAGAGCAAAGTAACAATTGTCTTCTTCTTGCTACCCAAACATTATGTCCTCTATTGAAATTTTTTTAAAAATAGCTGACCGTAGTATAAAAGACATTATAGGAATAACTTAAGGAAATAAGACTAATTAATACTAGGCATAATTGGAGCTCTAGTTCTTAAAATATTATTTCACTATAGATTAGAAAATACATTTAACTAATTAACAGTCAAGTATATTTAATAGCTAGCTACAAAATTCCTTAAGAATCTTTATAATAAATATTTTAATTTGGTTATAATTATTTACTCTAAAATAAATGAATTCTTTTGAATAATCTTTTTCACACTAACATGACTTAGAATTGTTATCCTTAAATAAGAAAAGGAGTCATTCCTCATTAAAGGTCCTGGTGAACTCTAAAAATTATACCAAAATAAAGCTTTATAACCAATACATAGCCTAGTTCTTAACCAAAGCCTAACTTGATATCTTAGCTAAAAAATATTTTGTGTCATCCAAAAGGAGTCTTTTTTACTTGACAAAGCCAAAAGTCAACTTATCTTAAGTAACTTTAGTGAATCCATCTTACTCAGAAAGGCTCCTTATTTATGAGAATCTCTAATATATTTTACTAACAATATTTTATGAATGAGTTTCAATGTACTAACCCTAATACCCTCTTCTCTCTTTAGAAGAAGTATAAATTTCCAAGCCACCTTAGCCACATATGAGAAATCAGAAGCTCCTTCCTAAAGGAAACTATTAATACATTTCTTAATAGTCTTGATTAATGAAGTAAAGAGGGAAATATGAGCAAAATACTGGATATGAAGCATTGCATGATAAGTTAGATCATCCCTAGAAAGGATAGTGATTTATTATCCTAGTTATCAATCGTTCCCTTAACCTTAATGATCAAAGGTAAAACAAAGATAGTGAATGTGGGGCCAATATGGAAGATAGGAATTCCTAAATACATCAAATGTTTCTCCTTTAAAACAAAACCTGAAAAGAATAAATTTAATAAATGAGAAACATAAGATAAAATGAAAAAACAACTTTTCTATTTATTCATAGGTAAACTTGATATCTTCCTAAACATCTTCATAACATTAATTAGTTCTTTTAGTGAATGTGCATCTTCCCCTAATAAGAGAAGCAAATTATTTTATTTGACTGCTTGTGCAAGGCTTAAGCAATGCTTAATTAGTATACAAAGAATATTCATTACTAAAGCAAATAGATTAGGGGAAGGGGATCAACTTACCTAATCCCCTTTGGCCTTTTAATAAGGGGAGTTAATGTCCCTTTTAACTATATGCTATAGGCTTGGGTCATGAGGCATTGTTGGATTCTTCTCAAAATCTTATTAGGAATCTAAAGGCTTACATTGGATCTATAATGAAGCTCCAATTTTGGGAGTCAAAGGCTTTTTTAAAGTCCACTTTGATTGCATATGACTTAAGAGTCTTCTTGCTTTTATAATTCCTGTACAGTTCATGCACAAGAAGTATATTATCTCTAATATCTTTAACCTCAATGTAAGTAGCCAAAGTTTCAATGATAAGGGTTTAATGGCTTTCTTTTAATTTAAGTGGAAAGAGTTTTGAAATGAACTTGTAAATGAAGTTATAGCAATTGATAGGTCTAAAGTCCCCTAAAGATAAAGAGTTGATAAATCTTAGGAATAAGACAAATGAATATGTTATTAAGTTTCTTTAATAAGTGTTCCTTAGTGAAGAAGCTTAGAACAATATCTGTGAAAACATACTTGATCAAATACCATCCTTAATCAATGTCAATATTAATTAACATTTCTCGTTATATTACCTTACAACACTTATTATTAATGCTAATTGACTTTTATATCTTATTAGTTTATTAAAATGAAGACCAAAGTTGATTTTTTTTAACATATCAACCCACTAGATTATGCAAGTACCAAGTAATTTTTCTATCTCATTAGCTCGTTGGGCTTAATGAAAGTATTTAATAATTATTCCTATTAATAAATTATTTAAAAATCATATTTATACAAATATATAAAATAATTATTTTGCAAATAAAAATGATTTTAAATAATAAATATATATTACTACATAATTATAAATTATTATAAAATTGTAATGATACTATTAAATAAAAATTGAATGAAAACTCAATTTACTACTATTTTTCAGTTTACTACTATTGTAATTTATCAATATATTATTAATTTTACGTTGAATTATGTTAGTTAATAATAATTGATAATTTTTTAAAAAATTAAATAAAATTAATCAAAAAATTATATATTATATTTATAATATAAGTAATCATATGTAAATGCAATAAAATAATAAATCAATCTATTTGACAAATATCACCTAAGTAATTTGTTAATTGTTAATCCTCTCCTCATAATGTGGTTGGCCACATGAAGAACTATATATCAAGAAATTTGTAACATTAGTGGGAGTTAATATCATTACTTAATAAAAGGATTGATTTTAAACTTTTGATAAATTATAAGGGCATCTCACGAGGTTTTTAAAACACAAAAGATTTTGTTATAACTGAAGAAACTACACGAGAGGTTAGTGTCCTTTACCCTCTTTCTTACTTCATTGATTTCATGTTTGAGTATAGGACATCAAAATTTGATGTGTCTAAGTTTTTTATATCCATAATAAATCATGTTAGCCTTTTGTTTAATTTTGAATTTACCTATACCTATGAACTCCTTTCCTTACTAAAACTTCTTTTGTTTCAAAAACTTCTTAAATTTTTTAATAAAAAGTATTCTTATTTCATCCTTATTATTACCATACCTAAAGATGACTATACCTTTATCCTATTTATTGTACCATACCTAAAGATGACTATACCTTTATCCTATTTATTGTTATTTTAATTCTTGAATTTGATACTTACTTTTTTAGTAGTTTTTTTTTTATTGGTCTTCTTTACTCTTATCTTATATATGAGTGGCATCCTAATTAAATGTTTGAAAAATAAGATGCTTAAGTCCTTTCTATTTAAATGGTTGTCATTTTTCACTCTTATGTCATCAAACTTAAAAGACAACAAATTATATACGAGATGGAAAGTTCTTCTTCTCCTCTCTATCCTTACTTTCTTTTCTCAATTCATTGTTGTAGCTCTTGGAGTCAAACCATAGGCTTCCTTTTGACATTACCTTGGTCCTTCCTTCATCCTCCCCATGCCCTTCTTCTATCATTCCGTTCTTGGTTTTTAGCTGCTCCTCTAAATTTTAACTCTAATTGTCCCTCCTTTTCTATTCTTATCTTCTTTTTTGTCTCTTCTTTTATACCGAAAACCCTTTTAACATTCCCTATAATCCCATTATAGACTTTGGTTTCCTCTCTCTAAGATTGCAAGTCTAGTGCCTCAACCCCAGGCTTCATCTTACTAGGAAATTAGAAGTCATTTTAAACTTTTCACATTTTTCTACATCCCATATTACTATTTCTAGAAATGGTTATTTGATCTTTTCTCCTCAGATGGATAAGTTTTTCCTATTTCCCCTTTGTTATATGTCCCAATGTCTAAGACTTCTACCTCTTTTTCCCATTTGCCTTTTCTTGCCTCTACCTTCTAGAGATATTCAAAAAGGGAAAGATGTTCTTACACCTTAGCCCCTTCTTTTCTCATCCCTTCATTTCCATCTTGATGTGAGATGTCTTCTTCCATTCTTGGTTTTTTCCTCACTTATTTCTAAACCTAATCCTACTTTTAACTCCTCTAAGCTAAATTGGAAACAAGTTGTTGGGGATGTTTGATATGTCAAGCTACATTATGGCCTACCTATTCTCTTAACTTGCCTATTGTATTTCCTATAGGAATCCCTAAAGAAGGGGAAAAAGTTGGTCCTCCACTCTTGCAGTGCTCTTCATGTGTAAGAGGCTAGCCTTCTCATTAGTTAGAGCTTGGTCTATGAGACTCTAAAAATCTAAAGGTCTTATTGGGGTAATTCTCAGTGAAGAGACATGTTTCTTTTTAGATATTCCTCAACAATTAATACTCAAGAACTTCTACAAGTGCACCTATCATTATATAGTATAGCGCTCAGAGTTATAAGTGTTGGTCTAATAGAGACTATAAGCTAATGACTCTTTTTCTATTATCTAACAAACAATTAAGGGGAATATGTTAATTTAAGTTTAAAATAAAATAAACTAAACTAAATATAAATCACTAAAATTAAAGAAACAAAGATCCCTGAATAATAAAAAATCAACTAATAAAATGATGGCACTTGGACTTCGAATCCCATTAGGATTTACTATGCAATAATGATTTCATTAATAAATTTATTATAAAATTCATTAGACCGTGAAAGTTCCTAAATTATGCTAATAACTTTCTTAAGACTATTAATATCTAATTCAAAGTAGATTAATCGAAGTCTCTTTCTAATTAAAAACCCTATAATTGTTTTATTTTATTTATAAATTTCACTATCAGGTTTGATCACAATCTATAACATTTATATTGACCTATCTTTAGGGTTGCGTACAACTACTTTCAATTATGCTAGATCTATATATGCATCAAATTTCTCAATCTCAATTTCATAAAATCACGTATGAAATGATATGTCAATGATATTAATTGAAGGATAACAAATAACACATAATTAAATATCAATAAAATTGAAGAAAAATTAAATTAAATTAAAATCACTATAAGATCTATCCTAGGGTTCATCTAATCTAGATACTAAAAAATATTCACTCATAATAATAGAAAAATACATCGAAACTACAGGAAAAAGTTGGAAAACATCGTTGAAATCCTTAAAATATATAAACTTCACTCTAGACTAATGAAAACCCACCACAAAGTGATTTCTTTGTTGTTTCTTCTTTCCTCATCCATTTTAGGGTTTATTTTTTATTTACTTTTTTCTCCTTCTTCATCTACAACTTAATCTTGTCTTTTTAAATTTAAATTTTGGATATGGATATATGTGCATGCATCAACAAAGGCATCTGGATGACCATGTAGCTAAAATTTAGCATGTAAAGGTTTTTAGAGCTAATAAGTGCATAGAAATGAGCGTGTGCTATCAACATGGCCTTCTCATAGTCCAATATTAGGATATTGCTTATTACACAAGTGTGTATCACAAAAATCCATCACTTCCAAACCCTCATACACATCTATGTACACTATCATACACTCCATCACTTAATCAAAACAACTTTAATTTCTCCAAACTTGTCTAAGTACATTCCTTTTTGCTTCAAGTGACTAAATTAGGCCTAAAAACAAAGTGTGAACAACTTAAGTTTCAAAATAAAAAATACTGAAATAAACAAACAAGATGCACTAAATATAGGACTAAAAATATGACTAAATCAAACATTATCAACTTCTTAACACTTAAGCACTTGCTTATTCTTAAGTAAATAATAATTTTAGTTCATTCTTAATATCCCCTCTTCTTCATGTCAAATTATGTATTCATGCTTTATGCCTTGATAATCGAAACAAAATAAAATTGAAATTAAACATTCTTAAAATAAAGTTTCCATATGCCAACAACATAGATGAAAATTTGGCATCCTTTTTGAAATTAAGTGTCATATGATTTAACAACCTCACACCAAAGATTCACTCAAGAGTGAATATCAATAAGACTCTCAAACGAATCTATAGATGGAATATTAACCATAAGCTTACTAACATATCACATTTCCACCACTGTAAAATAAATTCGTGGGAAAAAATAGAAAGGTATTTTAATAACAGTGTAATATCGTTTAGGTAAGGTGTGACAAAGGATAGAATTTAGGCTAATCAAAATGAAGGAAATTGTATGTAACATACCACTAGAGTATATCCAAGTGCATACCCTACGGGAATGGCATATTGGAGTATATCACATTATCTTAATTATGGCATCATATATATCACATGACTCTCAAAGATTGAATTTTCCCATTTCATTAAAAACATAACCATACATTGTCATTACAATTCATAACTCATGTATATACATTCATAACATATGAGAGCCTACAACTCCATACAAATTGTGCTACATGAAATGGGATGTTAAACCAAAGTATCCTAACTGGCCTCATTAGTGTCAGTTAACTAGCCTTTGAGCCATATTGTCCCCAAAACGTAGCTACTATATCTCTACTTTATCAACATAGGAGCTAGAACTCCTTTATACCTGAAAAATAATGTTGCATGAACTCAATAAGTGAACCATCACCAATGTGCCCGCTCATGTCAGAACATAATAACAATTATATAGTCTAATTCATCAAACACAACATGTAATAAAGTAATTCATACCACATCACATTCTTCAGATTTAAACAATTCAATATTTCACCTCAGTTCAATAAGGCATGTCAATTCAATCATTTAATAGGGCATATCAATTTGATCATTTAATATACACATGAATGTATATGCAAATGCACATATGACTCCACTTCATTTTCACTTTGTTATGACCAGTTCTTTACTGTCTCATACCCATCGTGGATACCAAGCTCATTTATGTCCTGTATTTGTTGCAAATACCGAGCTCATTGCATCTAAGTCTAAGGCTCTTTATCACATTTTTTAGCTTAAAGCTCTTTTTTACACGTTGACTACTCTGGTCACAACTTCTTTATCAATTTATGGATTTCGATGTAATGAGAAGTGACAGTTTACAAATTATACATTCAGTATTCCTTATTCGATGCACATAAGTCATATATCACTTCCTTCGGATCTAAGCCTGGTATTCACATTTCAGTTATTCACACATTCCACATTTCATATATAATTGGAAAGCCCTTCCAATACATTTGTGAATATAAAGCTCCTCAAATTATCAATATCTGCAATAATCACATTCATATAAATAACAATTCAATAATTAAAAGTTAATGAATCAATTCATTCATAGTGAGAAACATCTAGGTTAACTCACTACACATATAATTCAAATAGAAGCACACATATAATTGAGTTTATACATCTAGGTTGACTCATAGTAAGCTCCAATAAGCTATTACCTTAACGATCTAGCAATGTTTGGGTGTTAACGATCAACTTAAGCGTCTATAGTCATCAACACATATATAGTTCACACATCATTAAGTTATTCAATCAAATGAATATAAAGTAATGCATATGTATATATGTCATGCTCCATATATGCTCAATTAATATTCTAGGTATGTCACTTTCTGCAAAGGTCTTAATCCATTCTTATCAACCCATCATACATTTATTCAAATTCCCATTCATACTACCTTCATGTTTTTCAATATTCATTTACCTATTTAGGTTCATCTTAGCCCTAATAAACTCCAAAGACACCAAATTAGAGTCACTTATCATCATTTATTTCAATAATTGCACAAAACTAATCTCATCATTCCAAGGAACTACCCATGGTTGTGGGGAACCTTCTCACCCCTACGATTGTGAAAAAAGTTAAACATCCAAGCAACGATAGTGCACTAAGGGCCATGATTATGACAGAACCTAAAATGACCAGGCCATGATCGTGCACTTGTATTCTTCCTTCACTCTTCTATGAATTCATCAACCTTAAAGACATATCAAACACTTCCCACTTTCCACAATTCATACCTTTATTGGCAACTTTAATATTTGAAATTTCACTGTATTAGCTACATAAATCTCATCAAAACTCTACTTATTTGGTCATTCACCACATATCATTATACATGTAACCCTAATTTTTTCAAATTCAAGAACACTTCAAGAACATCCCTCTTTAATATAACCTCACCCTCATTTATACTTCAAATCTCTAACTAAACCACCCATACAATCCACTATTTTCCAATATCAAAAGAAAAACAGAAACCCTCCATTCATCCATCAAATTCCAACACAACTTTATCATCAATACTATGTCATACATCCCAATTCAATCATCATGAATGTTATGCTAACATATATCACAATAGGGCAAGAAATCACTTACTTATTTAGCATAAAGCTTCCTCAATTACCAAGCTAACCTAACCTTCCAAGCTTGCAAATATAAAGCATATTCCAAGAATAAGATGAAAACACAAAGGTGCTTTAACAACAAGATGAAGACTTCTCTCTGATCTCCCTCTTTAGCTAGCCTTCGAAGTCCTTTAAGAAAAATCAAATCCCAATGAGGTGAACTCAGATTAGCCATACCCTAATGATTATAGAGTTTAGTTGCTGAGTTTGATACCTGTGTCAAGCTTCTTGTATGAAGATCTGAGTGGGAGTAGCACCAGAACCATTGATCGCCTAGCCTCCAGAGTCAACTTCACCATCCCTAATCAAGAAATGATATGAAGAGCCAAGAAAGGGCAAGTTAGTTTTACCTTAATTATCTACGAAGTGTCATTAAATATTGGACTAGATACATTGCCATTTTTGTATTTGTTTGAAACCAGTGTTTTAAAAGGGTTTCTCTCACATAGGAGAGATCCTCCCCCTATTTTGTAACTTCTCTTTTATAATGAATGAATTTTTAATTTCTCAAAAACAAGATAAAGACAGCTAGATTTTGGAGTGGTAAAGTGTAAGATTTTAGGCAAAACTCAAAGTCTAAGGGTTATGTGTGTGAGTCAGTGGTGAAAAAGATAGAGAGGGTAAATGTAACAAAAACAAAAGCAAAATAGTTTTTCAAGTTTGGGAAAAATCATGGTGTAAGTGTATGGTGAGAATACGGACACTTGGCATGACACTTATCATTCTAAGATCCAAGCTAAATGTTTCATCCTTCAACTACTAATTGTCACTTAATATTTGGTCCATTTGTCACTCAACTACACCACCATTTGTCTCTCATTTATTCTAGCCATTTATCACCCAATTAGTTAGCCATTTGTCACTCATTTCTAGTGCCAAGTGTCAGCCATTTGCCACTTATTTCCAGTGCAACATGTCACCATTCCATAAGCCTAACCAACCTAAATTTCCATGTATAAATTTGTCTTGCCATTTAACATTTTTCCTAGACTAGATGCTATATCACTTCATCAATCACCCAATTGTAACAATAGATTCCAAATTAATCATTATAGTCCATCAAACCACAATTCGAGACATATTCAATACATAATTAAATTTTAATTATTTAAAATCTTTCACACCCTAGAATATGTCAACTGAGTACATATAATATCCTTGCAATGTTTCTAAATCATAATTTGTGTATGTATGTAAGTACTATGCATGTGAATGGAATGCAACTCATAATGATATATCTCATATGCCTTAATAATATAAGACTCTAACCCTCAGCAAGGTTTAAGAACAGGCTATTACATTGTATAAACAATAACATATAAGAATTTGATTAAACCAATTTAAATCTCCACAAAGAATGTAAATAAGTTGTAAAACAAATTAGGTGACTTCTCTTTCTCCTTTTGATAATTTAAACATCTTAAAACATAAAATTTTAATTATTTTTCTTTTAAATGAAAAGGATAATATAATAATTATTTATAAGTAACACACGAGAAGATATAACTTCAAGTATATAACCCTATACCATTCCTCATTTCTCATACTTCTTAATCAAATCGTATACTTATAAAAGTAAGTAAATACAATCTCTCAAGGTGTAAAATTAAATATAAGATGACAACAAAATTTTTGTTATTGGCTTGTATCATTGGTAAAATAAGCTAAAGAAATGGTTAATGCTTGAAATTGGTTAGTCCTAAAAGATAAAAACAAGGTATGGTAAAAATCAAAGAAAAAGGCTTAATAATGGTGTAATCTGAGTGCCTTTATCATCTTAATATCTTTAGCTTAAAATTTGTTATCTCAACATGTATGATAAAATCAAGTTCTAAAATCATCCATTATGTGTAATATTCACATAACAAAAGTAAAACAAAGCATAATATAATAATAGATAAATTCTTATAGGCTCAAAAAATCATAATTAGGCTCATATATATATATATATATAATCTAAGCACTTTCTTCCAAGAAAATAATCAAAACATTCCTTCATATTGTAACATATAAAAAATCCATCTAATCATGTTTTTCCCCTTTCATATTGTAACTTATCTCCCTAATTCACAACAATTCAAAATGCTTCAAGATAAGAATTGATAAATTAGAGATCTTTATAAAAAGAATCAATGTATAAATATTAACATAAGGTTAAGTCAACATTAAATCTATAAAGTTGATATACCCCTACCCCACACTTAAGATGTACGTTGCCCCTAATGTATATAACAAATCACATGAAAGAATAAATGTAAGGAGAAGAAGTAAAGTAAACCCAATTTAATATTTAGAAGTTTGAATGTGAGGCATGATTTCCATCCATTATCATCCTTTTAAAAATAAAATAAAACAAGCAGAATATTAAATAATGGAAAGAAAATAATCAAAACATAAATTAATTTTATCTATGAATAAAAAGTGTGGTTAGTATATTCACAATAAAAATAATAAAAGAAATAAACAACCTCATATGAGTGTAGTAGGGTAATCCTTTACTAACTACAAAGACAAAATAAAATAGAAAAAATAAATAAAAAGAAAAAAGAAAAGGAAAATATTGGAGATGTGAGAAAGATTGTAAAATCTTTTACAACTCTTTTAGTTTGTACCATAATAATGAAATTCATAAAAACATCAAAATGCGATTAAGAAAGGATTTTATGAGTTATTTCAGTACAAAAATAAACATTTTTAATAGTCAAAAGCATAAAATTGATGACTTGATATTACGTAGTTGCTTAAAAACTCATGTTTGTGATTCCTAAGACAACTATTATATTTAGTTTCTTAATGATTTAAAATAATTCTTTAAGTTAAAGAATTGTATTGAAATAAGTAAGAATATAAAGCAAGTGTCTACATTCGTAAGCTTATGATAAGATGTAAACAACAAACTATTAGATGAGAAGTCTAAATGAGCATTCTAAATAAAAATTACAATGAAATAAACTTTATTAGAGAGGTGAGAGTAAATATTTAGATCTTTATGGAATTGACATTAATTATCTTCACATTCATATTTAGGCTCTCTATCTTTGTTTCCTGTTGATGCTTTTTTTAATGATTATACATCTGCCATAACATTTAGAAAAACTTTTCAAAGTATGTTTAGTTCATTTCTACTAAATTTTGTCTATGATTTCCTAACTTTTAATCATTTTTTACTACATAGAAATTGAATATCTTTATTTATATGTCATTTTCTTATCCATTGCACCACTTCATGAAAGATTTGATAACTTAGCCTCTCATTATTTTACAATAATCTCTAGTTACTTTCTTTCTAGATGGAATAAATAGCACTTCTAAATACAAATTTAAAGATCAAGATATCACCTTTTTAGGTAATTAGCCTCTCATTATTTTACAATAATCTCTAGTTACTTTCTTTCTAGATGGAATAAATAGCACTTCTAAATACAAATTTAAAGATCAAGATATAACCTTTTTAGGTACTTTAATTTTGACTATAGCAATCAATAATTTTAGATAATCTCAATAGGAAATATTATAAGTTGTTAAGCTACTAAATCTTAATCCATATACTTAATGATACTGGATATTAGAGAATTAATCGCTTATAGTTTTGTGGTTTTGCTTGCATAACTTACAACTCCATTGTTTCCCTTTATTATATCTTTTATTGTGAATCTCTGTCTTACTATAGGTCATTGAATGAAGGAAATTTTAAGAAGAGTTTGTTTGAACAATACAGACTTGAGCCATATGTCTCTAATTTTGGTTTCTAAACAACTCTTTACAAGATCTATTTCTAAACATTTTTAAACATCTATAAATCAGGTTCTAGATTTATCTTTGCTTGAATTTGATTTATATTTAGGCATATTATCCATTTTATATTTGATTTTCTAGTGCAATAACACCACTGATTTCCTCTAATTATTTCCTTAACTTTAGAATAATCTATAATGAGGCTTCTTAAGTTTAACAACCTAATGATTTAGTGTAATGGCACCAACTTACTCTAATTGCCATATTAGAACTAGGAGGAGTTTTCATTGCCTATTTTGTATATAATATACTTATAAAATTGCTTCTTCAGATTCAAAATTTACACCATTGTCTAGGATGAAGTAGATTTAAGAGTGACTTTTCAAAAGCTCTTTTCTTTTAAAAATTGAGCGTATGTCCATTTTATCCAAAAGGCCTCTTAATCATTTAGAATTCTCAAAATATTTGTTGTCATCAACATTTTCTCAGTAGCTATAGAAAGGTTCTTCGAAAGAAAAATATAAGAAGACTAGTATATATACATAGTTTTGGTGACTAATTGATGAGGTGAACCCGCCCAGTATAGGAGAGACTTTTGCTACAGTAGTGACTAATTCCCCATTTAATCCTTTCAATTAGTGGTAACATTCTTTATAGCTTGATCTCTTGTTACGATAGGTATATTGAGAAATGTAAGTAAAGAATTCCTTAATTTAAAACCTAACAAAGTACCAAGCTAGCTTATAAGATGATTAGCTCTATAGGATATACAAATGGCTCTAGTATTTATTGGTAGTAAGGCTATAGAGTTCATTGAAAATTATAAAAGTATTCATCAAGTATTTCACATATTTATCTTTAGCTAAAAAAGAAAATCATTAGAAAATGATAAGGCAAAAATTTATCAGCTTATTGCACTTATTATAGAAATTGAAATTCCCCTCTTACCATATAATGAAATCAATCAATTTCTTTAAGACCTTGATATATAATGTAAAAAAGTAAGGAGAAATAGGATCACCTTGCCTCAATTCTTTACTTCCTTTAAATAGATTGGTTAGCTCACTATTGATTAAGATGTAATAAGAAGTTCTGTGTATATATATATATATATATATATCAATATTTTATTTTTTAAAAAGAAACAAAAGTTTATATAATATGCAATCTAAACTCCCAATTGATAGAGTCAAGTTCCTTGTAAAAATTAACTTCTATAAGATAAATTTTGACTAAATGATTCTTACTATAATTCTTGAATAGCTCTTATGATAAAAAAGATATTGTCTCTTATTTTTCTTCTTTGTATGAATGCTCCCTGAGATAAATTGATTTAGTTCTTAGGGACCTCCTTTAGTTTGGAATCTAGTAGCTTTTCAATGATTTTGTACATAGTGTTATAGCAAGAGATCGGTCTGAACTCTTCAAAAGTTTTGGATTTTTAGGGACAAGATTGATATATTTTTTATTTAATTCCCTTGGTAACTTCCCTTTTCTAAATAATTACATAATATATTCAATGATCTTATTCTTAATTAGGTTCAAACCATTTTGGAAGAAGTAAACAATTTAATCCATCTAAACCTAGTGTTTTTCTAGGATTGAACTTAAATAATGCTCTCTCCATATCTGTAACATTAAATGGTTTAATGGGAGAATCTTCTTCTTCCTCCATTATTTGGTCAAAGATAGATTATTTCAAAAATTACACAGATGAGTAAACATTATATTAAGTGCCAATTGTGTTGTGAAAGTATTCATATCCTCCTGCATAATTTCCATTAGTGATTGAGATATTTTTAACCATTCTCCTTTTGCAATATGAATATCTTATTTATCTTCATTATAGGTAGAATTGATTTGTGAGAGAAATTACTACTTTATCCCTATCTTTGAATCACTTAATTATTGATTTTTACATTATCATAGAGTTATGAACCTTCACAACTTTTGTGTAACTATATAAAGTAGTCTTCTCTTATTTTTATTTAATTTGTTCCCTAGAAAGAGAATAAGACTATCTTGAATTTGGTTAAGCTTTTCCCTAGCTTCTATTGTAGTAAGTCGAGTTTTAGTGTATGTTTTTTATTAAGTACCTTAACTTCCTTCTTCGCCATTTAAAGTTTCCTTATACAAAAATAGGCTTTACATCCTTGATATTCTAAGGCAACCCCCTTAACTACTGCTTCTTGATATCTGTCAATCCCTACTAAGTAATTATTTAATAAAAAATGAGATCATCTCTTATAAATAAAGGATAAATTATGAAAAACTATAGGTGAATGATTGAAGAGTAAAGGTTTACGAAAAATGGCCTTGCTTTTAGGAAATTTAGCTAACCAAGGCCCTATCTACCTTCTTCTTAATGAACCATCTTCCATTTTTTTTATTGTTTTAACTGGAACTTTTCCTTCAAATTTTAAATAAATAACCTCTATTTGATTGGCATAATCCTTGAAATCCTTATTACAGTTCCTTAAGTTTATGTTTCCTTTAACTTCTGATTAAAGGAGAGTGCTATTAAAATCTCCAAAGATTATCCATAGAGAATTAATAAGATGTAGAATCTCTTTTAACTTTCCCAGAGAGAGAATCTCTAAAAAGCGTGATTGGAGGCATACTTAGAGGTTTCTTTAATTTTAGTTTTCTCCTATAGTAGAATCATTAGGAAATGAATGAGTTGGTCTATATTCATAACTTAAGAAACTATAATTATATTTGGATCATAATCAATCGGTATTTTTTTACTGTATTGAGATAGTTATTAGAAATGACTTACCAATATTTACTCATGAAATCTAATTTCTTTCACTTTTCGTCTTTGAGATTTATCCCCAAAAGACCTACTACCATAAGTTTTATTTCATAAAGGTAATATCTAATTACCTAATGCTTTTTAAGACTGCTGAGCCCTTTTACATTCCACATGAAAATGGAAATTAGAAGGGGAATGAAGGTTTGGATCTTTTAGCTTTATTTTTCCTGCTAGATTTCCTCCTATTTTTCACTTTGAATCATTCCCTATAACGTGAAAGTTATCTTGGTCTAAATGAGAAGCCATTACTCTACCATTTATATTACAAGATTATATAGCCTTTTTTTGTTATTGAGCTAAACTTCGAGTTCAACTTGCTATGGATATCAGTTTTTAACTCCATTAGTTATTCTAGCTGAAGAAGCAATTACTACTATACTATTGAGTTTAGGACCACTCTCACAAGAGGTAAATACTCCTTCTTATTCCTTTATTTGTATTCTTGTATGTTTTCCTTCAATAAATTTAATTTCTTTAAGTATCTTCAAGCATAAGCTAAATGGCTTCCACTACTTCCCTTAATAGATTAAACTAGGTCTCCATTAATAGGTGACTTTAACTGTCTTCAAACATCAAGTCATTGTCACCTAGCCTCATCAATGGGATTAGTTCTTGTAAATCCTAGTGCAAGTCAATCATCTATACAAATAGGTTTCCTAATGTAACTTGTTATGTGGATCAATCCTTTATTAGATCAATACTTTAGAGGAAAATAGTGAATGATGATCCAAAATGGAATTTTTTTACTTCAGATTTTTTAATTAAGTATCTGGTTTTCACTATTAAGGAAAGACAGGCTTATTATTGATATGTCATGGACTAGCTCAAAGATTCTTTACTTATTTATTTTTGAATCAAATTTTAATAGAAATAACTCCTTTTCATTATTCAACACATCCACAATCCCATTCTTTTCTAGTGATTTATAGTCAATGAGTTCCTTAGAGGGTAAGCTACACACTTTTCTAAGAAGAAGTCAACCAATGATGATGCCCATTTATTTGTAACATCTCTAAGAACCCCCACTAGTGGTGCAATAATGGAGGTATCATCATCAAGACTTGGAGGGAAATATCAAACTTTGTTTAAGGGTGAAGAATTAACTTGGTGGTTTTGGATTTTGGGTTTTACGGCGAAATGAGTAGCTTAAGGATAAGGAGGAAAAGATTAAGAGGAAGTTGTTAAGTCTAGTTAATGGAAGCAGAAGTAGAAGGCTTAAGGTTGATAAGTAATGTAGGGAGAGCTTAAAATTAATTAAAAGAAAGGGAAGTTTGACACTAGGAGAGAGAGAAGGGAAACTAATTAAGCTAAGAAACTCAGTTTGGTTATGGAATAACAAGGAATTTGAAATTATGTTAAAAATATCTATAAGACAAACTAGATTAAGAAAATTTTAGAAAATAATTCTTGAAATGGAAGTTAAAGAAGGTTGAATGGTGACTCTAGGCTTAGTAAGATGATTGTAGGAAAATTGGGTCTTAGAGGGCTCTATGGAAATAACTTGGGATCTCACAAGAGAGCTCCAGACACACCTACAACAAAAAAGACTAATATAGAAGCAAATATTAAGGGAATAACCAAGAAAATAAAACTAAAGGAAACAAAAGGCCAAAGAAAAAAATATACCAAAAAGTGGTTTAAATTAAGGTACAAAAGAGAACATGGAACTAAATAAGGATGAATAGAGAGACATTTGGAGAAGGATAAGTCAATCCCTAAAGCTTCGATTGAAGAAATCTAAGAGGCTTCAAGTAGAGAGTCATCTAGAGAGTATTTTTTTTAATGACCTAAAATCTTACCAAACCATTGTTTTCTAAAACATGTGACATCAAGCAAGGAATTACATTATCTTTTCTCTTAGATTTAAAAACTTTTGCAAGATTTTGAAAACTTGATATTTCCTTTTATGATGTTGCTTGTTTTAGAAACAATGATTTAATCTGTACCCATTTTAAATATTTCAAAAGTTGAAAACATACCGTCAATGTGGTGTAAGGAAAATCTTAGTGACTAAAATATATAGGAAACTCATAATGAATAAATAAAAATTTTCATAGAAAATATTAACATAGATATAAATGGTGTTCCAAATAAAAATGGCAATAGACTAAATCAGATCTAGATTGAATTTTTTTTCTTAGCCTAAGACTCAGTCGACTTCGAGATATTAGGCTTAGACTTTATTTGAAATATTTGAATTTCTAGATAAAATATTATTATTTTAACATTTTGATTAAATTGATTTGGATTGTTCGTCTGTTTAAAATTTGATTAACTCAAATTTTTTGTTTGATGACTAAAACTTAATTGAAATAAATGTGAGTCAATTTTTCATTGCTAATTCTACTAAAAATTGGGGACCTAAAAAATTAAAGAAAAGGAGCTATTCTGAATGATTTATATCTTTGATTATGGCTGGTGGCAATTTTTCATTATTTTCTTCTTCATTATTCAACGCTTGTTTTATTTGTATACAATAAACATGTTGTCCTGCAACTCTTGTTCATATGGTCGAATAAGTATTGCAACAAATCATATATAATGACCTTTAAAAAAAATCATATATAATGCTACTGTATATGTATCTTTGAATATATTTGAGAGAGAATCATTTTAGACAAAATAGACTTTTATATATATATTCATTTTTATAGATGAATATGCCAAACTTATACCGTTTGAAAGCCTAAAGAAAAAGATGTAATTTTTATATTGTTTAAGGATATTGTCTAAAATTGAATGCAACAATAGAAGTTTGAAAAGTAAAGCATTCACATGATTAGGTCTCATAAATATTCTCTTTGCATAAAAACAAATGTATCGGAAAAGTTAAAAGTTAAAGGTGTGAATTCATCATTAATTAAAATCAAAATTCAAATAAATTTCTAATCATTTTATTTGTAAAATAATCTTTATAAACATAATTCAATAATTATATCAAAGAATGAATAAAAACACTAAAGACATTTATATGGTAAGAAAGTTTTTAAAAATCTATTATTAAATTTTATATAAGTAAAAAATGTTTTATAAAAAAGATGATAACATTAAGATTTAAGTTATTGTAACCATCTAAATCTTTAAATGTTTATTTTTTTTATATTTTAATCTAAAACTGAACAAATATAAGAAATTGATGAGAACTTCTATAGAGCTTTGTCTTTTTCTCTTAATTGAAGTATCTAATCACAACATATCCAATTAACTTCAAGTTAAGGAAAAGTATTAAATTAATTATTTAAACAAAACTAGTTATCATATCAAAAAATTCTGTAATTGATTTGATCCTTGTATTACAAATCTAATTCTAAGGATTGAAAATATGATCAAATTAGACGAATTCATCCATAAATTATTAGCGACATCCTTCAATAAAGATCTCGTCCCAGCTCCATGTATACAGGAAAGTTGTCATGGTCACTTCTGCAATTGTCTTGGTCATAAGTCGATGGTTATGTAAAGGGTGTTATCATGCTTATTAGCCATTTTCGCAATCATACCTCATTTTATTTAGATTCTTTCAACATTTGTAAGGAAACTTTAATATTGATGACTTTTTATTATTTTTATAGAAATAAACTAAAATCGGTTGTGATGTGATACGTGGTGGCTAAAGTTGAGCAATTGACATGGCATATGGCATATGTGGGATGGCTGCTAATGTGGGAAAGATGGGGCCTAGGAATGACATGACACGGAAGGGACGAGCGATGGTGTGGCAACTGGTGAGACTTATGATCGTGATGTTGTTGACCTTGGAGGCGATGGTGTGATTATGATTGTCCAACACGCAGCCTAATGATCTGATGAAATGTGGCTCAATGAGTTGAGTCGGATTTTCTTACCAATTTTACTCCTTTTAATCATGTTCAATCTTTAAAATAACCTTATTTTGATTATTAAATAAGATCGAACAGTTTTTAATTTATTTATATTTAATAATTAAAATAATATTGTTGCAGACACTAAACCGAATTAAACAAAGTAAAATTAATCTAATCTCCAATAAGTTATCGATACATGGCCAGGAAGAGGCTAACGACCACAATTGTTTAATCTAAAATGACAGTGTGTTTGTGATGATCAAAATGATACATTTTGATTGTCGTCAATGTTTAAAAAACGTGCAAATTGAGTTGAGTCAAGCAGAGCGTGGGCGCGTTATGTAGAATTCACCGTTTTAGTTGTAGGGGATCATTAGAATATGAGAAACAACTAACAAACGATTAGATTTTCTCCAGTGAAATTTCTGTTTACAAAGAGACCGATATTATATATGTTAGAAGGGATCTTATTTCGCTGTATATATCAATGCTTACAGTAGTAGTATTTATAACTACACGATTTAGGGAAATATCCCTTAATTTATACTAATTACATCTCTAAATATCTAATATCTACTAGTCGTATCTCTAACTATCTACTAATGACAGCCAAATAATAGCAATACAACTAAGAAATTGAATGTTATTAATTTGTTAACAATTCTTTAGATCCTTGTGTTACGATCTAAGGACTAAAATATGGCCCACATTAGACTATTCCGTCTGAAAAATGTTAACTCTATCCTTCCATAATGCTTCTTAACCATTTTGGCAATCATACATTTATTGGCTACGATTCTGGCAACATTTGTAAGAAACATTTTTTGTTTATTTATTATGGATTTAATTTTTTGTTTCTTACTTTTATTTTTCTTCAAACCAAAACAGAAAATGTTTATATGTTAATGTAGTTATTGATAATGATAAAATATTAGATAAATTTTAAATTAAGTAAATTTTATAAATTAATTAAGTAAATAATATTATTTTTATCTCTTATACAATGTTTTTAATAAATATTAGTAAAATATATTATATTTATTAAAATAAATAAATTTATTTATTTATATTTTTAACTTTTAAAACTAATTTTTTTCAACTTTGCTATGTTTAAGTTATTTTTAAATTTAAAGTATATTTATTAGATAATCATTAATTTAAACTTTTTTTATTTTTCAAAATTTAAAATATAAAATATAAAATAAATTAAACTATATTACATTATTCTTATTAGCATTTAATATATTAAATAATATATATTTAGATAATGAAAACAAAAAAACTCATTTTTTAATTTTTATAAGTTAATAAAAATTACAATTAACAATGAAAACACAAATAAATAAAATTTTACTAAATTAAAAAAGTAGAAAACCAAAACCAGATAATTCGTAAGTCGTCCAAATTTCTGGAGTAGTTTACTTGTGCCATTACAGCCTCGTGGTAATAAGTTGGTGGTAACCCACTTGCATGTGCATGTCAGTAATAATTATGTACCAGTTGTGAAAGCTTATTTGGGATGCCCTAAGCCCCGATGCATGTGTCTCAGTCGATATAATTTGTACCTATATGATCTGGAGCGAAATCCTCTGTTCCTCTATCCAAGGCCAATCCTGTGTCATTGAACCATGACCATAAATTTTGCTGGACCTACTGAATTTTGTGGCTATGATTGAATGGCACATAGTTGGTCTTGGAAAGATGTAACAGAGGAATTGGTCCCATGTACCATTGGCAAACCCATGTCTGTCTTGCTCCTAATGGCTACGTATATGTTGGGAACTATTGGTTTCTCGTGTGATTTTGTGAGATGCTGTTGAAGTCAATTAAGCTAGAGAGGCTCAATTAGAGGGAGTGAGATCCTCTGTATTGTTTATGGTGTTCGAACTGTCATTTAGTTTTATCCATAAATTTTATTTATTTATTGTAAAATTTGTGGAATATGATAAAGGTGTCCTTAAAATCGGCAACCCAATTACAGCCCATCAAGCTTAATTTTTACGCAGTTAGTGAGCTCCATATATAATAGAGACGGAACTTGCATTTAACTCTATTTATTACTCACAACTGTCCCTTACCGCTTTTTTCACCTTTAAAACCGAAAATCTCAAACATACTTTGGAGATACTAGCAAGACGATTTAAGAGAGAATAAGAGAGAGACAGAGAGTGTCAAAGAGTGTTGTTAGAGAGAGATGGCAAGAAATTATGTTGATGTTATGCTGCTGATTGCACTAGTAGCAGTGCATACAAGTGCGAGAGATGTACCAGGAAGCAAAAATGATGTGCCTGTCACCAAAAATGTTCCTAGTAATGTTGGCATTGATGACCAGAAGAACTTCTTGACATACGGGGGTGTTGGTGGCTATGCGGGACTCGGCTCCGGTAGCCTACCAGTTGGAGGCGTTGGAGGAATCGGTGGAGTCACTGGGCTGGGCGGTACTGGTGGTCTTGGTGGATTTGGTGGGCTGGGAGGTGGCGCTGGTGGCCTGGGTGGTGTTGGCAGTGGAACTGGAGCTGGCATCGGTGGTGGGGTAGGTGGTGGTGCAGCTAGCGGAGTCGGAGGTAGTGTTGACGGTGGCAGTGGTGTTCTCCCTAACCCTTGAAACGTATAACCGTGCCGTTGGTTTTTAGCTTTAATATCTAGTATAAGGCTTTTAGGCTATGGTAGTTAAGTTGGTTTTGTCAGAATTTCGTGTATTTGTTCTGTTCACGTCCGGTTTGTTTGTTTTTTTCTTGCCTTTCCCGTGAGTCCCTACTTTGTGGCCATTTAGTTCATTATGTTCATCGTGGATGTCACCGGTACGCAAGTTTACAAGTTTTCTTCATTCTGAAAGTTAGCTTCTTAGCAGTGCCCCAAAGAACAACGTTTCGTTTCTGTCGCTTTAACTTTAATTGGTCCTTAAAATATAATATTATGGAAAGCAATTAAGCTAGATTAAAGTTGTACTGATACCTCTGCCATCGATCCCTTCACGGCAGCAAAAGAAAAATGGAAAATAAAAACGATATCGAGACTGGGTTTTCGATCTTCCAGTGTACGGTTCTTTAATGAGTACGTACCTGCTGATCTTCATTCAATGAAAGCATTGGTGCGTTGTGAGGCTTTGACCTCCTGCTCAACGACCAAGCCTTAAAACCAATTGTTAGTTGCAGCTCTTCCCATTAATGTGAACTCTAAAGCAACTGGATCTTGTAATTTCAAGTATAAAATAAGTTGGCATTTATCCAATCGTAAAAACCCAACCCGCAATGCTATAAAACTAACTGCCCTCAAGCATAGCAGGTCGTCTTTTTAGAGTAAGCCTGTACCAGTCATTAACGACTCTGAGATGTCGGAGAACGTTATGATTTTGGAATTGGGTGGGAACGGGGTTGGTCTACAAGATAACATATACTAACTTGTCGCATTATTAAGCTCATAATAGCAACTGTAGGGACCTAATAAGCTTAGGCTTGAGACGCAAATAAGGGTTTTCTCTGCAAATTCAAAGAAAGATTTTCCACGTCTGAATATTTTCAACATTACACAAAATATTATTTGAATTTATTAATACAGCAGAGTAAAGAAAGGATGAAGGTTGACATCATGAATCAAGTGACATTTCAAAAAAATTTTCTAGAAAAAGAAGAGAAACCTCCATCGAATGGGAGGAAGTTGAAGAGTGGCAATGATAATTGAAAACGTGGACGAGTCAGAAACCTTTACAAAGTTGGTAAATAAAGAAACTATTGATAAGCATTAGTAGTCGTCTTAAAGCATAAAGGTTAGTACTTCCTCTAAGACAAATTGCTTGCATCAATAAAAGATTCTGGAAATTTTATTATCTCTCATTTTATTAACAGAAAGGAGTAATAACATAATCCATAGGATTTATTAATTCGGTAAATTATTCTCTTGCTATTATCTTTCAACGTGTGGCTTTATTACAAGTTATGAAATTACTTTGTAAAGAAAATAGTAGAAGCAAGCCACAAATTATAGACCCAAGATGAGAGCAATGTGTAAGGTACGTCGAGCTAACGACATTAAACAAAGTTACATGGGAGGCAACACATGAATTATGATAGGTTTTATTTTACATTTTATGTTATTTTTGTTTTCATATATTCATATTTTTAATTTTTCTTTAATTTATTTCTTTTTATCCCTTTTTCTTTATCTCTTGCATTGGAGTAGTATATCAAATTAGATCAACATTCTCAAGATCATGAAAATCATAATAAAAAAATTGTATTACTCAAGGAAGTACCAAATGCCACATTCTCACTTATAATATATATGCTTACATCGTGTACATTGAGGAAAATGTCCGATTTCAAATGTAGCGAAGCGAATTATGATTTTATTAAGCTTGTTATAATCTTTGTTATTAGAATTTATGAACTAATATCTTGAATTAATTGAAAATTGTCCATAGAGACTTGAATTCATTTTTGAATGTTGATTTGAATTAGTATGCAAAAAGATAGTTAGAATAAAATTGCTTTTATAAGTCATTTTTTAATAATTATTAAGATAGTTAAATTAAATGAAAGTGCATATTATTTACACATATAAAACCATCTTTTTCGTGAGCTTTTGAACCTAGAGAGAAAAGTTTTCAAAAAAATTCTACTCTTTTTAATTCTTTCGTGTGAGTTATCATGCATAGTTGATTAATTATAAAACTTTCTTTTATTATGCATATTGAGACCATATTTATTAAATTACAAGCATTGAAGCAATAAAGGCATTTAGATTCAACAATTTGTTTTAACTTATTTTTTGATAATTACCTACGACAATTCATCGTTCGTGAATAGCCAAGTTGAGCCTTAACTTTTTTTATTGATTGTAACCCAATTATTAACCTTTATCCTTTTTTTGAAGTCTTTTTATTGTTTTGAATCATGAAGATTATTTACATTACCTGGTTATTTGAAATTTGAACATTTAAAAGGTCCAATTGGAGGATGAGAAATATCAAAATCTTTGGTAAGGCTGAGGAGTTCAATAAATACAGTTGGAACCCTTTATGGCTCAAACTAAAGATGACTATCATGATTAATACTAATCATCTACTCTTGTCCAATGCTATTAAAATGCAATTAAACATCTATAATATGATGTTATTGGATATGTCCAACTACGTACTTTCTTCATTAGTTTGAGCTCCATTCTTAGGATATGTAACTTCACACAATTTGTAATTTCCACCTTTCGAATTAATTTGTTACTTACATTCCAAAAAAAAACATATATTCTTATATTTTGTAAATTGAGGACAATGTACGATTTTAAGTGTGGGGAAGGGAATTATGATTTTCTTAGCTTATTTGTTATTAGAATTTATGAACTCATATCTTGAATTATTATCTTGCTATTTATCTTTCAACATGTGGCTTACTCTCAGGTTAAGAAACTGCTTTGTAAAGAAAAGGATAGAAGCAAGCGACAAATTATAGAACCGGGATGACGGTAATATGCAAGGTACATCAAACTAATGAATTTAAATAAAAGTTGCATGGAGGCAACCCATGAATTAGGATAAGTTTTATTTTACATTTTATGTTATTTTATTTCATTTTTCATATTTTTTCATATTTTCATTTTTCATATTATTTCTTTTTATTCCTTTTTTCTTTATATCTTGCAAGGAAGTAGTATATCAAGTTGGATCAATAGTCCCAAACTCCTAAAAATCATAATAAAAAATTGTATTACTCAAGGAAGTACCAAACGACACTTTCTCCCTTATAACATATATGCTTATATTATGTGCATTGAATACAATGTACGATTTTAAGTGTAGGGAAGGGGATTATGATTTTCATAAACATGTTATAATCTTTGTTATTAGAATTTATAAACTGATATCTTGAATTAATTGAAATATGTCCATAAATACTTGAATTCATTATTGAATATTGATTTGACTTGGTGCACAAAAGGACGATAGTTAGAATAAAATTATTTTTATAAGTCATTTTTTAATAATCATTAAGATAGTCAAATTGAATGAAAGTGCATATTATTTACACTTATATAAACATCTTTTTCGTTAGCTTTTGACCCTAAGGAGCAAAATTTTCAAAAAAATTTAAGTTATTCTAATTCTTTTGTGTGTGTTTTCATGCATAGTTGAATAATTCTAGAACTTGCTTTTATTGTTCATATTGAAACCATATTTATTAAATTAGAAGCGCTGAAGTGATAATGGCATTTAGATCCAACAATTTGTTTTAGCCTATTTCTTTGACAATTACTTTACTATAATTTCTCCTTTAGCAATAACCAAGTTGAGCCTTAGCCTTTTTAACTGATTGTAACCCAATTATTAACCTTTATCTTAATTTTCTTTTAAGCCTTTATATTGTTTTAAACCCTAAAGGTTATTTACATTACTTGATTGTTTGGGACTTGAAATTTTGAAAGGTCTAATATTTCTTTAACTGTAGTTAAGGATGTATTAGGGTAAGTAAATAAGTTGGTGTTCCTTGTGGATTTTTATGTAGTTGATATGAATGATGAAACCTTGTACAATGCAATACTTATCTTACTAGGGAGATCATTACTTAACATGGCCTAAACTAAGGTAGATGTTTATGAGGGCACCCTCATAATGGAATTTGATAGGGAAGTAATTCATTTTAACATTTTTTATGCAATGAAACATCCTCAAAATGATCATTCTATTTTCACTATTTTTGTGTTTGATCCCCTTGTGCAGGAAATGTTTAAAATGAGTTACAAGGATCAATTAGAAGCAGTCTTGACTAAGCACTTGGAAATAAAAACTACTGATGATGTTAAGTGGTAAGAAGAGTTGATTAAGATGGCGACTTCCTAACAGTTATTGGATACCTGTCCTATAAGGTATGAACTGGCTTCCATATAGTTACCTAAATCTTACTAGAGGTTGTTATCTTCTAATTTCTAGGTACTTAATCTGGAGTTGAAGCCACTACTCTCTCATTTAAAGTATGCATATTTGGGAGATAACCAAACCCTACCAGTCATTACTTCAGTAGTGTTGACTTCTGATCAAGAAGGAAAGTTAGTTCGAATGTTAAGAGAGCATAAGAAAGCCATTAGATGGCCAATTGCTAATATTCAAGGAATAAGCCCTTCTATATGCCTCCATAGCATTTTGTTGGAGGAGGATGCCAAGTCCACCAGGTAAGCTCAATGTAGGTTGAATCCTCTGATGATGGAAGTAGTGAATAAGGAAGTGTTGAAGCTTCTCAACACCGGTCATTTACCTAATCTTTGATAGTGAATGGGTAAGTCTGGTTCAGGTAGTTCCAAAGAAACCTAGAATCATAGTAGTAGCTAATTAGGAAGGTGAGATGATTCTCACTCGCGCGTAAACCAAGTGGCGAGTATGCATAGACTATAGAAAGATTGACTGGATATGAGTATTACTATTTTTTAGATGGTTTTTCAAGGTATCTTCATATCTCAGTTAAACCAGAAGATCAAGAAAAGATCACCTTTATATACCTATTCGGTACATTTATTTATCGAAGAATGCCATTCAAATTGTGCAATGCACCTGACATTGTGAATTTTTTAGTTGGAAACAAATTACCTATTGGTTTGACAAAGGCTCAGAGGGATAAATTGAAGAATGAAGCTAAGTACTCTGTTTGGGATGGTTCATATCTATAGAGGCATTGTGCATATCAAGTCATAAGAAGGTGTGTGCCTAAGAGCAAGACGCCTTCAATCTTATCCTTCTGTCATTCGTATGAGTGCAGAGTACACTTTGGATAAAGAGGACTACCTATAAATTTATAGAGAGTTGTTTTTATTGACCTTCATTGTTCAAGGATGCATACATCTTTTATAAGTCATGTGATAGGTGCTAATGGTCTGGAAACTTATCCCGTAAAAATCAAATACCATAAACTCCCATTCTTTTCTATAAAGGAGAATACCAAAGCTTTCCATGACAAAATGATCTCAAGGAAAAGCTTCATTGTGGGGCCAGAAAGAGCTTCTCTATCACTCCAGACTCAAATTATTCCTAAGTAAGTTTTGTTCTTGTTAGGTTGGTCTATTTGTCTTATCTCATGTCTTTCCTTTTGGTGTAGTAGAGGCACAAAGTTTGAAAACAGAAAAGACATTTAAAGTGAATGTTCATCGCCTGAATTCGTACTATGAAGGCTTCCAAAAAAAGAATGTGGAAGTGGTGATGATTGAAGACACAAATGGCATCACTTGATGGAGAAAATATGGAGTTAAGCTAATGACATAAAACAAAGGCACTACTTGGGAGACAACCTAAGGAAAGTTTGTTCCTTTTTATTTACATTCTCACATTTGTTGTTTCTGTTAAATGTTCCATTTCTTATATTTGATGTTACATTGAGGAAAATGTGATTTTTAAGTGTAAATCTTAATTTTTATGTATGTTTTTAAGCTTTTTTTTACATATGTATTTTTTAGGTGTTTTTAAAAATCAATCAAACAAACAAATATTTTCTCTTTTTCCATTGCTTTTAGGACTATATAGCCATAATTAGAGAGTGAATTGATAAGAAAAATTCATAGAAACTTGATCATGTAGTTTTACTTTTTTGATGAGTCAATATACATTATCTTTATAAAAGTAATAAATAATAGGTAGACACAAGCCACTGAGATTTTAAGCCTTTATATACTAACACATCCATATTAGTCTCATTTTGTTTATTTGTGACCTTCATAACATCCTAAATTTTCTTTGATTTTCTATTTGATATCACATTTTTATCACATGCATTAATATGAAAATGATATAGGCATTCTTTGTTTCACAAGTTACATTAGCCAAATAGCCTACCTATCGATATAACTTTTCCTTTTGATAAGCCCTCTTGAGCTTTATTTGCCTTTACTTTATATGCTAACCACATTATATGCCTTAAACCTAACGAAATGTCCTACCCAAGCCTCAAAGCTAGTGAAGCATTATAATTGTTGATGTTTATTGAAACACAAGAGTATAAGTTTGAGGGTATGCACATGTGTAGATTGGTTATAATTGTTGGAATGTCATTTTATCTCTTATCAATGAATTCCAATATTGATGTAGCTTCTCTGAATTTTTATTAAAAATAAAATAAAGAAAAATATGTTTAAATAAAATTATCAAATGCTTTTGTGATACAAAGTTATTCATGATTAGTCTTTCTTCCTAAAGTTATATGGAAAGGGTGATTTGCTTATGATGTGAATGAGGGAGATATTGTTTTTCAAGGATCGCTCCTTATGGTTATAATGTATTGTTTATCATTGAATTTTGTGAATGATTCTTTCTAATTCTTTATGCTTCACATGGTTTACGATGTGAAAGTTTAAATCCAAGTTGTGAGACATAGTTTCTGCATTAATCATAAATGATGGTACCCAGCTTTGAGTGAATGTTATTTTTTATACTTAATGTTACATCAAGTGTTTTTCTTGCTTCACTAGCGTTGATGGATTTTCACTATACTATCCAAATACATCTCATCTTAACCTTTGCCTACATTACAACCTTAAAAAGTCTTTTGATTTATTATTATGCGTGTGAATCCTAGTGGTGGAGAACTAAAATGATATGCAAAATCATGGAATGTCTTAATCATAAATCGTGTTTGATTGTACCTATAAATATATCTTATTCTTGCACACATTCTGTCAAAGTCTACACCTAGATTGCTCAGTTTTTGAAAGCAATGATTGTTGATTAATCATGAGTAGAGGAATTTAATGTTTAGTTCTTACCATGGTTTTGAAAGTTATTTCTCTTTTATTTATTCTTGGGAAGTATGGAAAATGTAAAAATGTATTAATTTGTGACTTTGATTTTGTTTTTTTGTCTAAGACGATCAAAAGCTAAGTGTAGAGGAACTTGATATGTGCTTAATTGATTATACATTTACATCATGAGTGATTAATGTTATGAAATGCTTAATATACTCATTTTGGTTTATATTTGGTTTTAGATACAAGTTGGAAGCATAAAAGCTAAAATGAGTTAAAAGCGTATTCCTTAAGTCATCCTCTTGATAATTAAACTCATTTGTCTTTATGGAACAAAAAGGAGATGGATTAAGGTGAAGATTATTGTGCAAGAAGTTGTGGAAGCAATAGAATCAATCAAGTAAATAAAGAAAAAAATAGTTGAAGAACAAAAAGAATTTTTACATAGAAAACTTAAGTATTGGGAGAAAAACCCATAGGGCGAAAAGGGCCTGAAAATATGCACTATGTCAAGGAGAAAAATTACAACTATTTTTCTCTCTCTCTCTCTCTCACAATCCCCAGGAATAATGAAGAGTACACTAATATGGTGTTATAAAGGACCCAAGGGGGTATTTATATAGTAGTATAACCCTAGGATAGGAAACCTACACAAAGTAGGAATTTGGAAATAGTGTCAAAAAAGGAAAGAAAACCTACACATAATAGGAATCTTGAAGACTAGGGTCATTATCCCAACAAATCTCCACTTTGACACATGACCGAAAGTAGGAGCTCTCTTCGTTATAAGCCCTGAAGGGCGCTCAAGTATTAAGAATACCGATTAAGTCCAAGCAATGCTTGGACTTAGCAATAGGTAATGGCTTGGTCAACATGTCAAAGGGTTTTCAACGATGTGATCCTTCTCAACAATAACTTCATCTACTTTAATAGTATGCATCGAACATCAATATGCTTAGTTTTAAAGTGATACTTACTATTTCTTGTGAGGTGCACAACACTTTGACTATCACAAAGACAATAAGGACATCTTGTTGTAGATCAAGCTCTTTCACCAAATCTCATAGCTAAATAGCTTCTTTCACTCCTTTAGCAGTACCGATCGGGTTATTTCAATGTGTGTAAATTTTAACTCATTATCCTCAATAATCTACAAGCGCACAGGTCGTTCGTGTAGTACCTAAGCTGATGATTTCACGAGGAGGGATAATCTAATCCTAAAATCTAAGGCCAAAATAAATCGCATAAATTCAAAATGTACTAAAATCTAAGGCCAAAACAAATCGCAGAAATTGAAAATATAATAAAACTAAAACAAGAATTCAATTTAATCAATCAAATTAATTCAAGAACCAATCATAAAATATTAACAATTTAGCAATTGCAACGCACACTCAAGAATCAACCTAAGGAGTTACCAATTGAGAGAAAGGAAATTTTACCTATCTTTAAGCCTTTGTTTTGATCCTTACTTGCACAAGTGAAAGTAAAGGAAATATTGAGGGGAAAAGAGGAGAAAAGAATGGAAGAGAAATGGGACTTCCTTTTTCCTGTTTGTTTTCCTAATTTATCAAAGGAGGGAATTGAAACTTATACTAGACAAAAGAATTTTTTTTAGACCTTTATGCCCTTGATTATAGAACTTGTTTATCTTTTGTTATAAAATTGTTTTTATGGAAAACCACCCTTCGTTGGGTTTTGTTATTGGAAGCCATTTCTTTACCATCTTTAACCCTTCAAATCTATAATTTATTGGAATTTCGTAAGGAATTACAGCTTTATATCTTCTGTAGAAAGCCTAGATTCTGTAGAAAGCGCAAGACAGAGCAAAATATAAGGCAAAGGCAGAGGAAGTTGGTAAGTAGATGCTGATAAATGCTCGATGAAGCTTCACAACAATCAAAAGGGGAAAAAGAAAGGCTTTATTAGGACAACTTCAAGTCAATGGATTGTTCTCCTACTTCTTATTGTTAGTAAAGTTGGGATGGCCATTTTCCATATAACTATATATATATTTACATGGTTAGTAAATATACATATAGAAATTGTTTTTATGTCAACTTCTCTTTAGTAAGTTACATATAACTATATGTATATTTACATCGTTTAGAATTTAAACATTCATATTTTGATCATCCAAAAGATAAAGGTTTTGTTAATTCCATTTCAACACAGCCATGGCTTCCACAAGCAAAAAATCTGCACTAGTATTTACTCCATAGGCAAAAAACTATACTTATATTTACTCCACAAGCAAAAAATCTGCACTAGTATTTACTCCATAAGCAAAAAATTCCATTTCAGCATAGCCATGACTCCATAATAAGCAAAAGATCTGCAAATAAACATCACCACAAGTTAAACAAAATGAAAGTTAGCAGATTAAACAAAAAGCCCAGCATATCAAATTAGGCTTTACCATTTCAAAAAAATTTGCAATGAAAAAGATCACCTACCTACAATTTTATCTTCATTCCATTTCCGAAACAGGTGCACTACTCATCATATGCATTAAATAATTATTGCGCTCCTGATCGGGATAGCCAAAAAAATTTCTCACCCTAATCGAACTTGCAGTTAGAAAATCATAAGCTTTGTAGTGAAGGCACACATCAAGGTCAAGCTTTAACAATTCAGCATACACTTCATGCTCTCCATAAACTCGTTGGCATGTTTTTTCAGTAATTGTATTTGATTTCTTAAGTACCTCAGCAACATTGTCAATAGATTCTTTAACCCTAGCAATTTTTGTTGCAACAACACTCTTTCTTTTCTTTTTCTTTAGTGAAGTCATAGAAATTGGATAGGAATCGGAATGAGAAGTAGCTTCAAACTCAGTTGGACTTACACCATCATGTGTGTGTTCAAAGTTTTCTAAAGATATGTCATTTGAAGCTAATAATTGATCAACCTCATTGATTGTGTTCACATTCATCGGAGCCCAACAATGATTTTTTTTCATTTGCTGTTTGAGCATTTCCATCTGTTGCTCTATCTTTTGCATACAAAAGCATTAACTTATCATAATGAGTTATTTCTACATATTTCCATTTCTTTGCACTTGGCTTTGCCTATAAAAGAAGATTATCTCAAATGTAGACTTCAAATAAATAAGTTCACCACAATATCTTATAGTTTGTAAACTCAAATCTTAATCTTTCTTATAATCTTAAACATGTAAAACCCTTAGAACCATTATAAACACAAAGCATCACAATTTCAATTTCTATTATCAACAAATCATTAAGCAATTGAAATCCAAGCTATCAATAGAAAGTACATCAAATATCTACCAGCAGAAACTAGTTCTTTAAGGCCTGAATAAAACAACAAAAAACACAAAAAAGAGAGAATAGAATAATTTGTATCATTGCTTCCTATACTTCCGGTTCAACGTCAAATCTCTTAGTTATAGGTCTCCAAGCAATGCCACTAGAGTGCTTAAAAAGATCATAACATTCATTGAAATTCGTCTTTAGAGATTTTATTCGATTTTTGAATTTGTCCTTGTCAATGACATCAATTCGAGTCTTCTCTCGAACTTCCATAATGACTTGAGTTAAGGCTTTGGTTGTGAAGGTTCCTTCAACTTGATTGCCTTTATTTTGTTGATAGATAAGTGCATTCAACAAAACTTCATCCATAAATTCAGTCTAACGAAGCATGTCTCTTTTTTTTTTGTCAACCTTCTCTGCACCTTTCCTTAGCATTTATTAAAGTCTCAAATCAAAATAATCAATTATGGAACAAGTCACAGTACAATATAAAGCTGCAACAAATCAATTATGCAACAAAACACATTCTTAAAGTCTCTTTCTATAATAAGAGAACTGCAAATCATAATATAATATATTACAAACAAGTATTAAAATATTAGACTTCAAATAACAAAAGAAAGGTGCATCAAAAAACCAACATTTTGTTGTATGTTTAGTCAATAATTTGAAGCATAATCATCCTACATTTGTTTAGTAATATTATCCCTTATTTGTGCACCTAACCTAGCATCTTCATTATCTCTTTCTCTACTATCAACTTGTGATTCCGTTTCCACTCTATTTGATAACTCCGTATCCATTTCAGAAATTTCCTCCTTAAGTGCACCTAAACTCATCAAAAAATTATGTAGGATAGAGCATGCCAATACAATTTCACATTGAACATCAAATGAATATGTCTTTTCATTTGAACTTCCAATGAAAGGAAATCTTTTGTTTAAAACTCCAAATGCCCTTTCAACTGCATTATGTAATGAAGCATGACGTAGGTTAAACAACTATTTAGCATTTTCTGGACCTCTAGCTAAATACTCTTTCAAATGATACCAGACACCTCTATAAGGTGCAATTAGTCCACTCCTGAGCATAAATCCCGCACTGACTAGGTAATACTTGCCTACAATTAAATAAATCAATTAATTTCAACTTCTAAAATTCATGATTCATTAAGCAAAAAATTAGTGAATTAATAAACCTAACATTACCTGAAGGAATTTTTAAATTATCCTCCCTAGTTACATTTTTAATAATTCTAGAATCGGACGCTGAACCTTCCCATCCAGCCAGAATATAAGTAAACCTTAGGTCAAATGAACATGCAGCAAGAACATTTTGTGTTGGGAAGTCTTTCCTACCATAAAATCTTGGTGCATCTGCATTTGACACCTTAACTCTAATGTGAGTTCCATCAAATGCACCAACAAAATCCTAAAAGAAGTTCATTATGAATAGGGAGTTTAAGTACCTAATAATAACGGTACCTAATAATAACATTTAACAAAGACAATATTCACCTTAAAGTACGGGAAGAATCGAGAAGTGTTTGCAATTTCTAACGAAACTTGAGAACCATCAGATTGTTTGAGATATTCGACTTCAAGTGACATGATAGCATGTAAAACAGAGTCAAATTGTCTACATATCATCTCAATTGAGTGACGAAAGAAGACAGCCACTACACGAAGTTTTAAATTATGGGATACAATCATAAGAAATGTGATGACCTTTTCTTCTAGTGAACATCGAGCACTATCGTTTAGAAGACCAGTATTGCAAAGCTTTATACAAAGAAGTAAGAAAGTATCTGGTGTCATACAAATGAGATCATGACAATCCTTACTGTGAGTTTGCAAATGATGCATAATTTCTCCTCGAACTTGTTCTTTATATTGAGCTACTAAGTTTTTTTGCTTGAAGGATCCATACATAGAACTATGACAAAGGTTAAGAAGATGGACTATATGACATATAAATTGAACGACAGCAACTTGCCTTGTCCTATCCCACTCATCTTCTAATCATCTTCTTCTGTGAATCTCTTATCTAAGCTATTCATTTTCTACTCAACATTTCAACGTGTAAAACAATGTAGAAAATATCAATATATGTATACAATGTCTAAACAATATGAAAAACCCATATAGCAACATGTTAATGGTGTATATAAAACTATTAATCAACTACAAAATCTGATCAAATTATTATACAATTACACAATTCATTGCAAATAAAAAAGAGGAAATATAATTTAATTGCTTACCAAGAATTGAAAAACCCATATGAGATTGATCAATTAATTTTTTTTCTTGTTAGGAAGATCAGTGGGGACAAACAAGAAAAAGTTATCTTAGAAGCATATTTTTCTATTCTTTTAGTAATATAGGTTACATTCAGAATAATAGAGCAAATAGGAAAAAAAACAAAAAGCTAAACACAAAAGGAGAATGCTTGACATATCAATCCACTTATGTTCCTCGCACCATTTTTCTCCTTTGGAACATGTTTTCTCACACCTTTACCCTTTTCTCTTTTTATTCTCTCCCAAACTCCCCTGTCCCCTCACCTCTCCTCTATTGTCTCCCCCTTTCCTTCTCATCTGTTCTCCTCACTTCTTTGAACTCATTATAAGTCATTTATTTAGACATGATCAAAGCAACAACACCATCAAGTTAACCCATTTTATGATGTAGAAAATAGAACCCAAGATGAAAATTTTCTTGCTGTCCTAATAGTATCACTAGCCCATCATGTAATAGCATGCTAAAATTTCGGAAGCCAATACAAGGATATCTCAGAAGGTCTGAAAGCATCTACATGTATAATATTGGAAATAGAAAACAGAAAACCCATTAAAGGATCAAAAGCTTGAGACTTGCCCCATAGAGAATGTTTACTAAGACTTAATTTCCAACCAATTAAGCAACCTTACCTCTTTGGCGGGAGTTGTGCAGAAGAACATAAGAAGAAAGGCAGGTGGCAGTTGTGTAGAAGAAAAAGGCAGGAGTTGTGCAGAAGAAAGGCAGGAGGTTGTGTTATGTGTGGGAATTGTGGCTGAGAGTGTCATTTTTGATGAGTTAAATAAGGATATAATGGTAATTTACTTATATTAAGGTTATCTTGTCTTGAATTTCTCCTCCTTTCCCACCAATTTGATGGGAAATACATTTGGTCCAAATTTCTCTCCTATTCCTCTCCATTCTCTCACTTTCCCTTGGCTTATTTTTGTCCAAACAATGGAAACCAAGAGAACTGCAATTCTCTTCCTTTCTATTCTCTTGCTTTCCTTCAATCCAAACAAAGGCTAAAGCTAACTTAATCAATTATGAATTATTGGATTATTGGTTCTAGACGATCCTAGGGTTGATTACTTTCTCTCGAGTTATAACCATTAAACCTAATTTATAAACCCTAATCAGATTATGGAAATTGCAATTTCTCAATTAACAACTTATCCAAACAGTAACATCGTTTCTTCTTTTCCTTTCCTCTGAACTCTTGCCAAAATCTTTTATCCAGAAACCAGTAATATCTCAGAAACCATAACCTTCAACCTACAGTCTTGTAATATTGGAGAAATCCAGCCCAATCCAACAAATCATTGCTATCTCTCTTTACACCAAAAACTAGCTTTGCAACTTCTTGTTTCTTCATTCCTCTTTCACCGATTTTCAGTAGTAAAACCAAGGATAAAATAGACTTCTCATAAACTACTACTTCTCTCCAGCCTACAATATTTCCTTCTTAAGCTCTCCTTAGAAATGAAAAACTACAACAAAAGCTGCAAGTTTCTTAAGAAATCAAAAAATTACATAATGGCTAATACTCAAACTCCTTCCTTACCTAAATTCCCACCTTTGCCCTTATCCATCCTCAAACTTTAATCTCCAAACTTAGAAATGCTCTCTCTATTGGATGATCCTAAGAGATCATGGAAGCAAGTAGTTGGTGAAGAAACCCCAGTATCTCTATTGTTCTCACCACCGAAAGATACGGGAGGTAGAAAGGTGGTTTACCCAAATCTGGAAGTCTTAAAGGATGGTGCAAGGACTTGGGAAGCAATAATAGTAAGGTTCTTCTGTGGCAAAAGACCACCCTTCCCACTAGTCTCTTAATGGGCTAATAAGATGTGGAAGTCCAAAGGCTTGATAGACATTTTACTCTTTAAAGAGAATTTGATATTGTTCAAATTTTCTTCTACTTCAGAAACTAATAAGATAATGGAGGAAGGTTCATAGAACCTTAGCAGCCATCCTATCTTCCTTCAAACATGGCAGCCACATTTAGACCTTAAAACTCTCAAGATCCAAAATATCCTGCTGTGGATTAACTTCCACAACATATCACTTGAGTATTGGACTACTTAAGGGCTTGGAGCACTAGCCAGCTACATTAGAAGACCACTATGCATGAATGACCATACAACAAAGAAGAAACATGTAGGTTATACCACGATATGTATCACTGTGGACACTTCCAAAGAACTCCCTAAAGAAATTCTAATAATGAGTTTAGGAGAGGAAGATACACTAAAAGAAGACATAGTTAAAATTTCTTACCATTGGAAACCACCTTCCACTTATCTAACTAAGACTTGGAAGGCCACAGGTAGAACCGTCAAAACAGGGACTTATCAGGAGCTTATGGAGATAGCTGAAGCAGTATCACATCTGGAATCGTCAGATACCCTTGTTTCCATAATATCCAAAGAGGCAATAATACCAATAATAGGTGAGAATAAACCATCTGAGGATAAGGACAAACAAATCAGTGAACTAGTAGAAAATGATCAAATAAATAATAAGCAATGTTCTAAAGAGCTTAGTGTAAAATGCAACATGGAGAAGGAAGTACCAAAAATAGCAAATACAACACTTATATCTCAAACATAAATTAAGGAAGATCAAGCTACTTTAGTCAATAATCCATAAGTGGAATGAGAATCAATGGTAAGTCAGCAATCCCATATCCTTGAAACTCCTAAAAGTTATACTACATCTAGAGAATCTATAGGAACTGTTAAATTCCATATAGTGGAGAGAAGGAGATCCAAAAGGGGTAAAGGGAAAGCCTCCACAACCTAAACACTTTAACCATGACCATTATAGCATGGAATGTACAAGGAATAAATTGGCCCATTAAAATTTTAGCTTTATGGGACTTTGTTTTACAAGAGAAACCTCTTATCATTGGATTATTAGAAACCAAATCAGAAAGGAAAATTTGGCCAAATTGGATATTTTTGGATCCCACTGGAACATAATAACCAACCACCAACATCAGGCTTTTGGTAGAATAATTATTTGCTACAGGGAGGATGAACTCAAGGTAAATTTTCTAGATTCAAATGAACAAGCTATGCATATAAAGTTATCTTTTTTGAAGGGGAACATTCAGATTAAGGTTTCATTCATCTATACAAGCAATTTTCGATTCCAGAGGAAGGAACTATGGAACAACCTTAAATCCCTTAGTAACACGATATCTACACTTTAGTTAATACGTCAAGATTTTAACTCCATATTATACCCATCAGAGGCATAAGGTAATTGTAATTTCAAAAACTATACAACTGACTTGAAAGAAATGGTTGAAGAGATAGGAGTGACATATCTAAAACATGTGGGACATTTCTATACCTGGTCTAACAAACAACAATTAGAGAGGCATATCAGGAAGAAGCTAGATCGAGCCCTAGTAAATGACATGTGGCTCAAGACCTTCCTTGACAACATAACTACTTTTAAAGAGGCTCTCTTTTCAAACCGTACCCCTTTGTAGTAGACAACTTATTCCAAAAAGGGTCCAAATACTATCCTTTTCGATTCAACAACTTTCTGGTGAGTATCCTAGGGCTTAATGAGGCTTGTAACAAAGGTACGGAGCATAATTGCAATAGGACCAAGCAATTCTGTTGTATTCAAAAACTGAAAGCTATCAAACAAGAACTAAAAGTCCTTAACCCTACTCATAGGCCTACATATGATTCCTTAAACTCCTAAAGAATTGAACTCCAGGCTATTCAAGCCTAATTAGTTGTTCTCCTGATAGATATAGTGTTACTTGATAGAGAAAAAAAAGCTATCATAGTTCTTAACAGCTACTTATAACCATAGTTCCCTTTTACAACAAGGAGTTAAAATACAATGGATAAAAGAGGGGGATAATTGTACTAAATTCTTTTTCATCTCAATTCTAGCAAGGAGGGATTGCATCAAGATTATGTCTATAACATCCATCAATGGTGCAGTGCTACAGATACAATAGGAAATCCAAAAGGAGGTAGTGAGGTTCTTTAAGGATCTCCTAGGTACTCTAAATAATGTTAATGCAATAGTTAAAGAACTCATATCCCTATCCCTGAAATGAATCTCACCAGTTGACTAAGAGATTCTTACAAAATCAATAGAAAATACAAAAATTGAAGATGTAGTTTCTGGCATGAGCCCCTGAACCTAATGGCTTTAACAGATATTTCTATCAAAAAACTTGGAGAGAAGTAAGACCCTTTGTAATACAAGCAGTCAAGGGATTCTCCTTAAAGAGATCAACAGAACCTTTGTCTGTTTGATTTTAAATGCTCTAACCCTACTCATTTTGGGGAATTTAGACTAATTGCATGCACTAACTTTCTCTATAAGGTTATCTCTAAAATACTTGCTATAAGATTGAAGAAAATCCTAGCTCAACTAATCAACAATAACCAAAGTGCATTCCTGTTAGGTAGACATACAGGAGACAACATCCTTGTCCAAAAACTTCTAAAAGGCTATTCTAGATTGAACTACTCTCCAAATTGTATAATCAAATTTAATTTTCAGAAAGCATATGACAATGTGAGTTGGGATTTTCTATGGACATTATTGACAGCCTATGGATTTGCTTCTAAATTTATTAAATGGATCAAAGAATGTATTTCATCCTCCTCCTTGGCTATCTTGATCGATGGAACTCCTACCATATCTTTCAAGGTATCAAGAGGTCTAAGACAAGGAGACCCTTTGTCCCCTTACCTTTGTATTTTATAGATGGAGACTCTCAATGCTCTTATTAAGCAAGAAGTGCTCAAAAATCCAAAATTTAGATATCATGCAAAGTGGAAGAAGATCAGTTTGACTAATATATGTTTTGCATATAATCTACTTTTATTTTACAAGGCCACAAAGGACTCCATACAAAGTTATATGGAAGCTCTTAACAAATTTAAAAATTTCTCAGGTCTACAATTCAATCCAACAAAGAGTCGTTTCCTATTATCTAAGAAAGCTAACACATTGGGTCCTCTCATCTCTCAATCAATAGGAATGCCACTCAAACAAGCTCCTTTTTTGTATCTTGGATTAACAGTCTCTACCAAAAGACTCATTATGCAGAGTGTATTCCACTTATAGAGAAGATTAATAAAAGAATCAGTTCTTAGGTAAACAAGTTTTTGTCCTATACAGGGAAGCTATAAATCATAAAATTGGTACTGAATTCTTTACATATTTATTATAGTTCTCACATATTTCTTTCCGAAGGAATCATCAAGTCCATAGAAAGAATCCTTAGAAACTTTCTATGGAATCATCCAAATGGGGGCAAAGGGATAACCAAAGTGAAATGGGCTAAAATCTGTTATCCTAAAGATGAAGGAGGGTTTAATATTACCCCTATTAAGATCACAAATTAGGCATTAAAACTGAAGAGATTATAGTGGATTCTCATGGATAAAAATTCCTTATGGATTAAATGGCTCCACTTTTACTTTCTCAAAGAAAGAAGTCTATGGAGCATTCAAAAATCAACATCGCACTTGCACTTTTTGAAACAATCTAGAAGGGGGGTTGAATAGATCTTTTTAATCTTTTCACAAAGCGCTACAAAATAGAGAATTAAATCACACAAAACAAACAAACAAATCGAAATGTAAAAGAGTAGAGAAGAGACGCAAACACAGTGTTTATAGAGGTTCGGTGCTAAGACCTACGTCCTCTACCTAAGCTCCCACTTAGGATTTTGTCAAAGCTCTTTACTACACACTTTTTAGTTCAGTGTGAACTCTTCCAATTCAACTTGACTTCCAGCTCAAGCTACACCTTACAGATGATTTGTTTTCCCAGCACAAATCCTACCTCCTAAGTGATTCTTCTCTAATCACTCAGCTCACAATAATAACAATGATAGAAATGAAGTAGTAAAGCTCAGTACAGCTAAATACAATTAGAATATGCTAAGAGCAAATTGAGAGAAATGTGAGAATAATTTCGAACTATGGCAAGTATGTTTGACTTTGGACTTGTGTAATCAATCCTCTGAGGTTCAATCCTTTATTTGCAGGCTTTAAGACGTTTTTAGATGTTGTAGAACTCCCCTAGCCGTTGTAAGAAGATTTTCTCCCGTTTGAAATCAATTGACAAAGTCAAATTATGTTCAGCTACAACTGATAGTCGACTAGTCGGTATGTAATAGTCGACTAGTACATTATAGCCAACTTGTCTTCAAGAATTTGTCAACTAGCACTAACGTTTTTCATGAAACTTTCAGCTCCGCTCTTTGAATAATCGACCAATATGATGATAGTCGACTAGTCCATTTAACTAACTGACAGGTCTAATTGTTAATAGTCGACTTTCAACATGATGGTCGACTTGTCCCAAGCTCCAACTGACAGATCTCACACAATCTCCAATCTTTGATTGTTGAGATGCTTATTTGAATTCTTCATACAAGATCTTCTTATAAAATACATGTTTAATTCCGATACTCATTATTGCAATCTTTATTTTCATAAATCGACTTTATTTAAATTTCATCTGACTTGAAAATCATCAACAACATAATAGTCAACTTATGCCATCATTAGTCGACTAATGTACCACCATTTTAATCTAATTACCTGAAATTATTTCTTAACCAATTCTTTAAGTTTTATTATTATCAGAACATAGAAGGATTTAATTTGTCAACCTATATTGGTCCAACAATCTCCCCCTTTTTGATAATGACAAAACATTTAGAAATTGTTTAAGAAATTGAAAACAAAGAAAAATTGATCAAGGTTTTTATGCCTTGTCTTTTTGGTTAGATTGTCTCCCCATTAATCAATAAATCAATGAACTCAATGAATCCAACAATAATATTGCAATCCATAATCCATAATTTTAATCGAACATAATTTTTTAATGGTGTTTCTACCCCTTTTTGTCATAATCAAAAAATCGGAACACTCATGAAAAGGAACATGGTCGCCAAATAATTGAAAAAGAAATCACACATTCACATAGATTATCAAACCGACAAACATAGTTTCAAGCTTGCAAATCAGAAACAATAAGATGAAATCAACATGAAATGTTGGTCTAGATCAAATACAACAACCACCAAGATGGAGAAGCATCATCATGCCTACAACCGAATTTATCAAAAAAATTTCTTGATGCTTTTCTCCAAGAAAATGAGAATCCCTTGTTGAAGATCCAAACGCTCATTCTCTTCTTCGATTTGATCTCTAATTTCTTGAAGTTCTTCTCGAGATACTTCACTTCGCCTCACATTGCTTGGTTTTGCACTACTAGGTCGTTCACT
>JANSVA010000004.1:22793554-22807998 GCA_025504915.1 Erythroxylum reticulatum | reverse complement strand
CAGTACTATTGTATAATATACCAATATGGACTATTTTGCAATTTTTAAAAATTTTAGGGACTATTTTATAAATTAAAAAAAAATTTTCGAAATGGTACCCGGTACCCGGTACCAACCGGTACCGATACAGTTCCGTTCTAAAACTTAATTCGGTATCGAGTTTGGTACGGTATTTATAACATTGGTTGGAACTCTTACTCTAATAATAAAACATGATATTTTCATTTTAGCTTCTTGTGATTGTTGAAATTGTTTTACTTGAGATTTTATACTGAGTAAGTAATATGTAAAAATTGTAGATACACACATCAAGGATGACATTGGCTGATGATGTCAACTTAGAAGAATTTGTTATGACCAAAGATGAATTCTCTGGAGCCGACATCAAGGCAATATGTACTGAAGCTGGTTTGCTTGCTCTACGAGAGCGGCGCATGAAGGTAAAGTCCCATTTTATTTTATCTATATTATGTTTCCTCTTGTGTATAAAAACTGTCAGGAGTTTTGAACTTAGCCTAATGGTCTGGGAAGTCAGGTTAAATACTTACTATGGTTTAATTATCCATTTGTTGAGGTAACTCCAGTCATATTTTAGACAACATACCCCTGCCTTGCTACATTGGAATAGACACACAAAATTTTATACCCCCCTCTCTAAGATAAACACTGAATAGGACTGACCGTAGTTGAAGATCTACCGCGAACTCCACCATTCCCTCCCGCTCTTCGTTCTCACATGATCAAGAACGCTTTACCTTTGTTTACCTTCCTTTTTAAATTAATAGTTAGGGTTGAATACAGGGAATAGGAAACGCCGTAGCTATTATATTGGGTTTGGGATAGAGCTGGAATTAGAAAATTAAGTGTAGGCTTAAAATCAACCATTAATATTACTTCAATATTGTTGATTACTACTAGAATCTAGAATTTTTCTTTAGATCTTAAATTGTTTGCTTATTGTTTCCAGTTCTATAATTAATTCCTTGTTAAAAACAAGAACATAAATATGATTACTTTGTTTGAATTTTTCCAATGATAAAAAACTCAATTGGTTAGACCGGTTCAACCATAGAATCCTTGAATTGTCCAACTTTTTGGTTTGGTTTTTAAATTTTAAATTTGTTAATAATTTTTTATTAATTAGTAAGTTCTTATAACTTAAAATAAATTAATTAATTTTTAAAAAATTTAAATTTTTAGATAAATGCGAACAATCTTTTTTAATTATATTTCAAAATCTTTAATTTTATTAAATTTTTAGTCAATTTTATGACGGTCTAAAATTTTCAAATCTTAAATTTCTTGTCTTTAACATTTGTTTTTTCTATACATAAATTTAATTTATTTCTCTATATATAAGGTTAAATTTGTAAGGGTTAATTGAAATAAGTAAAAGTATTTAATAAATTTGCTATGATTTTTTTATTTACTATAAAAATTTTAAATCTTAGTGATGTTTGTATTTAATTGATAAGTGTAAGACCCGTTTTGAAACTAGAATACCATTTAGACATTGTGGATAAAGAACTGAGTAAAGATATAGATACAAGTAAAAGAACGTGTGTAGAAATGCGATAAATGCTCTCTTTAACTTATTTATACTAGTTGATAACCAAGCATCTGGGTTCTCGTTTCTTATGAATGACTAAACAGGACCAAAGCTCCTCAGATTTATGTCTTCCAATTAAGATCTCGTATGTTAAATCTTTTTGTCTGTTAGGTGACACATACTGACTTCAAGAAGGCCAAGGAAAAAGTGATGTTCAAAAAGAAAGAAGGGGTGCCAGAAGGATTGTATATGTGACGGTGAAAGTGAAAATGAAAATAATGTTGAAAATTATATCAAAACTTGCGTGGAGGTAGTTTTTGTACTGTTGCATTGGGAAGGTTGCTTTTTACTTTACTACTTGAGGAATGCTTTTGCTGCCTGTATCTTCTATTTATTACTTTTTTCACACGAACCTTTTTTTCGTTGTTGGAGGTATTCAATTGGTAATTAATTTAATCATATGCTTTGAAAATGAAACAACAATTTCATATTTCTATCAGTTAGAACAATAATAATCAAGTATTTTTAGAAAATTATTATGTACCAGGTGGGTAAATTTGGTGCAGAAAAGGTTAAACAGAGGAAATAAAAGAGAGTTGAAAGGTTAAGTCAAGTCTGTCTGACGTTTGAGTTTGGTTTCTTTTTTATCTTAGACAAATAAATATTATTGTAAAGTTAATTGGGGATATAAAGGGGAAAGTTTTCTGCCCGCCGCAGATTTTAGCCTAAAAGATTAGGGATTGAATAGACAAGAATTATGAATAGGCTCCAAAAATTGTAAAATCTACAATGATTGATCAAAAAACTTCTGATATTGGATAAGGTTGATAGTTATTGATTCTATAGCTAATGAATTTACAAACTATGAATAAAAGGATTTGGAAGAGGAACTGTTGTCTTGAAATCACAAAGAATTTTTGAAATCAATTGAAGCTCACAAACTATTGAAACCATATTATGTATTTCGCCTCGGCTGAAGAAGCCACGGATTGATTCTTGATTTTTCAAGAGAGTAAGGAAAAACTATGATAAATATAAAAGCCAGTTAAGGAACATCGTGTGTCCATACATAAAGCCCAATCAATATCACAAAATGTAATTAATTAAAGATAATTATTTGCAAAAAAAAAAAGCTTTAAAAGGACAACCTCATATATACTTTAATAAGTGAATGGTAGCATCAGAATGTTGTTGACAAGAGGCTTGAATAAATTGACTGAGTTGTTGAACACCGTAGGATATATCAAGACGAGTAAACCCAAGTAAAGCAATATTCCAACTAGTCATTTGTTGGGCTCAATGTTAGGTAATAAAGGTTCAACATTCATGGTAAACTTGATTCCTTGAGGAAGTGGATTAGTATAGGTCATTCTTCATGTAATCTTGTACTTTGAAAATATCGTAACACATTTTCTTTGATTGATGGAAGTGCCAAGTTTACCTAGTGATTTCTAAGCCAAGGAAATATTTTGCATGGCCAAGATCTTTAGTTGTGAATTTATCATATGAGAATCATTTTTTTTGCAATAATATCAAATTCTGATGGCCTAGTGAGTAATACGTCATTTACATATATAATAAGGACCAAATAAAAAGTACCTGAAGGTTTGATGAATAAACAATAATCATGTTTAGATTGAGTAAAACTGAAAACCTGCAACTGAGATGTGAACTCTAGATTCCATTATCTAAATGCTTGTTTGAGTTTATAAAGAGGCCTTTTCAGCTTACAAACTTATCTCTGTTTCAATTTGAAATATCTATCTGGTGGTGAAATATATACGAAAGCCTTACAAAAAAGTGTTGTTGATATCTAGGTGATGCAAAGGCCAGGGATAACAAGATGTAATAACCAATAGTATCCACAATGTCATTAGTGAAGCTATTAGAGGAAAACTTTCATTGTAATCAATACCCTCAATTTGATTATAACCCTTTGTGTCTAGCTTATATCTTTCAATATTGCCATTAGGTTTGAACTTCACTCTATAAACTCATTAAGAACCAATGGCCCTTTTGCCTTTTGGTAGGGTAGTCAATTCCTATGTATCATTTGATTCAAGTACTGTTAACTCCTGTTGCACAGCTTGAACCCACTCTAGATTCAACCTAGCTTGATTGTAGGATTGAGGTTTCTGGCTAAGTGAAATTTTGCCGAAAAGGATATATGTGCAAGGGATATGTGTGAGGAATTATTAGAAAAATATGTAGTTAGTGAGTGTAAAGTTAAAGATGGGATTGATGCAAGACTAGGAAAAACATTGGGATTAGCTAAATGATTAAGAGTTTTAGTATGAGACACAAAATCTAATAGCTAGGAAGGTTTGTTTATAACTTTGTTACTTCTTCATAAATGAGGGATAGAGGAAGAAACTATCAAGTGGGCTTAATTAAATGAATTTAATTATTGTCCTTCGATGAAATATGGTCTTCTTGTGAAGCAGATGTTTGGTTTTGTAAAGAATCAGCATATAATCAAATAGCTTTTGAATGGGGTTGATCAAAATGAATTGGAACAATAGCTAATTTGATGCCAATAGAGTGATTTGAAGTATACTTATAAGGGAATTGTGTTTCATGAAACACATTTTTGAAGATCAAAACTAATTGTAAAGCAAGATCATGCGACTAAAAAGCCTTTTGACTAGGGTTGTAGCCAATAAAAATAAATCTATAAGCATGTTTAACAAATTTATCTTTATGAGGATTGGTGTTGGTAGCAAAACATAGACATCTAAATATTTTAGATAATCAAAACAAGGTGCAGAACCATAAGGTCCACTTCAAAAGTGAAGAATAAAATCAATTAATGATGTAGGTGGCTATAAAACTGGATTATCCCCAAAATTGTCTAAGTAAACAAGAATGAAACATTAAAGCTCTAGCCATTCATAATAGGTGTTTGTGTTTACGCTTCACTATGCCATTTGTTATGGAGAATCAACATGATCTTTGATGTATAATACCTAATTGATTGAATAAATGCTGAAAATTAGCACAAAAAAATTCAGCACCATTATTAGATCTAATGGTTTGAACTGCTATCTTAAACTGATTAAGGATTATTTTGCATAAAGTATCTAAGATCTTGGTCACCTAAATTTTATGTTATATCAAATAAGTTCAAGTAGCTCTACTAAAATCATCAACTATAGTGAGAACATAATTCCCCCACGAGATTAAAATGTTGTCTATATGACCCCAATTGCCGATATGAATAATTTGGAATATATGTGTGGTTTGAATTTTGCTAATCGGGAAAGGTGATCTTTGTTGTTTGGCATATTGACATATATCATAAAAGGTATTTGAATTACTAAGTTAGTTCTCATTAATAGGAATATATTTTAGTACATTTACTGAAAGATGACCAAGCCTTTAATGCCAACTGAAAATGACCAAGCCTTTAATGCCAAAGTGAATAAATAGAAACAAATAAACATGATTCAAGGATTTTTGGAAATCAAAATATAGAAAATATGTTAATGGAATTGCATACAATTTGATGATTTCTTCACTAAAGGAGTTTTGGTCAAGAATGTAAAGTCTTCATAGAAGTCTTCCTACTGCCAATATCTCACTAGTCTTTAGTTCCTGTAAAATGCAGTGTCTATCAAATCAAGACACGTTAAAGCATGGATTAGGACAGTACTTGCAAAATCCTCTAAATGAACAAATTGATCATTACAGGATCAGATGGATCTTTTTTCCTTTCATCAGCTTCATTAATTTTTGTTTAATCATTTCATATAGTGATGACACTCGATTATCTACTCTACTACTTCCTTCCTTTTGTCGCTCCACTTCCATTTCTATTGAATTTGCTGCAAAAACCTTATTTGAACTTGCATCCTTTTTCTTTTTCTTTAACAATTCCTTGTACCACTCTAGATATCCATGCAATTTGAAGCAAGTTTCTTTCTAGTGTCCATTTTTATCACAGTGTTCAATATAGCTAGCTTTTATCTATTACTCCCCTTCCCTTAATGATTAACTTTCCAATCCCTACTTTTTAACATCTTGTCCTCTCATCATCATCGGATTATTTTCTATTATTCCATATATCCCTTTGTGAATTTCTTGTTGCTTTTCTATTACTTACATTAGGAAATGGATCCATGACCAATATCTAATTTCTAATATGATCATAACTTTTATTAAGCCCCACCAAAAATTGCATGAGTTGATTAAAATAAGTTAAATATGTTACTGCCTTAGCTAAACCACATGTATATTGTGGAACAAGCATGATACATAATAATTCATCTCATAATCTTACAAGTTTTGTGAAATATCTCACAACTAACATATTCCATTGAGAAATAGAAGTTATTTCTCTCTATAGCTAATATAATAATGGGCCATTACACTCCCCAAAAACACACTTAAAGTTCCAGCCATAATTCTTTAGCCAAATTAGTATAGATGAAATATTTAACTATTTCTGTAGAGATAGAATTAAAAATCCAAGAAGTGCCCATGTAATAACACGAATTCATTAATTATAGCCGATTGAATTTGGATCAGGCTTTACACATTTTCCATGATGAATTCAAGCTTAACCTTGTCTCCTAGAGTAATCTTAACATATTTACTCCATGATTAATAATTGCTTCTAGTTAAAGGAGTGGTTACAAGAACCATACCTAGATGATCGGAACTTTGCAAATATAATGAATCTCATCACTTTGCGATCTCTTTCCCATCATGTTTTCTTCAAACGTTTCATATGACACTTCCTCCATTATTGGTTAACATCTCGTTCTTAGCTAAAATTAGCTTCGCAAAAAAAATTATGAAGCACTTATAGATTGAGATGTCTCTAATGACATGAACAATGAACTTCTGATAATGTAGAAGGTTGACAGTTATTGAGAGGAAGAAATATTCATTCTTCTCATACATTCTAGAAAGTTGTACAATATATGGTTTATATACAATCAACTAATTACCTTTACAACTCAACATAGCTAATTAATTTACAAACTATGAACAGAGTGCTACAATGATTTGCAATCCCTTCTTGGTTCACTCCTTTGTAGGTCTTACTACTGCGACTATATATGTATACTTGCTAACCTTAAAAAAGATTTTTTCAATTTCTTTTATGCTTTTTATTATCTCATCTTCTCGCTCGCTCGCTTGTTGTTTCTCATTGATCTGTTTCAAGAAGCACTATGAAATGTTTAGTTCACAATAGCAGTAAAGAATAATAAACAAGAATCAATGAATTTAGATGAAGCTGGGAAATGTATTGATTTCAGTTGGATTACATGAAAAGTGTAGTTAAGCTATGATGAAATTTTTGGAGACAAGAGATGTGAGATAGAGAGAATCAAAAGATGAGAAAAGAGAGAAAATAGCATACTAGTGATGTCATAACAACTTTCTTATAAACTTGTCCTAATAAGCGAATCCTCAGACGTACTGCATGAATCTGTTATTCATCTTTAGACGTGGCATTGACTAAGTTGGCAACACATAACCTTAAAGTTTGCTAGAATCAAATCTGGTCCTTAAGCTTCTTCGTAGGGCTGGAGGAGCACTGGGTCCATAATCAACTTTGAGCTGCTGCTGCCTTTGCCTCGTTGGTCCATTCACAACAATACCCCCATCATTAGTAACAACCTTGTCCTCAAGGTTCAAACTAGGGAACAACTTCAAAATATGGTCCTTGTCCTCCCAAGTCGCATCTTTTGTAGGTAGACCCTCCCACTGAATCAACCACTGCTCGATCAAAGATCTGGCATGCTGAGCAGTTCGTTTGCCTAATATAGCAGTCGGTTGCAGCACCGGTGAAGAAATGGAGTTAACAAGGTTTAGAGGTGTTACTTGCTAATCAGGTCACCCTAGGCATTTCTTCAATAAGGGTGCATGAAAAATAGGGTGTATTTGAGCCGAAACGGGCAAATTGAGCTTGTAAGCAACCTCCCCACACGTGCACTAACCTGATATGGTCCAAAATACCTTCTTCCAAGCTTGTGGTGTCTCTGTAAGCGGATGGAGTGCTAACGGAAGGGTTGGAGTTTCATATATACCTAATCTCCTTCAACAAATTAACCTCACGTTGATGACAGACATCCATTAACTTCATTCGAGCTTCAACATGTCTCAAATTCTCCTTAAGTAGACATAAGATCGCATCACATTTCATTAATTATTTCTCCACTAATGGATTGCCACTAGCATTCTTGAGACATCTAACAATGGTGGGTGGTGGATGGCCATATAATATCTTAAAAGGAGTCATTTTGGCGGCAGTTTGAAAGGCAGTGTTGTACCAATATTTAGCCCATGATAGCAGATTCATCCAAGAAGAGGGTTGATCAGTAATGTAGCAACAAAGATACATTTCGACACACTTATTGAGTACCTCTGTCTACCCATCAAATTATGGGTGGTAACCGATACTCATGCTCAAAGTAGTTACTTGCAATCGATGAATCTCCTTCCAAAATTTACTTAAGAAACACGGATCACGATTTGAGACAATATCCACTGGTATGCCATGTAACTTGATCACCTTCTAAACAAACATAGCAACTATATAGATACTATTGAAAGTAGAGGGCAGGGTAATAAAGTGCCCATACTTGGACAATCAATCGATTACAACTATAATAACAATCTTCCCTTTAGAATTAGGTAACCTCGTAATAAAATCCATGGAAAGCTCTCAAAAACCAAGTTAGGTATCAGAAGTGGCTGTAATAATCCACTAGGACTCAATGTTAATGCCTTCATTTGTTGACACACTTGGCACTCACTAATGAATCGCTTGACATCGCGTCGCCTAGATTTCTAAAAGAAATTTGCAGATAATTTATGAAATCTATGCGTAATTCCCGTATGGCCTCCCAATGGAGAAGAGTGAAACTCACCAAGCGATCGAAGGCGATAAGGAGAATCAACGGGCAACACTAAATGATCTTTAAATGTTAACAACCCATCACAGAAATTGAACCCAGGGGAACTCATGGGATCGTTGATTATAGATTACTACCTTGCTAGTAACTCAAAATGACTAAGATTGGCTACTCAAAGTTCATCAATGATATCAAATGTAATATTCGAGAGAGCCAAAAATTGAGCAAATGGAATTCATGAAAGAACTTACCAGGCCTATACTCAATATTGAAATCATAATCAATTAATTTTCCTAACCATTTTTGTTGCTTTGGGGTTTGGATTACTTGCTTTGTAGGAGTCTTTAGGGACTATTGATTAGTAATAATTGTGAACTTGCTCCTAAGCAAATACTGTCACCATTTGGATATTGCCCGAGTAATGACATACATCTCCCTTTGATACGTGGACCCTTAGTGCATTCAAACACTCATTTGTTGACTAAAGAAGGCAATGGGATGTTTCTCTTGTGACAACATAGCTTTTATCCCTATTGTCAATGCATCTGTCTCTACGGTGAAGGATTTGGTGAAGTCAGATAGCCCTAAAATAGAGGCGGTGCTCAATACCTGCTTAAGCATTTCAAAAGCTTGTGCAGTCTCCTCAGTCTACTGAAAGTTATCCTTACGAAGTAAGTTCGTGAGAGGGCCGGCAATCGTAGTAAAATGTCATATGAAGCGACAATAATACCCACCCAAGCTGACAAAACCGCAAACCTACTTAACAAAACTGAGGTAGGCCAATTTTGAATTGCGACTATTTTTTGAAGATCCACAACAACTCCCTAGTGTGAGATTACATGCCCAAGATAGCCCACTGTAGTTTGGCCAAAAAGGCACTTAGATCGTTTGGCCACCAATTTATTTGCTTGTAAGACTGATAAGACAATTTGAAGATGCTTTAAATGTGCCTCCCAAGTGGGACTATATATTAATATGTCGTCAAAGAAAACGAGAACAAATTGTCGAAGGTAAGGGCGAAAGACATTGTTCATTAAGCTCTGAAAGGTTAATGGTACGTTGGTGAGTTCGAACGACATTACAAGAAATTAGTAATGTCTATCGTGAAATGCCGTCTTACACTTGTCCCCCACTCGTACTCGAACTTGATGATACCTAGCTAGTAAATCCAATTTAGAAAAATACTTGGCCCTAAGCAATTCATTAAATAGCTGATTAATCGACATAATCGGAAACCTATCCTTCACGGTGATTGCATTCAGAGCTCTATAATAAACACAAAATCACCATTTACCATCCTTCTTTCGCACAAGTAATACCAGAGAAGAGAAGGGACTTGTGCTTGGCCTAATGACCCCTTTTTGCAACATCTCAGTGACTAACTTCTCAAGTTCTTGTTTCTGAAAATATGGATATCGATATGGTTTAACATTGACGGGCTTGCTATTAGGTAGCAAATGAATAGAGTGATTGCAATAGTGATGAGGAGGTAGGTCGTGGGGTTTAAGAAACACATCTGCAAATGAACTCAATAATTCCTCAACATTAGTATAAGTCGTATCATTACTACCTGTGTGTGGGGAAACCAAATCTAATCGAAAGTATTCGACAATAGCATTGATCTAATGCAGTCTTAGCAACCCATTAAATTGAATCAACTGGACCATCAGAGGAGCTTCCCCAGTCTAACAAATTTGCTAACTGTGATAAGTGAATTTGAAAATGGAGGCACCATAATCCATCATAATTGGCCCAAGTGTAGATAACCAAGCTACATCGAGTACTATATCCCACCCTTAGATAGGAAGAACGTAAAAATCGATAGTAATTTCTTTACCTTGAATGAGTAATGGGATCTACTTGACCATTCCAGTGCAAATTAGTCACTCCCCACTACCGACCAGAACTACAAAACTTGGAGCTGTTATGATTGTTAAGTTCAAAAACTTTGCCACCCTTGTCTGGACAAAATTATATGTACTGCCACCATCGAGCAATATTTGAACTTGTTTACCGTACACTCTGCCTTGAAATCGAAGGGTGGAAGCATAACAACCCCTAGAGAGAGCATTATAGGAGATGGTGGAATGTTGCTCTGTCGGTGGATTTGGGTTGGAAAATTCGGAGTCAACAACATTAGGTATATGAGGTGGTAGGAGTTTGCTCCGATCTACAAAATTAGGTGGAACGAAATCTTCTTCCAATAATAATAGCTATGGTTTTTCCTTGCACTTGTGATCCCACGTGGACTTTTCACCACAATGGTAGCAAAGACCTTTAGCACGTCGTTGAGTAGCTTCCATCGGAGTTAAGCAGTGAAAGGGAACTTAGTTACCACCAGGTAATGTCGCTGTGGATAGAGCAGTAGCAGGAGTAAAAGGAGCAGTGGCGGAGGAGGGTATTGAGGTAGGTAACAAAGGCTTCGAATGACCTAGAGAGGATTTGAGGAAACCCTTTTCCAAATGGATCCTCTGCTCATCGAGTTGGGCCAAACTCATTGCCGCATCCAATGTGGTAGGTTTATGGACTAAAACATAATGTTTAATGTCAGCCCTTATACTTGAAATGAAGCAGTGGATAAGAAAATGGGAATGCACTGTTTGATTGGTGATGGCTTCAAACTGAGATTGATAATGACTCACCAAAGAAACCTGCTGGAGCTTGGCCAAGAGACCCTTAGGTTCCTCAAGATCACGTGGCCTGAAACATTGTAAAATAGCCTCTGTGAATGCCGGCCAACCAGAGAGCTGATGGTTTCGATGCATCTAATCGTACCAGTCTGCTGTAGTATCATCGAAGTAAAAAGAGGAGAGAGTGATGCAATTATCCACCTGAATCTGATAAAAGTTGAAGTAACGATGGCCTGCATCACCCAACGATCTGGATGAATGCTAGAAAAACGTGCCATCTGCACTGGAGCAGGTTTGTAACGATCAAGAGGATTGAAACCAGATCCATCCATTGAAGAAGAAGCACCCTTTGAATCAGCAAACCCGAAGTTTTTGTGAGGAGACAAGACTGAGAAACGACCTAAAAGTTCCTGGAGAAGACGTTTCTGGTTCTCCACAACTGATGTTAATATATCAAAGTCTCGCCTCAAGGTCGACTAAGAGTTTGCAATGGATTTGACATTGTCATCTAAAACCTTCATATGCGTTTGATGCTCTACCATCTCTGTAGAGGTTTAATGAAAGCACCAATAAAATGTTTAGTTTACAGTAGTAGTAAAGAACAGTCAATAAGAACCAAGGAATTTAGAGGAAGCTAGGAATTGTATTGATTTCAGTTGGATTACATGAACATTGCAGTTAAGCTATGATGAAATTGTCAGAGACAAGAGGTGAGAGACAGAGAGAATCATAAGATGAGAAAAGAGAGCAAATAACATAATAGTGATGTCATAACAACTTTCTGGTAAACTTGTCCTAATAAGCGAATCTTCAGACGTACTGTATGAATCTATTATTTATCCTTGGACGTGGCATTGGCTGAGTTGGCACCCTAAACATAACCTTGAAGTATGCTAGAATCAAACCTGGTCCTTGAGCTTCTTCATAGGGCCTGAAGAGCTCTGGGTCCATCATCAACTTTGAGCTGCTGCTGCCTCTGCCTCGTTGGTCCATTCAAAACACACTAAGGTCATCACTTTCTTCCTTATTTTCCTTTCAAAGTTTGATTTTTGTACCCTGGATATGTCTTTATGGATAGAGTTTCTTTCGCATAATTGATTGCAATTGAGGGTCAGTACAATAATTGCAAATCTATTATTGAAACTATGTCTGGATGTGCTTTCTTTGGCAATTAATCTACTTTTTTTTACGTCACTTGGGTATGAATGCAAGGCTTCGTAAATTTTCAGTGCAGGGCAGGAAGGATCCTAATCTGTTTGATGTCAATGAATCAGAAGAAAATAAGAAACCTTTCCGGAGGATAAAGGAACGTTTCCATTCTATTTTATAAACTGATTCTGTCCTGCAGCATTTATCTTAAACATACGCGAATCTTTGTTGTGTGAGCTATGACATATATAATCTTCGAGTCATAAGGTGACACAAGGCACAAACGTGCCTTTTGATATGAGTGATCTCACTTCATTAATAATGAAAGTAGTGCAGTATAAGAAATATGGACTAATTTCGGGTTTGATGAATCGTGCAGAAATTCCCTTTTCTAAGCCAGTGAATGTCGAGGAGAAACCGAGACAGACTTTGACAATCACTTACAAGTTTCTTCACTTTTGGTTGGCGATATTATTTTTTATTCCCATCAGTATTGAGTTGCTCTTTGGGAGTTTTGTTCATAATGTTAAAATTGATTGCATCTGTAAGGCATCTTATCAGTTGTTCTCGTGCAAAAAAGGGCCCCCAATTGCAGAAAATTACAGCTAATCATTTCTTAGCTCTGTTAAGTTCAATGCAGCTGTCAAAATGAAGCTATATACATGTTCTACAATGCCTCTGTTCAGTCTATTGTTTAAATATGTGAATTATATAAATATGGTCTTCCCAATAAATTTCATAACTAGATCTGCATTTATACCGAATTTGTGAGCCGCTGATCCACAACTGCCAGGTTTCATAACTAGATCTCCATTTATACCGAATTTGTGAGGTGCTGATCCACAACTGCCAGTGGCAAAGCCAGCAAGTGTTGAAGAGCCAATTGAGTTGCTCCAACAACTGCACGAAGCTAAATCATCGAATGTATAATACAAAAATGTGATAACGCCTACGTGGTTATATTTACCTGCATGATTCTTGTAACCTCAGAGGTCTCCAGGCCAGATTTTGTGCACTGATTCTTGTTTACTTTTGCTGAACCATATCCATCAGAAGATATGGTTCGTACAGTGAAAAGGATGATCTATTAGAATTGACACGAGAATCCTACATTGCAATTTTCAAGTTCACTTTGATAAAGCAAACACGCTTAAAAAGGAGGCGAATTGTTTGTAACTATTTTTTTCGCAAATTACTTTCAATTCATATAAAAAATATATTATAGTTAATGAATAAAAAACAGAAGGAGCTTGTCAGATGATAAAGCTTTTTAAAAGACAAGAGTCTGTTAGGCAATAGGAACCTTTTGTAGGATAGGACCCTGGTTAAACAAAAAGAATCTATTGAATGATGAATCATGTTAAAACAGTTTAAAAATAGAAGATATCTGTTAAAATTGAAAGGAACTGCCAACAAGTTGAAAACAGAAGGGACCTATTATAAAAGTGGATGAACTTCTTGTTGAAATGAATACACATACAATATAATGCGGAAATATAAAAGATAAGGAGAGAGAGAGGGAGAAGAAGGATGCAGTCGATTTATACTAGTTCTGCTTATAATCCAAGCTTATATCCGGTCCCCAAGTATCTAACTTGAGTGTTTCACTATAAAATTAAGTAGTAATTTGACGAGCCTCTCCAAGCTCATAAGTTAATATTTTCAATGTTCTTTAACCTTCCACACTAGTAGTATTTCACTAACTTTTATAAGCTCTCAAATAAAAATCCTGTTTTCTCGATATGAGCTTCAGTAATCTTTCTCAACATAATTTCGCTTTCTAAAGCACAAGAAATTTTTTACAAAAATATCACTTTCAAGAATATATATGCTTTTGATGAGTTTTGACAATATAGCTTTGCATCTTTTGTATTGTTTAGTTGTTATTTATAGTCGCATTGGCTCTTCCATAAATGGTTAATTTCTTCAACTAGTTGTTGTTTTACTTGCATCTTTAGTAAACTAGATGGATTCAAATCTGAATAACTTCGATGTTATCTTTTCCAAAAATATTTCAGTAATCACGGGGTTAATATATATCCTTCATAATTAGTAAAATCCTTTTGGACAAACCATTTTTAATAAGATAAGCTCATAATGAAGGTTCCTATAAGTAAGAAAGCGTATTTCTTATGATTTTATTTCCTTTTGAGAATAAGACTATTAATTATACAAGGAAATAAATCTAATTTGAATTTTGAAATATTATACAATTATCATCAAAATCGTTAATCATAAACCTTGAGCTAA
>JANSVA010000004.1:22783076-22793454 GCA_025504915.1 Erythroxylum reticulatum | reverse complement strand
TAAATCTAATTTGAATTTTGAAATATTATACAATTATCATCAAAATCGTTAATCATAAACCTTGAGCTAACAATCTCTCCCTTTTTTATGATGACAAGTAATAATAAATATATTTTTCAAAATTCAAAGAGATAATAGATGATTTTGAAAGATATCTATGACTTTTATATATTCAAACATAATTAGAAGGAGCAACCTATCGTTTATATATCACATATTTTCACAAGTTTAACAACATAATCAATCACATCAAAAAATATATTCACATAAACTCTCCCCCTTTGTCATATAAACAAAAAGTATAGGGAGGAAGTGAGAAAAAAAGAATGAAATATGATAATTTTTTTTTGACACAATCAGTGAGAAGTTTTCCTAAGGAGAATTTAAAAATCCAGGACTTGGTTTTAGAGGCTGTCAATTTGTTCACTTATTTGATCTTGATTTGTGCGAATGTCCCTCAATAGTTGTAAAATATCCATAATGTTTATGTCCTGAGGAAGGATTGGAGCTTGTTGTTCTATGGTAGGACCTACAATTTTTGCTATCCTTTTAGACCTCTACTTTAAGGTAGGACCCAAGAAGTCTGCTACTCTTTTTGTTTTCTTCTCCACCCAAATATTTTCTTTCAGCTTGTACCCAAACTGGGAGGGGATAGAGGAATGAAACTTGCCAGGCTCGTACCACGTCAAATTGTTAAAGGGAAAGCCAAAATATGTGAAGATCTTGGTTAACAACATTCCATAAGGCAGACCTCCAGTAGTGTTCTTATGGTTTCCTTTTTCCACCTTAAACTTCAAAATCATTGATGGGAGATTCATTTTGTTGACATTCAGTAGATTGTATGTTACATAGGTCTCTAGGAGACTACATCTTTCTACTTGGCAACTTCTTAGAAAAATTGAAGTGGCCAATATTGATACAAGACATCTAGGCAGTAGGTCTAGATTTCTACACATGGGTCTCCCTTCATGGGAATTCTCAATATGTAGCCATATGAAGTCCAAAACCTTTCCTAAATCAAGATCAACAAGTCCCACTTATGGCAAGGAAGGTCAGTCCTACCTATAGGAGCTATGTTCAAAATGTTGCCTATTATATCTTCTATTATCAAGATTTCACATTCCTACACCCAAGATATGATGACTAGCTTTCCATCAATTTCTTCTTTTTGTATGTGTGTGTAAAAACGTCTGAATAATACATCACACATTGTATCATGTTCAAAAAATTCTCCCACTTAATAGCAACAAAGAAAGTAGAGAGAGGAATACTAATATTGTAACATTTCGTTTCCATACTAAGGGATAGAACCCTAGATTTCTGTAATTGATAAAATAGCAATGAGAGATTGGAAAAACATATTTCATGCTCATGCATAATGTTAGCATACACACATGTGAATTTGATTATTGCACACATTGCAATGAATTGTTCATGCACTCATTTGACATTTTTCGGGTATAAATAATTATTTTAATGTGATTATAATGCGAATTATGTATTATGTGTCTTAAAAATTAAGTTGGAGTGTATAAATAGTGAATTGGATTTTTTGGTTAAATATGATAATTTTTCTAAAAATCAAGGGTATTTTTGGACCAGAATAATGCCAAGTGGCAAAATAATTGATGAATAGTAGTAGAAATAAGAGTCAAATGGTAGTAGAAATTTTTATATAAGGCTTTGGGATTTAATGACAAGTGTTATTGAAAATTAGGAGACGATTGGATTAGAAATTAGGTGACAAATGGATTAGAGATTAAATGGTATTACAAGGTGTTAATTGATTTTATGTGGTGAGTGTCATGATATGTGTCGTGACACCCACCAAGCAATTGTTACATTGTTTTTTAAACTCACCCATGTCATTTTCACATGAAAGATTGTCTTTCATTTTTGTCTTTCTTCTTCCCCGCTACTTACTTTCTTCTTCTCTTCTTCTCACTCACGATATTCTTCCATCCCAGCCATCAACGTTGAACTTTGCTAACACACTTAATATAGCCACTCCAAATAATTACTTGTCTTCACTTTGGTGATGAAAACCCAACCTATTCCACCTTAAAAGTTTATGATCGTGTATGTTAAAGGAGCTGGGGTTCTTGGAGACTCTTGAAGAAGCCATGGATGAACATGTAAGTATAAGCATCACTCTTCTTTATTTGATGAATGAAACATGTTTTGATGATTGTTAAGAGTCAAATGATCATAAAATGAGGCTGGGCTCATACAAAAACGTGAATAAGAAATGTGGGTAGGTTCATGTCTTGCTTTGGTGTTTTGATGGGTAATAGATTATGGAATAATATAATGTTGGATTAATTGAGTAAATGGTGTTTAAAGGGTGCTGGAAAAATGTTAGCTGTAATATTTTTCCACTGATTATGCACTGTGAATTAGCCATATCTTGTTATGTAGATATCCAAATGAAATGATTTTTGATTTGAATTAAACTATAGACATATGGCTACGTTTATTATGAAGACATCAAATTCAAATTCTGTCTTTAAGAATTTCGAACTTTAACTTAAAATTGAGTACTGGGTGTAGAAAATTGATGAATGAATACATGTGTTTGTGTTCTATTTTGAGAGTATGAAAACCATGAGTGATGAGTTGTTATTTAGATGTTATGAGTTAAGAATTAAAGGTATAATGAAAGTAAAGGTTATGTTAACCAAGATGTTGAGTTATGCTCTTGAAAATGAGATGAATTAACATGATAGTTAGAAGTGAAATGAAAGTAGAAATGAAGTTGAATATGTTCAGAAAGTTGATGATAAACGTATACATATGTATTTGTTTTGTTTTCAGTGTTCATGATCAATCATGGACTATAATTTGTTTATGGATGATATTGAGTTGAAATGGAGTTAGAATAATGGAGCAATGATGATAAATTGAACTAGAAGTGATAGATTAAGCATAAGATGTCGAAATGATTTTATATGCAATGACAATTTTCCCTTTTTGTGGACCATGAGTTTCTTAGACCTTTTTGCTATAGGGATTTCTTCAAACAAGTCCTGTTATATAAATAGCTCATCCCTGATGATGGCTTCCTTAATGTTTTCTTCAACTATAGGCTCTTTGCCTTTTTTTTTGTCTCTTTTGTTTTCCTTTTTCTTAACTCATATTTTTCTTTTTCTTTTTCTTCTACCTTATTAGTTTTTGATTGTTTCTTTTCTGTCATCTGAAGAGGAATCAGGATAATCTAAAGATAACGTAGCAATAATCTTCCTTTTCCTATCTTTTAGGGTCTTTTAAGTGGGTATTTATAAAGTTTGGATATTTGGGGAGACAGAAATAGGTTCGACAGTAATGTCCAGAGAACCTACTATGGGAGACAAAGATAAGGTATCATAAGTAAAGATTTGTTCATGATGAGGTATTTCGTCATGGCTAGAAGTTGTGGTCAAAAATTTCTTCTGCCCTTTTGATTTTGTTCTTGTCACTATAGGTAAGCTTGGCGAAGTTTGAGAGAGAAAACAAGAGGCAATGCATAGAGTTAGGGTGCAGAGAGAATAAGAGAGAAGACGAGAGAAGTTTGCTTAGGGTATACTAAGTGATTCTTGAGCATTAATCTCTTGAAAGGATGAGTAGACGTATAGACTAAAAGAAGAAGTCTAATTGGTTGTGTATCTTCTGACATATATGTACATAAAGTTGTCAGACTATGCACATGTTTTTAAAAGGCTAAAATGGCTCTATTAATGACTCCTTATTTTTAGGACATTTGTAATCTTGCTCGATTTAATTGAGAGGAGCCTTCTAAAATGAAGGGGCCTTCTAAGCTCTAAGGAGCTACCAAACCAATAGTGAGTTTATAAGGAATCAGAATTGAAGGAGCCCGCTAAACGAAATGCAAAGACAAGTAGCAAAAATAATATCAAAGACATACGAAACTCTTTTTTTTAACATGCAAAATCTATGTTCAAAGAGTGGCTTGATGAAAATGTCAGCTACTTGATTCTCAATATTAACATACAAAAGATCAATGATTCCTTCTAAAACATGATCTCTAAGAATATGATGCTTAATTTTTGTATTCTTAGTTTTAAAATGATGCATAAGATTTTTAGAAAGATTTATAACACTTGTATTATCACATAATATAGGAATGTGAGAAAATTTTAGAGAAAAATCTTGCAATTGATGTTTCATCCATAAGATTTGAGCACAACAGTTGATAGCTACTATGTATTTTGCTTTAGTTGTTAAGAGCGATGTGCAATTTTTCTTTTTGCAAAACCAAGATACTAAACATCCTACAAAATTGACAGTGACCATCTGTGTGTTGTTTTGATGGATTTTTTCACCTACATAATCTGCATCACAATAGTCGATTATGTCAAATGAATCAGTTTTTGGATTCTATATTCTAAAATCTAGAGTTTCGTAGCGATATCGAAAAATTCTTTTGACTTTTTGAAGATGGTTTTCTTTTGGATTTGATTGAAAGCATGCACAAAGACACACACTAAGCATAATGTCTAGTTTTGAGCTTGTAAGATATAGTAGTGATCTAATCATTCCTCTACATTTAGTCTCATCCGTAGCTTTGCCCTTTTCATCTTTATCAAGTTTAGTTCCAGTGTGAAAGGGACTACCCATCGGTTTGACATTCTCAAAATGATATTTCTTGATGAATTCCTTTGTTTATTTATCTTGGCTAATAAAGATTACGTTTTTGTTTGTTTATCTGATTTGTAATCAGAGAAAGAATGATAATTCTCCAATCATGATCATTTCAAACCCCCCGTATTAATAATGAGAATTCTTTACCAAAGGATGGATTAGTAGCACCAAATATTATGTCATCGACATATATTTGTACTAAGAGTAAATCATTCTCCTTTCTCTTAATAAATAAGGTTTATTGACCTTCCTTTTTCAAAGTTATTCTCAAACAAAAAGTTAATTAACCTCTCATCCCATGCTCGAGGAGCCTGCTTTAAACCATACAGAGCTTTGGATAACTTCATCACGTAATTCGGATGGTTTTCATCTTCAAAACCTAGGGTTGCTTAACAAATACTTCTTCATTAATGTAATCATTTAAGAATGCACTTTTAACTTCTATTTGGAACAACTTGAAGTTTTTAAGGCAAGCAAAGACAAGTAAAATTATAAACGATTCCAATCTAGCAATAGATGCATAAGTTTCATCAAAATCAATACCTTCCAGATAATTGTAATCTTGAGCTACAAGTCTAGCTTTGTTTCTGTAGCACCCCACTTCCACAAGGCATGTACTCGACATCCTGCATGATATCCGAGTCCATGCCCTGTGAGTTTGGCGTGGTAGAACACTCAATCAGTCAAAACTCAGTATAATTTTTTTAAAACCATAAACATAATATGCAGAAATCTATAACCAAATCAGGCCCGCTTTATTCACAAACTTTTTCAATAATAACAATACAATCAACATAATTTCAATAGCCATTTGGGACCCATTACAAATACAAGACACTTTAGTCATAATGTCTTTACATTACAACGTCATTCGTATACACATTGTATGGTATTTATGAGTACATAATTTGATACAAATTTTTAGAATATACAATTAAGTACGAAAATAAAGAAATACAATGTAGATGCCAACTGATCCCGACCTTTACCTCTTACTTGAATTTAGTAGGTATACTCTCGTTTGCCTAACGGGGTATTCTTCTGATCCTGAAAAATATTTGCAAATTTTGGCTGAGTTTTGTGAACTCAATGAGTGACCATCATCAATGGCTCACCCAGTCATATAACACATAATTCACATTCACATCATTTCACATTTCACACTCAATATACTTTAATCATTTGTATTATGCATATGCAGTGCACATGAGACCCACTTTACATTTATTACTTTGTTGTGACCGAATGCCTAAACTGTCCCGTATCCATCGGATATTGGACTCATTACTAATTGTACCTTATCCGATGGGGATACAAGACTCATTTTATATAGTGAGCCTTAGGCTCTTAATCACTTTCTGAGCTCGAGGCTTTTTTCAAACTTTGAGCTTTAAGCTTTGATCGATGACTCCTCAAGTCACAACTGCCATTACGTTTCATGTATTCATGAAATGGAATGCAACAATTACATTTGCATAATCTCATTCACTCACATTCACATATCATCAGACCTTAGTCCGACATTTAACATTAAAGCTGAGAATCACACTTTCATTCATATGCAGATGCACTTTCAAAGCACATTTTTCATCGGACCATGGTCAGGCATTTAATAGTCCAATTATGCATATTTATTTCATCTTATTCACATACAAGTAGCACTTTAATATCCTAATCAACATCACAATCATCTGACATTCTGTCCGGAAATCAACACAATTATTCACATTCATATGAGCATTCAGTAGTCAATCAATACAAAATTCAAACAAAACAAACAATTAAATGAGACCATCTAGGTCTACTCACAGTATGCTTCAGAATAGCATTAGCTTCCAAATTCTGGAAATGCCTGAATGCGGACATTTAACCTGCACAACCCATTTATGCAAGACACACGTTGCACACACATTGATAATGACACATTTATAAGCATTTATTTATACACAAATGTATATACGACTATGTACAATGCATGTTCTTGACAATCCCGGGTATTTAATCAAATTTCATATCTTATCCACATTCTCAATTTATAACTCAATTACTTGTCATTTCATTTTTTTTGCATTATTTGCTATCATAAAAACAAATCTCATTCACTTTAACTTTAACTTGGTACTCATTATTCATTTCCTTTAAATCAAAACCACAATCATATGAACCCCTTCATCTACATTATGCACATGTCTTTGGCACTTTAATACCAACAATTCATTCACTATTTTGTTCTAACATTATATGATCATACAATATCCAAACTCTCATTCTTTCGTATAAATTCTCCAAAATTCCAGACCTTCGGGTCCATTTTCCATGATACATAATACAATGAAAATGAGGTAATTTGGAGCAAGTTTCTTCTAATAAAATGTTCCATATTGTATTAAGTTTCTAATAACACTAAGATCATTTGATTTAGTTCAATATTCCGAAAGTTATACTCTAAATAATTCGGACCATGCCTTAACTGTAACAGTATTCTATGCCCAACTTCAAGTCGGAATCTGGAACTATGGAGACAGACTTTGAATTTGATTTCTTCATAAAATTTGTATATATATGTCTCCATTTTAGTCTAAATCAATAATAATTCCATTTGGATAACTACATAACAAGTTATGCCTAAAATACCGAAGCATGTTCAGTGAAAATACTCCAGTTATCATTTTCCAGAACTCCTCACTAATTCCGTCCAAAATTCATCAATCAATCTCCACATAATGATTTTATATGGTTATAATTTTTGGTGGAGATGAATATAAATGTGTTATGAGTCCAATGGTTCAAGTCCCATGTCATTTGTAGGTAGGAAGAAGAATTTATAGCCAAAAGAGTGAAGGATATTCACATCAGTCCACTTTCACAGCACCTTCATTATGCATGATCGTGCAATTCCAATTGCTTCTCCATTGTCATCTTCGTGCTTGTTCACGATGGTGAGATCCCTTGTGTCTCTTAAGAGTCACAATCGTGCTTGTGGATGATCGTGCACTCCTATCTTTTCAAACTTCATTTTGACACTTCTAAAAATAGACCTTCAGGTTAATGTTTCATGGCAATTTTGATAGGGAAAATGAAGGATTTAGGAAAAAAACTATTCTAAAAAGTTGTTACTTTATGTATTAATTTTCAAATAAAACCAATTTCATGAAATTTAGTTAGATATAATGCAAGTTATGCTAAAAATACTATAGACTGCTCCAAACCACGATAGAACCCATAAACTCAAATTCGAGCTAATTTTTGAAACTCTTCAATATAGAATTAAATTTCGATTCCTTCATGAAAAATATATCCATACATATGTAGTTTAATATGAACTAAAAATTATCCCATTTGGATATCTATAGACCAGGATATAGCAAAAATACAGATGCATATTCAGTGAAAACACTGCATCTGTACATTTTCTAACACTCTTCATCATCATTTTCATCTTAGTTAATCTCTTTTGCTTAGTCTATCACTTCTAGATTATTTCCTCAATATTTCCTCTTCATTACTACTTCCATATCAATTCAATTTCAATCAAAAACAAATCATGATCTATAGTTGATCATTAACCCAAAAACAGAACATATACATGTACCTATTCATTATCAATTTTCTGCACAGATATTTTACTCCTATATCACCTTATATCATCATATATGCTTCTATTTAAACCACCCATTAAGAACAAAGTTTAACTTACATGTTTAGCTCCAAAGCTTCTTCAAATGTAAGTTAAAAAGCTTGGTACGTTTCATGACACATGTCATGACACTTACCACATAAAATAAATACCAATACCTTTCACTTAAGCTACTACATAACTTTTAATAATCAGTCCATTTGTCTCCAAATTTCTACTTTAATTGTCTCCGAATTTTATCATTTTTTCAATAAATCCAAAGTCATCTATGAAATTTCTTCAATATCATTTAATTATTATTTCTATTTTCATTCATTAATTTATCTGCTACTTGGCATTTTTCCTAGTCCAGTATACCCAACATTTTTCGAAAATTTCTCCTAAAATTTACCAAAATTCTAACCCAACTATTTATACTTCTCTAATTCAGTTTTCAATCAAAATAATTCATAATTCTCATATAAGCACATTTATAATCAGTTATACCCGGAAAATGTCAAATAAGTGCATGTACAATCATTTTATTGTGTAGAAATTCAAATTCATATGAGTGTATGCTACATTATGGATTAGTATGAAATGCATTTTTCTTAATCTCTCTTTGATCTCACATGTACCAAATTTTTTAGGGTTTTAACCTTAAGTATGGAAACAAGATGTTACATTTCTCCCCTCTTTAATAAATTTCATCTTCTAAATTCTTATCTGATTGATCAGGAAGGCAAGGGTATGCTTCCTCTTATGCTGCTCCGTTTCCCATTTAATTTCATTACTCAAATAATTTCTTCCAATTGATTATAGTCAATGAAATAAATCAATCCTATAATTATTTCTTCCAATATCACACTATATTAACTATTTCCTCATTATATTTCAGATTACTCACAATTTTACACTTTGTAAGCTGTCAATACATCTTTTTCAAATCATATCATTATTTCTTAGTGTATTCACATATCACACATTATAATTCTGAGACATCTTTATTGATAATACAATTTATAAGTTACTGGTCCTATATTCTGAATAACTTCATGTGAACCAATACAATTTGAGTTTAGTTTATCCTTTTTCCTTATCTGAGCACATCTTTATCTCAATTTATGCACACCTTGACAACGTGATACTCTCAAATACATTTCATCTTTCACTTGATACTCCACATCTCTTTCGTGTTAATACACTCGACTCTGATGTCTATCTCATTATGCTCCACAACCTCAATGTTGATCCACCAATTTTATTTATCTTACTTGAGTCACTTAGTTTCTGACATAAATCAATTTCACTAATCAATAGTATCTCAAATTGATTATGGCCTTTATCCATTTTTAGGCCCTTTTTATTTCAATGTAAGGGCGAACGACCCCTCTATATCGTATAACGCCTCATACAGTATTCTAATGACATCACAGTAATAATGATTGATATACTGAAAGTCAATTAGAACTATACCTTAATCTTATATTACTATGAACTCCAAAAATATAAGCTTTAAGCATATCTCCAATAGTTAGGACTGTTAGCAATTCAAACATTCAGTTACTTACGCTTTCTCTAATAACATCTTTGCTCAAACCCTTTTTCTTCTTTTTTTGGGTACACACCCTTCTTATTTCAATCACACAGTAACATTTTTCCTATTCAGATTCAAATTTCCTATTCATTTTCAATTCCTCAATAAAATTTACAAATTCTGGATTGCCAGTTTAGACTTTGCTAAATTTTTCATTTGAATATGATATTAAATTCTATGTGACTAATAACACTTTATTTTACCCCACTGCACCTTAATATTCTACGCTCTGCATTGCTTTAGATTTAATAACCTCTATATATGAATTTGTGTTATTCCATTGTTGAATTTTCTACTCAATGCATTGGATTACAGCACTAGCTTTACTGGGAAATATTCATTTGCACAATCCTTTCAAACTCAATAATTACCTCAATCTTTACTAATCTGTATATTTTTATATATCCAAAATGTTTCTGTACATATAATGTCTCCAAGTTTTCAAAACAATTACAATTGCAGCAAGTTCTAAATCATATCCCGAATAATTCAATTCATGAAACTTTAACTATCTCCATGCATATGAA
>JANSVA010000004.1:22755715-22782976 GCA_025504915.1 Erythroxylum reticulatum | reverse complement strand
AAGAAGATGAGAGTATTTTGTGAAAATGAAAGACATGACAAAATGAAGATGGTCTTTCCATAGATGTAAATAAATGTAGGTTAAAAAGCTTGGTAAGTGTCATGACACTTACCATATAAAATAAATACTAATGCCTTTCACTTAAGCTACTACATAACTTCTAATAATCAGTCCATTTGTCTCCCAATTTCTACATCAATTGTCTCCCAATTTTCAATATCATTTAATTGTTATTTCTATTTTCATTCATCAATTTATCTGCTACTTGGCATTTTTCCTAAGCCAGTATACGCAACATTTTTCAAAAATTTCTCCTAAAATTCACCAAAATTCTAATTCAACTATTTATACTTCTCCAATTCAGTTTTCAATACAAATAATTCACAATTCTCATATAAGCACATTTATAATCAATTATACCTAGAAAATATCAAATGAGTGCATGTACAGTCATTTTATTGTGCAAAAATTCAAATTTATATGCGTGTATGCTACATTATGGATGAGTATGAAATGCATTTTTCTTAATCTCTCTTTAATCTCACATGTACCAAATTTTTTAGGGTTCTAACCCTTAGTATGGAAAAGGGATGTTACAGTTTCTTACCACCTTATCATTTTCGTCAAGTTTGTTTCAAAATAACGAACAAGTTCCAATTGTTGACTCGTTTTACGGACGAGGCACTAGGTTCCATATTTTGTTCTTGTCAGACTGACTTAGCTCATCATTCATAGTTGAGACCCAATTCTCATTAGTAAGAGCTTCTTCAACAAACTTTAGTTCCAATTGTGAGATGAGAGCTACAAGGTTGTTCTTCAATGATGATCTTGTTTTTAGAATTTTAAAGGAATCTTCAAGAACATATTGATCTGTATCAAGACCTCTCCATTGTCTTAGAGTTTTTCGTTGCATAGTTTCCTACTGAGATGAAGGAGCCTGCCTTGTTCTAGCTTTAGAGGGACCTTCTTGATTTTGTGATTCTAAAGGTATTATAGGCGTAGTTTGATTCTTTGATGTACTTTTAGGAATCAAATGATGCTCTTCATCATCTGAGTCAGTTGCTATTATCGACGGTAGTGCTTCATCAAATACCATATGTATTGATTCTTCTAGATTCTTTGTTCATTTATTATATACTATGAATCCGTTATTAGCAGTACTATATCCTAAGAAAATAGCTTCTTCTAAATTAAATCTTCCAAGGTTGTCTTTTCCATTGTTTAGGACGAAACACTTGTAGCCAAATGCTCTAAAGTAAGCAGCATTTGGTTTTCTTCCTTTCCATAGCTCATATGGAGTCTTTTTCAGAATAGGTCTTATAAGACATCTGTTAAGTACATAACATGCTGTGGATATTGCTTCTACTCAGTATCCATAAGGTAGTTCACTTTCATATAACATGGTCCTAGCCATATAAGCCAACGTTATGTTCTTTCTCTCTACAAATCCATTTTGTTGAGGCGATACCATTACTGTCACAAAATTCTTCAAACTTTATGTTCTAAAATTCTCCTCCATGATCGCTCCAACTTGAAGTGATCCAATTCCCTTTTCTATTTGATTTTTTTTGTAAAACTTCTCAATTACTTCAAAAGCATCATTCTTATTTTATAAGAAATAAACCTATGTAAATTTGGATTTATCATCTACTAGAACAAAATCATAATGTTTACCATCAAAACTCTGAGTCCTAGTGAGACTTAATAAATCCATGTGTGTTAGTGTCTTTATTTACTATCTTTTTATGTGTTAATTTTCTTTATTTTTGAGGTTTGAAGTTATATTTAATGAGAATTAATCTTGTTTTATTTCAAGGTGTATTTTGGAACTAAATAGAAAGAACCGTGACAATTTTGGGATAAAAAAGAGTTAAATTAGACTTTGATCCTAATTAGATATGGCCTCGTGCAATAATCAAAAACTTGAAATGCAGCAGGTTGGAAGTCTAAAACAAAATAATGCAGCATGAAAATATTGAAAGAAAGAAGAGCCAAACGACAAGGAAGCAAAAAGAAAATGTAGCACACCAAAACATAACGTAGCACATGATGAAGAATAAAAAAGAAATGACTCAGCCTAAAAACGTAGAACATTCTGCGTTTTACAAAAAACACATAAAAGGCATTTCACATATAAAGGTTGGATGGTTTGGTGCTTGAAGGGGGTTACATGGACAATAAACTCTGAGGCTTTATTTTTGAAATCAGGTAACAGTGAGGCGCAGAAGATTATAAAATAAGAAGCAGCCAAAACGTTGACGTTTAGGGATGGGGGGTTTAAAGTGGAGTGAATAGTTAAGTGGACATACCTTTTAATTAGTCAAATCAAGCACAGTGAGGGAGTCGGCAGAAGTGAGAGTGGAAGAAGAGAGTTCGTGTGAGAGTGGTGAGGCTAGTAAGATGGTCATTAACCTTTAATTGTCTGATCAGCTATAGTGACGTGAAGAGGAAGAAAGATAGAAAACTTGTGGATGGATGGCAACTGAAGCAACGAAGGAGAAACAAAAACGTTACTAGAGGTGGAATAACGCATGGAGAAAAGGTGAATAGCAATGATAAGTCAAGCCACAATAACCTAAATAGTCATGATGTTAATGGGTAACTAAACTTTTATTTCTTGATTTACGGAATCCTAGTTATTGAACTCTGAATGTTGTGAAACTTTTGTTCTTTATTTCAATCGATTTATTAGTCAAGTATTAATTATTTTTCTGGGTCATTATTTGATTGTTTGATTTTATAGCTAGGTGCGTAACTAGTTTGTGATTTTACTCAATCAATTTCTAGATTAAACAGGTTGACGTTCAATTCTTTTAATCAAAATTAATGACTAGAATTTTTGTCCACTAGGTTAGGGGCATGATTCTAGGAAAAATAATTATCTAGGCTAAATATATATCATATATCTGTTGTCTAGTTTATCGATTTTCTTGATTCGTAAAGCTATTAATTAATTCAATCTGAGATTGTATCCAAGTTATTGATTAATAAGGATTAATTCTAATACATGTTTTGGTTAACTAAACATAAGAGAAAATAGGTAAATAAATTTACCATGATGAATGCTTAACCAATAAATAGGTTTTTTTTAGTGTTGATGATTAACGCAAGTTCAATAATGAAGAAGACCAGAAACCAAGATTTGTTTCTATTGATTATTAAATTCTCATTATTTTGTTATTAGTTATTTTTCATTTTCATATTCCAATTGAAATATGTTTAATACACAATTAAAACCCCCTTTTTATTGCCTAATTAGTAATGTCTAAATTCGTTCTGGGAATGATTCCTACTTTCCACTACTACATTAATTTTTATTGTAGGAAGTCAATTTCTTTTTATATTGGTTGCAGGCGACAGTAGTACCAATGTGCACAAGTTCAAGCAGTTGGATAGTAGACATAATATTTTTAGGAGGAAAGCTGATTCTGACTTGTTAACCTTTTAAATAAGCCTCACAAATCTAATTGCTTTTGAAATTTAAGGTTGGTAGTCCTCTTACTAACTCATTTTTGGACAATTTTGATAAATTACTCTCATGCTGACATGTCCAAATCTTTTATGCTAGATAAACAAATCTTTTTTTAAAGAGACAAAACATTTAACACTTTGTGAGGACATGCCTTCTAGTTGAGCACAATATATATGCTGATTTCTAAGACCAACAAACGTAACATTATCATTATGAATATCAATAATTTCACAATGAGATGCATAGAAAATGACTTTGTATCCCTTCTCACATAGCTAACTCACACTCAATAGGTTATGTTTCAAACTATCAACAAAGAGAACGTTATCAATAGAGGTAGAGACAGAATTACCAATTTTGGTAACCTTTTCTTTATTTTTGTCTGTAAAGACAACATTACCTCCATCTTTTCTTTCAATGTAGTTGAAGTGTAATATTTCATATGTCATATGTATCAAACAACCACTATCAACTATCCATTGATTCTCCTTTGTCTTTATTTCAAATCATATATGCATAAAGTATTATCTTATTTTAGGTACCCAAATTTTTCTGGGTCCTTTCGGGTTAATATTTTAACCTTTCAGTCTCCAAATATAAATATGAGATAATGTCTTTTTACAAAAATTACAAGAATGACTAATGTGACCATGTTTAACATATATATAAACCTATAAAACTAAAGCTTGTGTGTCATACACCATATTTAAATCAAAGGATGTCAAAATGACACGTTGCTCAAGGTGCCTCTATATGTTAAACACCTAAATCAATAATTGCTTATTTGAAGCTTATGAATAATGCTGATGCTCTTCTTTGATTCTTCCTCTTTTGCATGTCTCAAATTTTCTCTCAATCTACTGACCTTTACTCCAATTGCATGTCAAAAATGCTCTTATTCCTCTTTAACATGTGAAAAATGCTCAACCTTGTTTGCTTTACTTGTGACAAACAGTAGTGGCAATATGGAGGTGTAACAACAGTAATAATGGAGAAGCAAAACTAGAGGAAGAGATGATGGTGGAGAGTCACCAGAGAGGAGAACTAAAAGAGAGCGACTGAGTGAGAGAAAGTGAGAGAGTAGTAGCGCCCTAGGGGGTTTAATATTTTTTGTTACAAAACAGTTCTCCAAAAGTTTAAAATTTATGGTATTGGTCAATATTTGATTGGTATTTTAAACACCAATCAGTCGTGAAATCACAGATACTAACTAGTACTGATGATTAGTATTTATATACTCAATTTTACCGTTTTCTAGCTAGTACCGATGTTGCACCCAAAAAGTTCTAGAAATTACCTAGGACATCTTACTTGCAAGTATATGAGGTGGTTGTAGTGATTATATAGGGTCATCTCCTATAGAGGTGAAATTGGTCCACTCAAATTAACCTTAAACAAAAATAGAAATAGATGTAATCCTAAACACTTTATCTCAATTTGTTGTTTTCAAACCTCTCATAGAAACTATTAATCATAGGTTAATAATTAACTTAAGTTTTCCCTCAGGTAGCGTTTAATCAAAGATATGATCGTTAATTGAACCAAACCATCGAATAACCTAGAATACGATCTCTGGATTTAATTAGGCAGTAGCATTATGAATTGGAAAAATCAATTAATCAAGACAACAACCACATACGATGAGTCATTTAACCTAGGTCATGTTATCCCTAATGATTATGAATCATTTGTCGCTACATATGAATTTCAACATAACAATTATGGATTATATTGAAATTCTAGCAATGAGTTTACAGATAAACAATTCAATGAGTGCATTAAAATCATCTTTTCATAATACCGAATGGGTTCATACATAAATAACAGAACAATAATGAAAATCTGATTATCTATACACAAAACCCAAATCAATTAACATAAGATAACACAATCAATTTCTAGTGAGAGAAGAAACAATAAGGAAAGAAATATACTTAACTTGGTTTGTTAGTGTTGATGTCATCTCCAAACCGGCATCGGGATGCTAGCCTTTCATGAGTCTCTCCCAAAACAATGCTTCAACCCCATTTGTAACCCCAACTAAAGACCCCTAGCAGTGTCTCTTTACTGCGGCTCCTTTTCTCTATATGCTATTGCTCTCCTTCTCTACTATTCACTGATTTGACATATTAACATTTATAGTCCACTACTCCTGTACACCTCTCATTTAACCCTCGTTGATGTCTTCTGTGCATTTTAGGCAAAACACACCCAATGTCTGTGTAACATCTGGGTTAAATGTAGATGTTTTAATGCAAATGTTTGCGTAAATGTTTGGGTTAAATCCAGACATTTTAATGTAAATGTCTACGTCTGCATTTTACTCTTTGATTTACCTTAAACATAAACATCTGATCTGCATTTTGCTCTTTGATCCTCCTTGCAACCTTGCATTTTCTAAATATGTTGATGTCGTATTGTGCTTCTCCTTCAAGTTACACATGTGCTGTCGTTTTGGTGATTTATCCCAGCAGCTACCTTCTTATGATGTGTCGTTCTCTTCTGGTGTGGACTGCTCTTTCATGTTACTCTACCAATTAATTCAAATGCTTTCCATTAAATTTGAACTCACATTCCTGCATGGGACATTCATAGCTGTGACTAACTTTAAATCTTCTTTGTATTTTTTTTCTTGTCTTTTAATTTTCTTCTTCTTGCTCCATAAAGACAAGTGAAAATTAATCTTACAAAAATGGCTCAAATATTATGCTTTCGTCTCACTTTATCTTCTTTGCTTTCGAATTGTGCCTAAAATCACATATGAGTAAAAGTGAGTATCTTAAGTAATTTTATATCATTAATCATTAACTATTATGGAATAATTTCATAATCAATTAAACACCTATCAATTTTCCCCACACTTAGCTTTTGCAAAATTAAGCTCAAAGACCCATAAACAACATTTACTCATTTCCCATATTTTCTAGGAATATATAATCATAACAAAGATGAATGACTATAAAAACATTTTCTCATATGTACACCCCCACACTTACACTTTTATACATCCACAAACTCACCAATCAAAATTGCTCGACTAGCTTTATCACTTGGATAAGACATTTGGTTAAGTTTGAAAGCATAAAATGTGATTTATACAAAAAGAAAGTTATAAAGCTCAAAGGGAGTTAATAAGAGAAAATCCATGTCAATAGGTTAGGCTATTTGGCTAATGTAGCTTATGAAACAAAGAACGCCTAATCATGTTCATATTAATGCATGTGATTAAAAAGTAGTCTTGAGTAGAAATTCAAGGCAAAGTTAGGATATACATATTATGAAGGTCATACATTATCAAAAGATAGTGAGACTCATATGAATGTGTCAGTCTAATAATGCTCAAAATCTCACCAGCTTTATCTACCATTAGTCATTACTCTTATAAATAATGTACATTGACTAATCACAAGTAAAAATATATGCTAAAATTTCTATGAAATTCTCTAGTTAATTCATTATCTACTTATGACTATAAAATCCTAAAAGCAATAGAAAATGAGAAAATGTTTTTTTATTCTTTCTCTCATTTTGATTGAAAACTTAAAACAAGCAAGAAATAAAACAAAAAAGAACACACATGCATTAAAAAATGTGAAAATATAAAGAAAAGAAATTTACTTCCCTTAGGTTTCCTCCTAAGAAGTGTCTTGGTTTAAGGTTGCTGGCTCGACTCTATACTTTCCTCACATGACAAAATTATGATCTTCTGGTATTACAGTAAGTGCCACTTCCATGCAAGGTTGTTCTGGATAGGGCCTTAGTTAATCATCATTCCAATTTAACGTCCTCCTTATCCTTAGACTTTTAATCTCTACTGAGTTTATGGTTTCTTCAAAGATTTTGAATGTCTCTTCACCTTTTTGTTCCTCGTTTAATTCCTCTAACCTGCGAGGTAAAAATAAAGAGTTATTCTCAACAATAAAATGGAACTTATTACTCACTTCTGAGCTAAAAGATATGTCTTTTTTTGGTTCGTGCTTCTCCTATGCTTCTACTACATAAGCAATTCGTTGATGATTAACCTCAAAATTCTCAAGCTCCTCATCACTCTGTAAGGTTTTCTCACTAACGTCTATTAGGTAGACCTCAGCTTGATATGATTTCTCCTCTTCCATTTTTTATTCTAGGTAGTTGATCCTCACTGCCATCTCACCCATTTGGATTGCCAAGTTCTGGTTTCTAGACATTATATGCCTCATTTCCTGTTGGAACTGTTGGGTATTATGTTGAACTTGTCACATACTCCCTTAAAGTTGCTGCATACCCTGTTGAAATTGAAGATTGTTAGTAATCGCAACATTCTTCAATTCTTCCAGAGATGTACCTGAGTTTTGAGAAGATGCTTCTGGTTGACCCTTGGTTATAGGGTTGAGAATAAGAGTTAAAGAAAAAATTACTTAAATCCATGATAAATTTTTTAGTAAATCATAAATATAAAACAGAATAAAGGAAGGATCTTGAAATAATTGGAAAGAAATCAATTATGAACAAATATATACAAAACACTAATTAAATCACAAACAGAAACCAAAACACCGCATTCCCTAGCAACGACGCCAAAATTGACAGTGCATTGTAATGCTAGTAAAAATAAAATAACTAAACTACTACTATAGTAGTGGTGAGTTTAGGTCGATCCCATAGAGAATGTGTGTAAAGTTGCTGAAATGAAATTAATTGGTGTTTTGGTTAGGGGGATTTTTGGATTTTGGAAATAAGAAAATAAAATAAAACTAACCTAACGAAAACAAATTAAAGAAAACACGCAAAAAATGATAAAATTGGGAAACTTGACAGAGACCCAATTCTTTATTCAATCTCTGCCTACACTCTAATTAAACATATTTCATTGATTTGTTGTTCTCAAACCTCTCTTAGCAATTATTAATCGTGGGTTAATAATTAACTCGAGTTTTCCCTTAGGTAGGATTTTATCAAGATACGATTATTAGTTAAACCTAACCATCGAATAATCTAGGATACAATCTCTAGATTTAATTAGGAAGTAACATTATGAATTAGGAAAATCAAATAATCAAGGCAACAACCACATACGATGCGTCATTTAACCTAGGCTATGTTATCTCTAATAATTACGAATCATTAATCGTCATATATGAATTTTATCATAACAATTACGGATTATATCAAAATTTTAGCAATGAGTTTGTAAATAAACAATTCAATAAACGCATTAAAATCATCTTTTCACAATACCCAATGGGTTCATACACAAATAACTGAACAATAATGAAAATCCAATTATCCATACACAAAACCCAAATCAATTAACATAGGATAACACAATCAATTTTTAATGAGAGAAAGAAACAACAAAAATAAAGAAATACACTTAAACCTAAGCCATCAGCATTAGTGTCACCTCTAAACTAGTGTCAGGATGCTAGCCCTTCATGGGTCTCTTCTAAAATAATGCTTCAACCCTATGTTGTACGCCAAGCGAAGACCCCTAGCAATGCCTCTTCACTGCACCTCCTTTTCTCTATACGCTACTGCTCTCTCTTCTCTACTATTCACTGATTTGACAAATTAACATTCGTGGTCCACTGCTCCTGTAAACCCAATGTCTACGTAACGTTTAGGTTAAACATAAACATTTTAATGCAAACGTCTACGTTTTACTCTTTGATTCACCTTAAACGCTGACATTTGATCTATGTTTTGCTCTTTGATCCACCTTACATCCTTGCATTTTCTTCATATGTTGGTGTTGTATTGTGCTTCTCCTTTACATCACACATGCGCTATTGTTTTGGTGATTTATCCTAATAGTTACCTTCTTATGCTGCTTTATTTTCTTCTAGCGTGGACTGCTCTTTCATGTTGCTCTACCAATTAATCTAAATGCTTTCCATTAAATTTGAACTCACATTCTTGCATGGGACATGCATAGCCATGACCAACTTTAAATCCTCTTTGTATTTTTTTTCTTGTCTTTTAATTTTCTTCTTACTCCAAGAAGATAAGTGAAAAATTAATCTTCAAAAAATGGCCCAAATATTGTGCTTTTGTCTCACTTTAACTTCTTCGCTTCCGAAATGTGCCTAAAATCACATATGAGTCAAAGTGAGAATCTTAAGCAATTTTATATCATTTATCGCTAAGTGTTATGGAATAATTTCATAATCAATTAAGCACCTATCAATGATTAAGGGAAATGATTGGATATTTGTCTTACTAAAATTAATAGTTGGGTTCTAAATCAACTAGAACAATGAACTAACCTAACTTTCATATTCAACAACTTATTATCTGAATTAATTATGAAAATTTGACTACTAATTACCGCTTAAGTTAATATATTTCTAATTCTTAACCTAAGCGTCCATAGCTTTTCGTTTCATATTAAACTTCGTTTCTCGATCGTTCATTTAATACTAAAATGATTCAAGTTTTGGTCATGCCATTACATCCATTCAGCTTAGAAACCACAATAATAAGTAAGACAACAAAATCGTAACTCATTCATGCATAATTGGTTAAAATAGCTAAATCAATAATAATTAAGACAACAAAATCGTAACTCATTCATGCATAATTGGTTAAAATAGCTACATTAATTCTCAAGAAAAAGAGATAAACCCATCATAGCATAAGCACAGTTTATCATCTCCATACACTTCAGTATTATGTTACTGTCAATAAATTAAATCAATAAAACAGTGAATACTAAATAAACTATGAAAAGATAAGAAAGTAACAGTCGATTAAGCTAACAAAGTAATAAGTTCAGTAAATAAACAAGAAATAGGTAGTAGATGAATAATAGAGCAAGCAAACAAAGATAGGGTGAATGACGTGCGGTGGTGTCCTACCCCCCTCAAGCTTCCCGCATTGGCTCTCGCCTCCTGCTTCAGCTTGTTCTTACTAGATTTTGCTTCCAACTTTTTTCTATGTTTCTCTCTTCTTCACTGACTCTGTTCAAGTGCTGACATCCTTTTTATTATATTCATCTCCTTTTTTTCTTTCATGTAAAGTGACGTGAATTTTAATTTTTCGTAAAAAATTCACAAGTTAATACAATCAACATGTATGCAATATTTATACCATTTTCATTCAATATATCTCTCATTTGGATCATCTCATAAGAATTTGTAACCAAAATCAAGATATGAAGACAATTAAAAGCAATAGAAACTAGCCAGAACAAACCCCCACATTTAAACTATGCTTGTCCTCAAGAAAACATACTAGACTATACAAGAACAAACAATGGAAACAATAATTTTCCCAAATAATAGTCAAAGATATCAACGATCATTTCAATAAATACAACCTAAGAACATGAAACTCATAATACTCCATAAATAAGAAATTCTTTGCATATTTAGCCAAAATCAACAAGCACTTAAATTCAAAGAACCATCAATAAGTGTGGTAGATACTCACTCCACTCCTCATCCTCTCAAGTATTCAGAGGTAGGGTATATTCACTCTTCATTCATTTCATATAAGGCATCTACCATAAGTTTGCTTTCTAATCTAATCTTTGCTGCTTATATCAAACACAAACATTAATTCAAAGGTCTTTATCTTGGTTGTAATAGGATCGGGCTAAGGAAATGGAAAAGGAAATCATAGTTTAAAACCATAACACAAATTGAGCATTTAAAATAATACAAAACAATGAACCATAAAACACTCAATTCTTTCCTCTTATTTAATAAAATTAACACTTACCCTTCTTTTTTTTTTACTTCTCTCCTCTTCATTTCATTTTTTGGTCATCTCCTTTTCCTTCCTTCTCTTTTCTATTTCTTTTTCTTACTTTTACCTCTTTTTTCTTTTTTTCTTTTTCTCTTTTTTACTGTATGTGGAAGCATACCCTTAACCTCATCCCCATTACCCATTGATACTTTCACGATAAAACATCCTAGGTCTTTCAGTTTGGAGGGTAAATGTTGCTACAGAATTGCACTTGCTACTTCCAAACCAACACCCTTTCGTTAGGCTCAAACTTTCATTTTTTAATGCTTAGTTCCTTGAGGAACTTGATATAATCCGAAATATTCCTGTTCACATCTAGTAAGGGCAAATTAAACATTGATCTTAGAAAGCATGCTATATAGATAGGAAAACTAGTCATCTTGTTTCAATTCCTTAAGGGGGCTTGAATATGGAATTGGTGGTCGATAAGGGTTTTTTTCTATGTGTAATTTTTGTCCTTCATTGTCCTTAGTTTCATGCTTAAGTTGTTTACCCTTTTGAATGTGAATTGAAGAGTTTATCCCATTGCTTTTCTCATTTTGCTCATCTTCTTCTTTGGTGAGGCTTTCCTTCTCTTGATTATCAGTATCAGGCATCTCAAAAGGAAACTTAACATGATTATCAATCACTTTATCACTTCTTAAAACGGTGATCGCTTAGGCTTGCTCGGGTTGAATGGGCAACCTTCCTTTTTTATTGTTATGCAATTGAGCTACAAATTGCCCCACTTGAATGTCAATCCTCTTGATAGATGTTTTTAAGGAGTTGAATCTCTTCTTGTTTGTTTCTTGTTATGAGTTGTGACCTGAATGAATGTATTCAGGCTTTCCTCTAAAGAAAGATATCTCAATACGTTGTCATTTGAGGGAAAAAGTTTGGTCATTTAAAATTCTAATATTATGGTTTGGGTTACATCAGTCGATTGTTGGTCCTTTAAGAGAAATTGGGGTGGTTTCTCCAACTAGGGTTATAAGTGTTTGAGTATGGATCATTTCACTCCCTTGGTTGAAAATTATTTAGTGAGTTAACTTGTTCTTCCCCATCTGCCAAAGGTTCTTAAGACTATGAACAAACATTAGCTCCATCAACAAAAATTCCACATATACCACACACCTCTTAATTTGGAACGTTTCCGGTAGCCTTGTAGTTAGCATCTTCATATGTCTCGTCAACTCAACTAACTACATAGCCAATTATTGATTCAAGCTCACCTCATGAACTCCATCTCTTCTTCCCCTCACGCTTTTTTTAAAAGAATTTTCCCCCAACATTTCGAAGATTTCATACGTTTCTTCAATCTTCCTCTCTCCTACAACTCCTACTACTGCATTGTCCATTATGTATTAGCATTACTGCATCAACCCATCATAAAAGAATTGATTTAGCATGTGAAGTGGAAAATGATGGTGTGCATATTGCATTAGCAAGCGTTTAAAGCATTCCCATGCCTCGTAGAATGATTCTCCCTCCATTTGAGTGAAGGTAGCTATTTTGGTGCACAACTCAAATTTTTTTTATGGGAATAAAATTTTCCTATGAATTTGGTGTACACCTCTTCCCATTTAGTCAATGAATTGGATGGAAGGGTCATTAGTCATGCCTTGGCTCAATCCTTCAATGTGTATGGGAACCACCTCATCCTGAGATAATCCTTGTTTAGGGCATCCAAGGGGAACGTTTGGAGAGTGGTATAAAATTCCCAAATGAAATTTAAAGGTTCTTCATTGGGAACATCATAGAAAGATGATAGCATGTTGTAATGGATGCTCTTTAATTTGTAATTTCTAGCTGCCTCTCCCAAACGTATACACGACATTATAGTACGAATCACTGATTTAGCATACTCATTCATCACCAACTGCCTTTCACCCAACTTGTGATTATTTACTTGATCTTCACGCTTGGGTTCCTCGCGATCATCTTCAGAGTCCCTTTGAGGTCTTTGTCTTCCATAAATGTTATCAATAAAAGAGATAGGTTCACTATCTAAAGATCTCCTTCCTAGCATAAACCAAATGAATTCATTACCTAAAGGTGTCCTACCTAGCATAAACTAACTACGGAAAGAACTAAATTAATAAAAAAATTACAAAACACGTCAACAAAATAACACATTAAAACATGTATGTATGAACAAACACAAACAATCAAAACCAGTTAAGCAAATAAAAAAAATCAAAATTAATTCAGGTTCAAAACATTAAACACCTCCTCAGAAATGGTGCCAAAAACTTTAAATGCCTAAAAACTTCTAAAGATTACCTAGGCCATCCTACTCGCAACTATATGAGGTAGTCGTAGTGATTACCTAGGGTTGTCTCCCATAGAAGTAAAATTGGTCTACTCAAATTAATTTTGAACAAAAATAAAAAAGATGTGATCTTAAACACTCTATCCTGATTTGTTGAGTAAATTAATTCTCGAAAAAAAGAGATCAGCCCATCATAGCATAAACACAGTTGATCATCTCCATACACTTCAGTCCCATGTTACTGTCAACAGAAGTATTAAAGCAATAAAACAGTGAATACTAAATGAACTATGAAAAGATAACAAAGTAACAGTTGGTTGAACTAACAAAGTAATAAGTTCAGTAAATAAATAAGAAACAGTGAAATAGATGAATAACGAAGCAAGCAAACAGAGATCGATTGAATGAGGTGCGGTGGTCTCCTACCCCTCTTAAGCTTGCCACATTAGCTCTCGCCTTCTACTTCAGCTTATTCTCACTAGGTTCTGCTTCGAACTCTTTGCCATGTTTCCCTCTTCTTCACCGACTCTCTTTGTTCTCTTCTCTTCTTCCCTTCTTTGTCTCTATTTTCTCTCTCCAAAAGTGTCTCCAGTGTTGAGTGAAGAATGAAGAATGGAATGAATGATGTCTGTCGCCACCCTCTTCTCCTTTATATTTGTAGCCTCGCCTAAGTTTAGGTTTTCGTGTCCTTTCAACCTACAATTGTCACGTAATAAAACAATGGATTAAAGGAGTGAACGGGGGTGACTATGTTTGTCACCTCCGTGAGGGCTGGTCAACCCCGTGCATAAGCTTGCATGGTGGTGACTAAAGACACATTTGTCACCACCTTATGCACGGCAGGTGGTGACATCCTTAGTATTATATTCATCTCCTTTTTTTTTTCTTTCATGCAAAGTGATGTGATCTTTAATTTTTCATTCAAAATTTAGAAATTAATCCAATCAACATGCATGCAATATTCACACCATTTTCATTCAATTTATATCTCATTTAGATCAACCAACAAGAATTTGTAACTGAAATCAAGATATAAAGGCAATTAAAAGCAATAGAAACTAAACACAACAATCGATCGATACGGTACAAAATATATAATACTAGTTAAGGCTAGTAACTCTAATCTTGTTTCTATCGCTAGTCACAAAGAAGAGAAACATGTAGATTTGATTTATGGACTGATGGTGCATCATAAAAAGCATCTTATGAGGCTACAACTATAGAAGGAATTATAGGCAACGATAATGGGCTACAGCTAACGACACCACATGCTCAAGAAGTGGCATTAGCTGGTGGCTCCAAGCGTGAGCTAAGAGTAAGAGACTTGAGGAGGCAAGTGGCATCATAGAAGAGACAACAATTGGGTGACGATAAAGGCAACTTACAGGTAACGGTAAAGTGGCATCGACTTGATATTGGTGACAACTAAGGTTTGATCCTTAGCAACATTAAGGTTTCTCAATCTAAGATGAGGGTGCTTGGACATTTGAATGGATCTTGTGCTGTTTGGTTACAAGTTTCAGATAATCTTAACCAGAAACAAGCCTTGTTTGGAAATAAGAATAAGGTATGGAATATGGATTGTTTGGCAACTAGAATAGTGTATCCTATATTGAAATTCATTAATTAGATTCTTTAAAATTAATAAAAATATTTTCTTAAATAATAATTACGAAAAATGTTTCTTAATTAAATTTATTTATTTCAATTTGAATGAGATAAATTAAATTTATGATTTTATTAGTTTACAGAATCATTATATTATTTATATAAAAATTTTTATGAATAATAAGTTTCTTGGTTTATTAGAAAAAGTATTTTTTGATTAAAATTTGAAAAGTCCTTTCATCTAATGAGAAAAAAGAGATTTCTTTAATAATTTATAAAATATTTTCTAATTAATTAAAAAATCAATTCCTAAGTAAATAATTTAAAAGACTTTCTTAATTAAATTAACGTGTTTCATTTAATTTTTAAAGTAGTTTCTTTTTAATATTAGAAAATATTTTTCTAATTAAGGAAAAATAATTTCTAATTTGATTAAAAACAGTTTTCTAATTGAATTAGAATTTTCCATTTGAATTTTAAAATTATTTTCAAATCAATTTAAGTTTTTATTCATAATAGGAATTTAATTTATTTAATGAATCAATGAGTTTAATCTAATTTAATTTTTCAAAGAGCTAAAATATTATTTGAGATTGTCCAAATTAATAACTAGAATCAAATTAAGCTTGATATTTTGTGTATATAATTTGATTATATTGATGATGCATATATTTTGTGTATATACTTAATAAATATAATCTTGTAAACCTATTGAACAAATCGTTTGTTTGAATGTATACTTATAGGAAAATAGTTCTCAAGATAAATAATGAGAGTAAGATGAAATTTAAAATTTTCACATATCATAATAATGCATCCAATTTGACATAGTATCTTTATTGATACATTAGAAGTATAGTTGAAAGACTATAAGATGTTGAAAGATTTAACTTTCATGATGAATTCAAAAAGTTTGTTTTGGAGATGACTATGAATTAATAATATCTATAAGAGGGTTAGTGGGAGTATAGTTGTCTTCTTAAGTGAGACTATATAGAGACATATTGGTCACATATAATAATAATTCATATTTTTCAAATGTTGAAAATATAAGTGTCCAAAAACAACTCTTTCTGGCTATGAAAAGGTAATAACTTAATTTTAGAAATTAGATTGACAGAGATAAATATGAAAGTTATTTACCTATTCTACTATGTAGATAATGTACTAAAGGTGTTTAATATTTGAGATATCAGATACTTATGAAGTATTGAAGACATCTATTATTCTATGTATGAGTTGATATCTGAGTTCAAGGTTATATAGATATTAACTTTAGAAGTAAATCCTAATTAAGATAAATTTTACTTAAAACAATATTATTTTAAGTTTGGAAAGGTTCTAATATATCAATGATTGCTAATTAAGTCATAATACATTTTTATTAAGTGGAAATGATTAATTGGATCAATAAGTTTTAATGAACTTGGTATAGTTTCTTGCATTATTCAAAATTGTAATGTACTGCATAAAATTAGAACCTTTAGGGCAAAAGGAGCTAAAGTCTCATCAAAGATCTAAGTATGTATTAGTTTCTCTTAATTATGATGATAATTAAGATGAAAGTTGTAAGATTTAAACAAGTGCTCACTATAGAGAACCTTGTAAAATTCTCTTATTAAGCCATTTTCATAGCAATAGCATGATCATCATATGGTAAAATAATATAAGATACTTAAACGATTAGTTTAGTACAAGCGGGAGATTATTGATTTATGTCCTACTACCAATTGATTAGTTGTAGTTTAGTAACAGTTATTTAAAGACATTCAAAAAGTATAGAGTTCTCTACCAGAGATGTGAAATGAATAACCCTATTAGAAAGTCGAATTAACAACTTTTACACCCATTTTCAAGTGGATGAGATCAGTAGAGTGGTTTTAGATGGAGATGGGATTACATGTGTTTATGTATTGAACAAGATTTAAGCGAGGGTGTATGATAAAGTTCATAAGATAAATATACATTGCAAAAGAAATTATAATGAGATTTATATAATGAGATTAATATTACATTTATGTATTATTATTAAATTGTTCTTAATTATCGTACTATTAAGACTATGACATTAATAAATTGTAAAAAGACAAGCATATGTTATCTTTTTTCTTATGAAGTAAGTTGTCAATCTAATAAATAGAGATTGTTATTTTTTGATACTAATTATCACATATTCTCAATTAGTAGTAATTGAATATAACATAAACAATATGAAAGTAAGTAAATGACCAATATATAGTTCATCATTCTAAAGTATTTAGGAATAATATTCTGTTGTTCTCGATTAATATTGATTCAAAAAATCCTTAACTAAGATGAAATGATACTTTGTAAATAGTTTATAAATGTTATTAATTGAATTAATTACTAATAGTAGAGAACTAACATGATTGGACTCAAAATAGATGAGACATTAATTATATACTTTGTCTAATCAAGACATTGTATGATGAAATGATTAAATTATAAAAAAATAATAATACACAAAAAAGCTAGTCAAAATCACTTTAACATTCTTAAATATTTGGATGATTATGATGTATTGCTAGACGACAATTTTGATATTTGAATATAAATTGTTTAATTAGAGAATTAACGATAAATTAAATTATTTTAATTTATTTAATCCTAAACATGATTTAAGGTTATAATTTGCATCCATTATTAACATATTTGAAAACCATTAGATCATATATAAAAAATGAGTTAAAAAGAAAATATTTTAATCAAGTTAGACTTGAATATAAAGATTGAAGAACTTTATGATAAAAGAATTTTCTTGGATTTCCAATTATCTACTCAATTTGAAAGGCATGGTATATCCCCATATTAAGCATTAGTTGGGAGATGGAGCAAATATTTGGTTCTAGTTTGATAATTGGACTACATACATCCCACTTTGCTAAAGAGCAGACATAACACAACTTAGAAATATAATTTCAATTAATGCTAAAGTCTTTACAATAATCTCTAATAGAGATTGGTTTAGCAGTTTTAGAGGTTTCTCCTTACTTGCAAACTATTTACCACAAATCCCTAAGGCCTATGAGCAGGATAGCATCATTTGGGTTCCCAACCTGAGAGGTACTTTCACCAATAGCTCGTGTCGTAAGATAATTGCAAGAAATGCTAAAGAAGTCCCTTGGTATGAAATTATATAGGAAGTCTTTAAACGCAAAAGCCTCAGTTTCGTCTTAGTTGGCAATCAAGATAGGCTTAGAACTAAAAATAGATAGTTTGGGGTAAATGGCCCCATTTGTGTCCTATGTAAACAAGCTGCAGAGAGTAGAAATCATCTATATTTATGTTGTAGTTGCATAAAAGCAATTTGGAGCAGAATTATGCACCTATTATCAGTTCCTTGCTACACTTTTGATTGGAGGAAACATTGATAGCACCAAGCAGGGAAAGCAAGATGGGCTGCTCATTAAAATAACTTTTTACTACCACCAACTACTAAATATGGAGGGAAAGAAATAGGAGATTCTATAAGAGAATTAAAGAAGAAAAATATCATATAGCAAAAATAATTATCAATTGGGTCTGAACAACTTTGATAGCTAACTTCAAACAAAATATACTCATAACATAATGAATACCTAGATGCTATAATTCCTGGACTATTGTAATATACTCTTGTAAATTCCCTTTTGTTTAATTGTGTACAGATTAAGTGACTTATTATAATGTTCTTATTGTAGCTTTTGTTATTATTAATAAAATTCCTTTTAAAACTTTAAAATTTTTTTATGAATAAGTATGAAATATTTAATAAACAAAGATTAATATGAAATATTAAATCTTATTTAAACATAATTAATATTTAATTAAAATTAATTGTAGCTCTAGTTAAAATTTAATTTTGATTAAATTATTAAATGTCCAAAAATTATTTATAAACGCTAAAAGAATTAGCACTATTTACCTAAACCTTTTTGTAATAATTACATAATTCTCTTAACTTGTTCCATAGATATTGATATAAACTGGACACTTGTGTAATCACAATTGTTGAAAGGAGTCAATTTTGAAAACGGTTCAAAAGATACGAGCAAAGATCAAACTTTAAAATAAAATATGAATTACAATTAATAATTTAAGTGTTAAATCACTTTATAAATTTTAACTAATCTTGGCCTCAAAAAAATTTTATACAAAAAAATTTTATAATTATTTTGCTATGCGTCAGATCGGATCCTACTCTAATTTTCCGATAAGTTTAACCATACCTGACTTAGAAGAATAACATGGTAGACAAACCAGAAAAGAAAAAAGAAAAAGATAGAGAAAGGAGGCAATGAAATGTATCGAATAGGTGAAAAAGAAAATTGAAATTCTATGTAATAATTACAAGTTAGCTGTGTTATTGTCGTAGTAGACGGTTGCAAAAGCTGCTTCCGTACGTTGTTCTCTTGATCTACAAAACTTCTAACAGGCAAGAGCCTCTCCACACAAAGGTCCGCTCCGAATTTTAACCTGCAAGGCACAGGAAGTTTAATTATATCGGATTCGTTCTCGTGCAGAGGCAGAGGCAGTTTAAAACCAAATCCCCCGACAGAATATAGATACCCATGTAAAATGTTCTTTAAGCAGCCAATGATCCCTGTATCCTCACATCATTCATCTAAAGAATCTAATCAAAAGAAGTACTAGAGAATAGACCAACATTTTCTATCCACTATTAAACCAACGTTTTCTATCCACTATTATGACATATTAAACATGACCTTCTGCGGCCCCAATATTAAAGTAAAGACTCATTTGAGATCAACCATTAAATCAATCTTAATAAAACTAGTCTTCAGTGCAAATACTTGATGTCAATTGGTAGTGCAACTCTGAATTCTTCAACATATCCAAAGTTCATGTAAGAGAAGACAAGATTGTAACGGCATATCAATTAATATTTTCAGATCGGCTCCTCCTATTTTAAAGATCTTACAAGTTATGTCTTTTCCATCCCATCCAAATTCCATAAACGTGTGGAAAAGAAATACCAAGTATGTACGTTGCTTATCATCCTTCTGTTCCATAAAACCCTCTATCATCAAAATCAACTTAGTTATCCAAGTACACGCAGAACTTGCTGTATCGCCGACAAGTATATTCTTGTTTTGATTCTTCAACTATCTTAACCAATTTCTCTGCGTAGTTCTTACCATAACACGATCATAACTTTTGATCGTAAATCAGACAAGAAGGGCCTACCTGATTGATTATTGTCAGTATTCTCAGCTCCTTCACTAGTAGTTGGTTTGCTGGCATTCGGCATGGCCATTGCTTGGTTCTGAAAATATAAATAGTCAACATGAATGATAAAGCTTTTAAAGTAATGAGTTGGCTTCCAAATAACTGAGCACAGGCAAGAAATAAGTTAATGTCATAAATGGTTCAACGGGATGCAGGTTCACTCAGCAAATAAATGGCAGTTCCAATAGCAACTCAGTGAAGACATACAACATATGAATATCAACAGTTAGGACTTGGTGAATTAATACAAGGCACAATTTATACATCAAAGTGAGTGCCATAGTGCAAACCTGAGGAACTTGCACTTGCACGGTGTGAGGATGGAGACCAAGATATTGCTGATATGGATCAATGAAGTTAGGCATCCGTGGCTGGTTTTGGTGTTGCCCAAGAGAGCTTAGCAGGGTATCTGAATGGTTGGCAGCTTGCATTCTGGATGGATCAGGAGGAGGAACAGGTGGCATATGAAAGGTTGGCATAGAGAGCCTTGAACCCATATGTGCTGCTGTACCTGGAGTTGGTAAATGCGACCCAGCTAAAACATTTGGATATGGCATTATTGGTCGATTCATGCCAAGTTCCATGCCCATGCCCACCCCCATTCCCATCCCCATTGGTGCCATGTATTGGTGGACTCCAGGAAACATCATTGGGACCATGCTGCATCCCATGGACATCATCTGCAGTAATTAATTACACTCTAGTGTTTTCCACTCGATAATCCACAGGTCAACAAGTAAACACCACCATGCACAGGCTTGCATAAAAAGTAACATTAGAAACTAATATTTGATCTGAAAGTTCATTGTCCAGAAATAAAACTATCCATTGATCATCTGCTGCAGTAATGCCCGAAAAACTATTATCCCAGAACTACTCAGCATCGCTTGAGGGAAGAGTATTGCCGCCCTCACAAGAATGTAAGATTATGTTTCTATTGGTTCTCTGACAGATCATTTTCTTGATAGATTTACTTAAAATATTGATCTAACAACAAAAGGATTGCAATGGAATGCATGAAGTGGCTGAGCTACTGAGGTATTAACAATCTGAAGCTTCCACAACACACATAAGACCTACATACACCACTATAAATTTCCAATTCATATGGCCCACCAGTATCCTCCCTCATCACGCATGAAGAAATCAATTACAACATAGATGTAGAACCCAACATCAAGCCGTTTGACACAAAACACCAGAAAGTAAAACATAGCTGGTCCTTGTTGTAAACGTAGACATTAAAGATGATAACACAATACCTCAAGTTTCAAGCCTTATGAGCTCAAATAAAAGATATTTACTTGCATCCAACCATAATGAAGATTGCATTGCAGTTGGTTCAATTAGTTGAGATTAAAGAAAGATCTTCATCCATATATGCATGGCAAAAAGATTTTGTGATGCATTAAGTGAGCAAAGACAAATGAGGCATTCTTAGCAATGAGCCCAAATTCATCAGCTCTTAAATGTTTCTAACATGTCATAACATAAACATCGCAAAACTTTGATAGGATAACTAGATTTCAACACCTCAGATGAAAGTTAAGTCAACCGTTTGTTATTGTACTTGCTTCCATCACATATAAATTTGAAGAAATTAAGAGAATCCCATATCTTAGAATACAAAAATATGTACCTGAACTTGTAGTTGAAGTGATTTGAGGTATTCTATTGCCTCATCCAACATAGAAGCTTTGTCTGACTGAAATTCAAAAGCAGGCACGAAATTCATAGCAAAACAAAGATACTCTATGCCAGACAGAAATTGGATAAAATGATTATGAAGATAACCTTGTTGCAACGTGGAATGAGTTCTTGTAAAGCTCTCATCTTTTCATTTATTCTATCTCGTCGTCTCTGCAATATCATAATATAACACCATCTAAGAATGACAGGAAGACAGAAAGCAAAAATTAAAAATCAATACTACTTCAAGCATAAGAAAATACAAACCCTTTCTGAGAGGTTATGAACCTCCGCAGCACGAGACCTCTTTGTAGATGTTGATCCACGAGCTTGTTTCTTAACATCAGCAGATTCAAACTCAGCATCCTGATGAGAAAAACAATGCACAACCTGGTTAAAAATGATGAGTGACAAGACAGGATGAAAGACACAGCAAATTTTCACATCAACAACCTTAACTATAAAAAAAGAGTGTCCCGTGTGCTGAAATGAAACAAGTTGAACGTGCAGCAAGTAAGTAGAAGAAAAAAGAAAAGCTTACAGAGAGTATTGAGCATAGCTATAAGCTACTGGGTGAGAAAAAACGAGAAGAGAAAAACAACAAAAAGAAAAAGTGCATAAGCATAATTGCGATTAGGTGGTATGGGCAGAAAAAGAAATGTTTAGAGGGGAAATGAGAATACAAGAAGAACGTACATGTAGACAAGCGGGATATGGACTAGCAACGGAGAACCCCGTGACATATTTAAGCAATAATAAGATTACCCATTACCCAATTCCATATACTATACTATACTATCCTTCTTTTTTTAAATTTATTTCATACATTAAGTACACGGCCCATTCAGGCGCAGGAAAATGAAATTAACTCAGTCCTATACTCCTACTCCTACACTAACATAAACAGTAAAACAACTACAGTACTATTGTTTGTTGTTTATTCTTCTCTGGACGCGTTTACCAAAGCCATCCATGCTTATTCCTTCCTGCGCACCACACGCACTTTACCCGATAACTTAACAGTGCATGTAACTCTTTTTTCAATATACTAATAAAAATAAACTACTGTAATTAATTATAGTAAGCATGCTTAGCTTTTAATTATTTCATTAATACAACTACTTAACGCTTATTAGCTCATCTCACCTCACTGTGATAGTCTGTATCCTCGTCCTTTCCCTTCCGCTTCCGATCCTCCACCGGCGCCCTAAACGTCGCCGTCTCTGCGCTCGCGCTGGACCCTCCAGGCGACAATGTAACAGTATTTTCACATTCTCTTTTGCTTCCGCCAGATGTAACCGCTACTGGAGCTCCGCTCATGGTGCGGCAACGTGTTTCTCCGCTCGATGCACCGGCTATACTCCTCGCCACGGCCGCCTCCGCCGTTCTGGACGCCGACGCTACCGCAGGAGTGTCGTTGGAGTCCACAACCGTGGATTCTGGGACGACGGTTTTCAACTTCGACGGACCAGAATCGCTGGCCTCTCTAACTGCTCTGTGCCTCGAGAAATGCGCGAAGTTCTGCACTGTCTCCGGTCGCTTCCCCTGAGGAATCGGCGGCTCCGACGGGGGAGAATTGACCATATTCTGCACGGTGCAGGTCGGATGAGGAGCGGTGGCGGCGGAGGCGGAGGCGGAGGTGACGCAAGTAGCGGAAGAATAGAGGAGATCGGCGCACAAATCTTGATCGAAGTTAGCGTCGTTAAGAGGATAATGAAGCCAAGAGACCATCTCGTCTTCTTGCATGAAGAGCTGGTGGTATTGATGTTCTTGGGGAGGGCGGATCGAGGGTTCGGCGGGGGTGACGGCGTCGTGGTACTTGGCGGATGTGGAGGCTTTCTTTAGCGATCTTTGTGTTTGGTTCTGCATGACGACGGGGCCGTTTTGCCACACAAGTTCCATGATCTCGTCGTCCTGAGGCCTGTGAGAATAATAAGTTTTAGAATGAATTGATGATTAAAGAATGAGAGAGAGAATGGAATTACATGGAAGATTTCTTAGGGCGAGTCAAGCTTGATGAAGTGGGAATTTGATAATCATCGTCCATTTCGAAATCCGGGACATAATGATTCATCGTCTTCTCTTTTGGAAAAGAAGAACCCAAGTAAAAATGTAAACCGGCAGCAGCAGCTAGGTGTCTGAGTTGAGAAGTAAGTAAGCAAGCTGATGGGCTAATGAAGAAGAAGAAGAAAAAGAGGACGGCAATTAATATCAAGCACTAGTAGCTTAGCCTTAGCCATGCTCCATCAACAGTTGTGGTTCTCTTTCTGTTTCTATTCTGTCTTTGGCAACCAATTTGATGTTATGTTGCTGATGACGAGAAGGTGGGCTGGTGGAGTTTGGATATTGTCTTTCGAGTTTTGGGTACTTTGGATGTTGATGTCAAGTTGCAGAGTCGAGAGAGAGAGAGAGGGAGAGAGAGAGAGCCCGCCCCCAAAGATAAGGCTTCCGTCTTCTCTCTCCGAATAATGCAAAGCTAAAAGACGAATTTCGTTTTTGACCATGTGCACCGATCACAATGTATTCTCCTTCAAGGTTAAATAATAAGTCTCTGTTTTCGTAATATTTAGTTAGTGTTTTAAAATTACTTTCATTACATAGTTTATTCAAAATAATTGGCTATGTAATTAATCATTTTGTTAAATATCATAATTTTCTTTCTATCTAAATTAATTTAGATACTATAAGTAATATTTACCTAAAATCTTCTTAATTTCTTTTGTTATTTAAAATTAACTTAACTAGATTAATCACTTAATTTAATTACATTTAATAATTTAATTAAATATAAACTCAATTAAATTCTGAAAGATATAAAAGATCCTATCATTGTTTTTTACAAAATTTAAGAGATATCTAATTTATGTTTTTATTCTTTTTAAAATTCAAAATTACTTATTTAAAGTCAAGCCTATTATATTTTAATTCAATTATAGTACTAGTTAGAATGTATAATAAAATTATCAAATGTTTATAATTATATTATATATAATTCTTAAATAAATTTAATTTTATTAAAATTATATTTCAATTCTTTATATAATTTTTTCATATGACCAAAAAGTTTTATTTAAATTATAGATTGTTAAAATAATAATATAAAAATCATTAAAATTTACAAGTGCAAAAATATTCATGACTAATTTAGATTGTCAATTATTATGGAAATTCATATTTATACGTATAGTTATCTTTAATTGTAATAATTATTACTATGATTTTTATTTTTTACTGTAGTTATTTTCATACAAATATTACTTTTTAATTTCCATATGATAATCTTATAATACTTAGCTAATATTGATGAACACTCGAAATTTATTGGTACGGTGTAAATAATATTTTCTTTATCCAATTGACTTACTCTTTTGATTTTAATAATGACAAAAAGTCTATTTTAGTAACAAAATAAATATCAGGTCATTTTACTTCTTCTTGAATATTTTACTTCTCCTCTGATACTGGTTTCTTCTCTAGTAGTGGTTTTCCTCATTTCTCACTCTTAAGCTGCTTGTGTTCGTTTCCTTATGTCATTCTTTTGCCCCCTTGTTATTTAACTTAGTTTATCATTCTCCTCCTACTCTACCTTAATTCCAAGCTTTCCTCCTACTTCCCCAAACTTCTTTTCTATCATCAAGGTGCTTCGTCTTGTTCTTTCCTGAACATTTTACTTCTGCTTTAGTAGTGGTTTTCCTCATTTCTTAGCTCCAAATTATTGGCTCAGCCCTTTAGTTAGTGTTTTGTTTGCTTGTTTCCTGCTTTGTTTCTTTTGGTTATCTCTGATTATCTCAAGTTGCTTGCGTTTGCTTTATTATGTTTCTCTTGTGCCTCTTTGTCATTTAACCTGGTCTACATTTCTCCTCCTTTACCCTAACACCAAACCATCCTTACATTGCCTACTAGGTACTTTCATTTAAATACCTCTACTATCAGGCTTTGATTATCCTACAGGTGCTTTAGTCTTTCACTTGCTTAATCTTTTTCCCATTTATGGTTCCTATATTGTTTTTGGAAGGACAATTCAAATTGCTACTCTAATATATTGAAATTTTCCTATCTCCTTCGGTCATGGAAGTTGTGCCGTATGCTTTAGGTTAGACTAATGTTTTAGAAGGATACTTTCCACTTTTGTCCCTATCCCTCCTTATTCTTAACCTAACCCCTTGAAACAAGAGAAGTAGTTGTCCTCTTCTTCCTTGGTTAAACCTCCATAGGTTATGGCAAACATTGAAACTCCTAACGAGCCAACCAACTCCTCAAGGATCGCTCCTGGGAAATCTTAGTGCCAAGTGGTTGGCAACTAATCTCCCTCGCTGAAGCTACCTTAATTCCCTCGTGTTACTGTTGATTTGTACTCTACAGCTAATTACTTTAATTGTAATTTAGTGACAAATTATTTAAAAAACATATTTATCTTGTACATATTTAAATGCATATGATAAAGTCCATGAAATAATTATACATTGCAAATGAAATTATAATGAGATTTTAATTATAAGATTCATATTGCATTTATGTAATATTCTTAAATGTTCGTAGTCATTATTTTGTTAAGATTGGACATTAATAGAACAGAGAAAGACTAACGTAGGTTTTTGTTTTTCCTCATGAAGGAAGTAGTCAATTTCACAAGCTAAAGTATAAAGATACTTAAACAAATGTATGGATGTTTGCTAGAGAACAAGTTTACTGAACAGATACGATATGAGAAATCTATTTAGAACATTACTTGTATATCTATGAAATTCTCATTGTGATGATTGTATAAGTGATCATTTGATTTGAGGTCATCAAAGTTATTTTGTATGGGGATTGCTATGTTTTGATACTATTTATGATCCATTTTATCCGAGGTTATTAAATGGATAGTCATTGGATGTAGTATGAACTATATGGAGATAGTTGAATGATCAAGATATGATTTATTACCCCAAAGTAATTAGGGAGAATGTTCCGTTGTTTTCGATTAATATTGACTTAGGAAATCTTTGGCTAAGGTGGAATAATATTTTGTAAACAGTTTACAAATATCATTAATTGAATCAATAGCTAATGGCAGAGACTAATATAATTGGACTCAAAATAGAGTAAACATTAATTCCATGCTCTATGTCTAATTGAAACATTGGTTGATGAAATGATTGAATTATACGAAAAATCATGCACAGAAAGGTTAGTCAAAACTACTTGGACATTCCTAAATATTTGGGTGGTCATGATAACTAGACGTCAATCTTGATCTATGATTATAAATTGTTTAATT
>JANSVA010000004.1:22730690-22750822 GCA_025504915.1 Erythroxylum reticulatum | reverse complement strand
ATGAGATATTTAATAAATAAGGATCAATATAAGATATTGAATCTTATTTAGGCATAATTGGTATTTAATTAGAATTAATTGTAATTATAATTAAAATTTAATTGACATTATTATTTAATTTCAATTAAATTACTAAAATGTCTATAGCTTATTATAAATAAGCTTGAGCTCTATGGAGCTAAAACTTCATGCTTATTCCTCTTTGTAAAAGTTACAGAGTTCTCTCAACCTATTCTGCGGATACCGTTAGAGGCCAGAAACTTGTGGGGCTACAGTGGTTAAGACGGATCGGTTTCAGAAATAGTTCGAGGGATGCATCAACATAAAGATCAAGCTCCGGAATAAGGTATGAATTAAAATTTCTCTTTATTATGATTCGAGTTAATCATTTTATAGAATTAAATAGATCTTGGTTTTCAAGAAATCAAAAATTACGAACAAGTTTTGTGATTATTCCGCTGTGTTTCAGATCAGATCCCGACCTGATTTCCTAACAGTTACTAATAAAGGCTAGCTTACTGTTAAGTCTCCAAAGGAAGTGCTCCTACAAAGGTGCTCATAAATGTAATATCATCCTCGTTGATTTTCCTTCACTAAATGGCCATCACACCCAATGATATTTACTTCCAAGTTACATTAGGAAAAGTTAGGACTAAATGAAACATTGATCAATCCCTAAGGCCTGTTCATTGTCAAGTTTATCTCTATATAAACAACTTATAAGGTGTTAGAAAATGACCTATGACATATTAGAGATTGTTGAGTAAGTTTTATATATAATAAGACTCTCAATACGCGTAAGTATACAAATTGCATCTTATGGTATAAGAGGATATCGTTCCCACGAGAATTATGCAAGAGCTAACAATTTGAACCTAAATTTGTCTAAGGTATTCAGAAATTGAATTGAATCAAATTTAAATAATAGAAATTAAAACATAAATAAAAAAAAAGTAATCAAATAAATAGTGGACTGCCAATAAAAAATAAAGTTTGATCAAGATTGAATATTTAGGAATTATTCTTTCTTACAATCTTGTTGATTCAATTTATGTATTTGATCCTAGATTTCCTAAGGTTTTGATTACTCTCTCTAGAGACCTAATTAAGTAACCCTAATTGAATTCAAAATTCATATATTTGCAATCTCTCGATTAATAGAACTATTCCTAACTTCTTCAATTAAATCTAAGGCAATCTATTAGATAATTAATTTCACAACGAAGATCTCTCTTTAATTGATTGTTAATTTGATAACTATAGGTCTATTAAATTCCTAAGATAAATTTAGAAATCTGTAGGCATGATTAACATCAAGGAAGTCATATTACACGTTAAGGATAATGAAAGAAATAAAGGGAAAGAATAAAAATTTTATTAAAGCCTTGATCTGGAATGATGGAATTTCTTGATGCTCTTCTTGATCTTTTGATCCACTTTGATGCATGGTTGCTGTAATTTCTTGTATTTCATGTTCTTATATAATACCTTAGGGTCTTATGGTCGTGTCTAGGATTTCCCAGTTTTTTTAGTTCCAAAAATAGCCTTGAACCTTAAAACAAAAAAATTTGCGCCTCATGATCATGACCTGGGAGTCATGATTATGCTTTATGTTTCTTCCTCTCTGCTATGATTGTGCTCCTTAAGGCTCCCAAATTTTTTTCTTGATGAATAAGCATGATCTAAATTAATTATTAGGTCTTTATGGAATTATTTTTGTGCAGTTAATTATTATGTTAATGTTAGTAAGATTATAGGACATAGATTAATTGAATTAAAGTGTTAAGGTAGCAAGATTGTATGAGGGTATTTTTGGTAGTTCATTTAAGGTTAAAAGACATAAAGCATATAAGTAAGGGTATAATGGACATTGCACACTGATTAAGGGTATTATAGGAAAGGGAAATGTTGTCTTGCTTTTTAAGAAGAGAAATACGTGGATTGAAGGGAGAGAAGAGTGAAAAATGAAAATAAGAGAGAAGAAGGAGAGAATTCGTGCATGAGAGAAAGGAAGGGAGAAAAAGGCTGGGGTTTCAATTTTGCTTAGCCTTCAAGAGAGATTTTGATGTTGTTCAAGAAGAGAAAAAGGTAGACGAAGATAAGAACTTTCATTTGAGCCAATAATCTCATTATTTGGTGAAGATTCAAGGTAAGTTTGATTTTAATCCTTTGGATTTTTGGAAGAGTTTTAGTTCATGAAACTTAAGAGATGTTTGAGTTTTAGTATTGTAGAATCGATTTTAGTGAATGTGTCTTATGGGTTCTCAATTAGAATTCCTATTGAATGGAATTTTGGCTATTGTTAAAGGAGATCAAGGAAGGCAAGAGGAGCAAGGGGAGAGGTCTTTTTGAGCAAGGATTTCAAGGTGGGTTACATGTTTATAATATAGTTAATGAGCCATGAGTATATTTTCAAAAGCAATAGAATTAAATGAATTTAATCGTTTTATAAATATTGCATTATTGCTATTTGAATGATTTGAGAAATCTTTATATGTTGGGTATATGAATTTTGTTAATGAATTTCAGAATGAAGATTTTATGTTTATGAAAAATCATGATTTTAAAAATGTGCCATTTTGGGTAACAAGTTTACGAGTTATGAAATACATGTTATGTGGGTTTGGTTTGTATGTCAAGTGCACTTCGACTAAAGGCTTCTCCTACCTGCCCGCTAGCAACACGGAGATCCTTCACGGACTCCCTCATGTTCACAACTACGCAAAACCACTATGTAGGATTATGTTAGTTCGTTCTATTCACGACTACACAGGACCATTTTACTAGAATGTGTTAGTTTATTCTGTTTATGGAACTATCTAAACCATTCTGATGTGCTTCTGTGTTTATGAGTTGACGAATGCATGCATTGTGTTGTTTGTGAAATGGATTACATGGCGAGAATTTGACAAACATGTGCTTTATGAATTCCATATAAATTTTCTATGACAAATGAATATTTTCAAGGTTTTGCTTGTTTCTTCATTATAAACTTGTTACCCACGAGCTTTCAAGCTTACCCCCATTCATTCCCATCTTCAGGTGATGAGAAAGAGATTGAGTGATCAAGAGTTGAGGCATCACTCCAAAGTTGCATCTCTTTGTGTTTTATGTTAGTTTATGAGAGCGCAAGGCTTTATTCACATTTCAAGTATTATTTGATCAAGTATCTTTTGTATTTTGGAACATTGATGTATTGTGGTTTGAAATGCCCATTAAAGCTTTGTAAAACGCTTATCTTTTGATGTTAATGAAATATGAATTGTGTATGGATGATGTTGAGTTAAAATTAGGTATACTTGAAGAAGTTATCAACTTGAGATGATGAATTTTGAACATGAATTGTTGATATATATATATATATATATATATATAAGCGAGATGTTATGGAAAAGAAAGGTAGGATTTTTATGAATGATGAGAATTAGTTATAAGTGATGAGTCAAATGAGTAGAGATTAGAGAGTTTAATGAAGTAAAGTCAGTAGTTGAATGGTTATGCTTATGACATTCCAAGTTTGTACATTGCCAATTTCAAGTTTTTCATAAGGGAAAAATTTATGTAGGGAATTCAAGGGAAAAATTGGATTGATCTATGCTGAATTAGACAAAGTTGATCTTCATGAAAGTTGTAGCCTATCTTTCTAGCTTTCCAACGGTATATAATATGAAAATTTTGGACATCGGAGCTGAAAGTTATGATCATTTGAAGTTAGTGATGTCACATAGGATGTATATATGGGACAACTTCGGTTGCGATTGCACCAAGCACTCTCGCTATTGCACCTTCCCTCCTCGGGATCGTACCTTTCTCCTTGCGATCGCACTTGCCTTCCTTGCGAGTACACCTTCTTCCTCATGATCGCACCTTTGTTCCTCGCGATCACACCTGAAGGGTTTTTCAGCTTTGAACATGTTTGATTCCTTTGGCCATAACTTTGTCATCCGATCTCCAAATGAGGTAATTTTTGAACTAATAGATTTATAACACATTCCTATATATCTATATAGAAATTTATAGGCGTTGGTGTTAATTTAAAAAATATGTATGGAAGGAAAGTGAGGGAATATGTTGGAAGAGCATAAATTATTTATTTTACTGAACATACCTTGGTGTTTTAATCATATCTTGATCTGTAGAGCTTCGAATGTGATGATTCTTATTTTAAAATAAACTAGAGTCATATAGATAAATATTATCTAAAGAAATAGAATTTCAATTCAGTCTATAGACTTTAAATGTTTGTACGGAATTTGAGTATGGTGTACTATTTTAGTATAATAACATTCCGAAAATGATTTGCATATAACTTTCAGATTTCTAAACCAAATTGAACAATTTTGGTGTCATTAGAAATATCAGACAATGGGGAACATTGATCTGAAGAAGTCAATTCATGTTTTGATGACTGACTGGTGTGAGCATGCCACCCTTGTAGGATGCATGTTCAGATGTTGCGAAGGACGTTGTGCAAGTGTCTTGCGAGGCTAGAATAGGACCCAACACTTATAAAATCGGAGAGTGAAGATGAACCGATGATGGATAAGGAGATTGCATCGAAATAACCTTACAGGGTGATATGCTCATGTCTTATGATATTCTGGATAGTTGGGCTTCGAAAATGGGGCCCAACAATCATGACACCCTTCATGCAACTTCCATCTTCTGTTTTCTTAAATTTCCTAATTTGTAACACTTGGAAACACATCAAACACCTTATGAAACATAAAATTAATATTGAATTCAAGCTTTAAACTAAACAAAAAATTAGAATATAAACAAACACTCACAATAACACAATTTTAAGCCTATATATACGCTAATCATCTAATAAACACCTTAAATCACACTAAAACACATAGGAAAACATAGTATAAATTATAATTATCAACATCCCCACACTTAAAATTTTTCTTTTCCTCATGAGAAAACAAAAGAAAAAAAACACATAATCACACATTCATGCGATATGTAATAATGATACAATGGTATTGAAACTTATGAAATCAATTTAACCACAAACATCATTCATTCAAATTGCGCTAATATACTAACCTATTCTTTTCATGTTTAGGTACTCTAGATTGAATATACATATCAGTAAAAATATTAACACCTTATTTATACACTTATGGCACTTGTAAACATGCATTTACACTTAGTGATTAATAAAAAAGGCAACTATCACTGAGTTTCCTTTCATGAAAATTTTTGTTATTTTCAAAGATCAGTAGGTTTTATTTATTGAAACATCATTTTATTAATTTTCTTCAACATTAACATAGTCTCTTGAAGTGAAGGAAAACATTTTTTCATGAATGTCCCTTTGTTACTCAACTAGGTCACAATTTTTGATTTAGCTTAGTTGGAATGTCATTTTAACCTTTTGAATCGAAGACAAACATTTTGTCATGAATCTCTTAGTTACTTAGCTATATCACATTCTCAATTGGCTACTAGCTCTATTCTTAACCTAATTTTGTTTTCAAAAAAGGCCAGTGGAATACCCTTTTTTGGAAAATAAATGAAATTGCATTAACATTAGCATAAGTTATAATAACATTACAATGAGTTATAAAATCTGTCTACACTTTAGCAAAATCGAAATTACAAGATATTTCCATCATTTGATACATAGTATTACAACATCAATGTTTTCTTCATTTCAAGAATAAGTAAAATTTGTTTATTGGTTGCTATAAATACTGCCAGAATCCAATTAGTGATTTTCTCTATAAGCTGGTATTTTACCTCTTTGGTTCCTTTATACAATCTGCAGTTTATTTCCTTCCAAATTATGTAGATGGTGGTTGTGAATCTTGTTTGATTAGCTTCCCATTCTACATTCCCTACTTGGTGAGCTCAGTGATCATATTTAAGGTCGTATTCCATTCAAATGTGTAATAAGCTACTAGTAACAGGTGTAGAATTCTACTCCATATTGCTTTGGAGTACTTGCATATGAAATATAGGTGGTTCCTATCCTCTTCAGCTTCTTTGCAAAGGACATAAGTAGAATCGTATACCCTAAACCATCTGCTCTTAGTTCTATGTTTGTTCTTAATCACTAACCAAGTGATAATTGAAGCTTTTGGATTTGGAGGCTATTTCCAAATAATTGCATCCCAAGGGACTTCTTCTGCAATGTTTGTGACTAGCTTGTGACAGGAGCTATTTATAAATGTCCCTATCAGATTAGGAGACCACATAATTCAATCTTCTTTATGTACCATAGAAATTTACGGTAAGTGGTCAACAAGTAGAGAGAATCCTAAAATTTCGTATGCTAATATCTATTTTAAATGAGTGTGGAGACTTTAGTATTCATAGGAATTCTGTTTCGGAGTTGTAGAATATCTTTTTTTTTATATTAGTGGGTTGGAGTTTGTCCAATTATCGAACCAAAACTAAGTATTTATTCCATTTCCTAATTTGCGCTTGAAGTAGGGATAAATCATACTTGTTAATTTGAGTAGATGATTAAAAATCCAAGAAAATTCTCTAAAGTTTAATATCTGTCAAAAATTCTGATTTTTAAGATGATATTTATTCACCCACGTAATCCATAGAGCTTTCTTGTCAGTAAATATTCACCATATCCTCTTACTTAAGAGTACTTGTTCCATTTTTGAAATTAGGATGATGCCTAACCTTACTTGCTTTTTTGGAATGGTGATTTCACTCCATTTCTTAACATTTTTGTAATTTTCTATTTACCCAGACTATAAGAAGGTTTTGAAGATTCTATAGATGTTCTTGTTGGTGCTCTTAGGTAGAACAACATAGGTAGACTAAAGAATAAGCAAACTGTTTATCACTGAAGTGATGGGAGTTAGTCTAACAGTAATGGGGAGGAACCTTTTTTGTCATGCATTTATCTTGGATTTATTCTTCTCAATCAGTGGAATGAAATCATAAAACTTGGGCTTGATTATTATAATTAGGACTCCAAGGTATTTGAATAGAGGGGAACGTAAAGCAAATCCAACAATGTTTCTGATTTCTTCTTGATTTCTGACATCTGAAGAGATATACAAGTTGATTTTTTTAGTATTAAATTTGATTCCAGACCATTTTGAAAAAAAGCTATATGATGTGTAGTGATATGATTATGGATTAATTGTTTGCACCACTAAGAATCATGAGATCATTTGTACAAATTAAATGGGTTAGTTTGATTTCTCTACACTTATAATGGTATAGGAATTTACCATTAGACTCTGTTAGTTTAACAATCAATCTCGAGATCCTTATTTTTGAAGGGTTGAGAGGGGGGTTCCAATAACTAGGATACTGAGTGAGGAAGTTTAAATTCATTCCATATCCACTTTATAAACTTAGTCGGCAGACCTATTGCTTCAAGGTAATCTTCTAAGTAACTTTAGTTGATTATTCCAAAGGCTTTATAAAAGTTGATTTTCATAAAGCAACTTTTAATGTTTTTACCAGTTATGTACTCTCCTAACCACTTTTGTAAGATAAGGATGTTATCACCTATTTTTCTTTTAAGTATGAAGGCCCTTTAAGTCGAATTTATGACTTCTTTAAGAGCTGAATTCAACCTTGTAGCAAAGAGCTTTGCAATAAATTTGTACATAGTTATGTAGTAGGAAATGGGTCTAAATTTAGCTATAGAGAAAGGGTTTTGTTTCTTTGGAACAAGGAATATGTATATGTGATTGACCTCTTTGAGAATTTTAGTAGAAGGGAAAAATTATAGTAAAAATCTGTGAATAATTTTCTAGTAACTTCCCACATTTTCTAGAAGAACCAATCTGGAAAACCATTTGGTCTAGGTGCTTTTGATGGATGCAAGCTGAATAGGAATTCTTTAACTTCTTGATCTATAAAAGGAGTAGTTATCGAGTTTTTGAGTGCCTATTTTTTTTGAACCAATAGAGACATCTTTCAAATTAAAACTGAGCTAATTATTAGTTATTGATCCTATCAACTGTTGGAAGTAATTCCTAGCTAGATTTTACAGATCACTTTTTATGATATGATGTTACCCAAGTTGTCTTATAATTATGAAATTTTGTTTTTATTTCTCATTGAAAGAAAAGTTGAGTGAAAATATCTTATATTGGAGTCCCCATCTTTTAACCAATTAATTAATGCTTTCTACCTTACGATTAAATTTTAAAATGCCAAACCCTCCTGACACTCTTTCGGCCTCTAAGCATCAGTAGTTCTAAGATCTGTATCTTGAGGAAAGTTGTAACATGCATCTTGAGTTTCTTTTAGCTTTTTCTTAATAGCATTGAGACTCTAATTTTTCATCTTAACAAATTCCTTAAGAGCATTCTTTACTAGCTTTAATTTTTTTGTTAGTTAAAATGATTTGTACCTTTGCATCTCTTGATTACAACATCTATGTATTAACTCCATGAATCCATCTAATTGTTTAACCTTATTAAAGACCCCTAATGTTGCTGCATGCCTTATAGTTTTTTTAAAAATATTTTGTGTGAGTAAGTAAGAGTGATCAAATATCATATTTTCACAAAAATGTGCAAATGATTGTAGTTACAAACTCATCCAAGCTTAGTTGACAATTGCTCTATCTAATTTTTTCCTAATGAGCATTTATCCTTGCTTTTAATTGAAGTTGATGAGGAGGCTTTCAGGCTATTTAGTTGCATCATTAAATTGGTGATCTTAACTAATGGTGTTATCCCTAAATTGACATTGATCACACCCCTCTGACCTTAGAAGGTTGACTGTTGTTTGCTTCTATCTGATATCCAAAGATAATTATTATTCACCATCTCCTCTAGTAAATCATATTCTTTATCAACTATTTTCCGCATTAGAGATCCTCCAGAAGTTGCATCTTTAATGGTCCTCATGGGTGGATTAACTCTATTATAGAAAGCTTGCAACATAAATTAGTTTGGTAGGTCGTAGTGAGGACATCTCATTTACAAATCCTTGTACCATTCCCATGCTTCATATAGTGACTCCCCATCATTTTGATAGATATTAGGAATCTCCATTATCAATCGAATTTTCTTCTTCAAGGGAAAGTACTTGTCTAGGAAAGCAAGCACCAATTACTCTCGTGTCATAACATTGGTAGGGTTGAGGGAATGATACCATCCCTTGGCTCTATCTTTGATTGCAAAGGGAAAACGTCTCATCCTAGCAACATCTTTTAACATAACATAATGTCAAAAGGTATAACATATTTCTAAAATATTCGTTAGATGTGCATTGGAATCTTCATTAGCTAACCCATATAACTACACATTGATCTGCAACATATTTAGCAACATTGGCTTGATCTCAAATGAGGTTGCTTACATTAATCATCGAGTGATGCCTTGTTGTTTAGCATTGAACCCTAGCCTCATGAAATCCATAAGATTTCTTTACTAGTCTCTATGATTGTATTATTCTGCCATTTTTCTTTCTATCTCTTCTTGACATCTCACTCTTAGGATTTCCTTTTATTGTCTTATGATGTTTGAAATCTGAGTAATTCTTACATTCAAGTAATCATAAGGACAAAAAAATGGAAAAAATTCGTTAAGTTAAAGGAATTCAAATCATCGTAATGCTAAATCCCTAGCAATGATGTAAAAAACTTATTATATGGATTGTACTTTGTAGTGTAAGAGGTTATCATTCCTATGAGGATTAAGCAAGAGCTACCAATTTGAATCTAACTTTGTCTAAGGTATTCACAAATTGATTTGAATTAAATTTAAATAAGAGAAATTGAAAAGAATAAATAAACAAAAATCAAATAAATAGTGAGTTGCTAATAAAAATTAAGGTTTGATCAAGATTAGATACTTAGGAAAAATTGTTTCCTTCAATCTTGTTGATTCAATTTATGTGTTTGATCTTAGATTCCTAAGGTTTTGATTACTCTCTCTCAAGACCTAATCAATTAACCCTAATTGAATTTGAAATTCACATATTTACAATCGCTCGATTCACAAAACTATTCCTAACTTCTTCAATTGGATATGAACCAATCTATTAGATAATTAATTTCATAACCAATATCTCTTTTTAATTTGAAATTGTGGGTCTATTAAATTTCCTACTTTCTTTGTACATTGTAACACTATTTACTTTGACTCACTCTCTCAATTTGTTGTCAAGTTTATGCACAAACAATTATCACAAACATCCAAAAATATATTGAATTCAGTAATAATTAAAAGTTACAAAATAATTCTAGAATAATTCCTAATATGAATTTATAAATCCATAGACGTGTTTAATATCAAGAAAATCAGATTACACATTAATGATAATGAAAGAAGTAAAGGAAAAGAATAAAAAATCTATTGAAGCCTTGATTTGGAATGCAGAATTTCCTGATTCTCTTCTTAATCTCACCACTTTTGATCCACTTTGATGTATGGCTACTGCCATTTTTGTTCTATTTCATGTTGTTATGTAATGCCTTTGGTTCTTGGGGTCGTGTCTAGGGTTTTCTCACTTTGGTCAGTTCCAAAAATAGTCCTAAACCTTAAAAGAGATGAAAACATTTGCGCCAAGAAATCTCTTGTCACAATTGTGACCTAGAATTCACAATTAATTTCCATATTTCATCCTCTCTGTCACAATCATGCTTCAAGCATGTTTGTCACGATTGTGCTCCTCATGCATGATTGTTCCACCTTTCATACAAGTTCCATCTTTTTTGTTCTTCAATTTCTTGATTTCCAACACTCACAAACATATGAAAAAACTTAAGAAACATAAATCAAGATTGAATTCAAGCTCTAAATCAAAAAATCATTTAGAATACAAACACACACTTACAATAACACAATTCTAAAACTATATTAATGATAATAATCTAATAAACACCTAAAAATACACTAAAACACCTAGGAAAACATAGTATGAACTATACTTTTAGAGACAAACCTATTTTCTTGTAGAATTGGTCTTTAAGGTTAAGGTTAGACAATATGAAGCTCAAAGTTATGGCATTGTGAATCTATATCCATAATATTCCTCTGGAATATTAGTTCATAAGTCATTTAAACTATCTTCCATAACTCATTTAAACTATCTTACAATTTTCATAAGCCAACCTTTATGCATGGATGAATACATATTGGTTTTGTTAGACTTTGTGTGTAGGATGATATAACTTAAAGCTTGTCAGATAAAATCTCTTTTATACATTTAAATTACCAAAAGGTGTTGGCTATGAAGGAGGTGATATTGAATGATACTATACTTGAACTTACCTTTGAAACTAACTACTTGATATCTCAAATAAGTACAATTATTACATTGTTAACAACTGCAAACGATGGTCTATTATTAGATGTGGTTAATTTGTACAAGGTCTATAATAAAGATAGAGGAATAACTGTGCCTAACTTAATTACCCCAATGCTTATCTCTTTAAATTCTGTTAAGCTGGTTAAAGCTGATAATCAATTGATAAACCTAGGGCTAAAGAATAATTTTTATCCAGTTGTTAAAAGATGTTCAAGTAGGCAAGAAAAGGGGAAGCTTAATAAAGGTGGAAGCTCTCTTATCCATTCTCAATGAATATTATGGCTTGGAATTTGAGGGGCATAAACAACCCTAAAAGCAACAAGTGATAGAGTATGTTTTCTCTATAAAACCTTGGATTTTTCATCTCTTCTCAATGAATATTATAGCTTGGAATTTGAGGGGCATAAACAACTCTAAAAGCAACAAGTGATGGACTATGTTTTCTCTATAAAACATTGGATTTTTCATCTTTTATAAACAAATCTAAAGGAATCAGTTTGTAAAGGGCTATGGTTCACTAAAAGAGGTTGGCATTTCTTCTCAAATCATCAGTTCTATTATAAAGGAAAAATAGTCGTTTTCTTTGATCCAAATAAAGTGAAAGTTATTGACAATTTTTTCAATGATCAAGCTATCCATTTACTAATTAATTGTAGAATGAGTAATTGTCAAACCCAAGTTCTTTTATCTATGCCTATATTTTTGATTTTTATAGATCTAATATATGGAATGCCTACTTATTAGAGATTCCAACATGTCAACTCCTTGGATTCTAGTTAATGAGTTCAATTATACACTCTTATCTATAGAGACTTAAGGTCAAAATTATGAAAAGTTACATTGTAGTAAGATGAGATCATGTTTTGCCAATATTGGGGTCATTGGCTTATCTTATGAGGGTCATCAACTCACTTAGTCCAACAAGCAATAAGATTAATGGCTAATATTGAAAGTTATAGGGTTCTTTTCAAGCAACACTAGTTGAGCCAATTTATCAAATAAGGTCTCAAGGAATTGCATCTAATGAGTTCCACCAATAAGTGTAGATATTTTAAGGCAAATAAAGGGCAAGTTATTTGAAATTCGGACTCAACTACAATATGAACTACTACCTTAACTTTAATCAATGATGAGAAAATGCCCTTTTTGATTATATTAGAACTTTAGATATTAAAAGCTCCATATTAAGGTAGAAGGTAAGGGTCTAATGGACACTTCTTTTTTCTTTAAATCTATCATTTCTAGAAGAAATTCAAATAAAATCTCTAATTGACATAATAAATTGTACAGAACATGAAAACTTTATCTTAGATGGCAAAGCTTAATTAGTCATAGTTGTGTTATCTTCCATCAATATACATCAGGTTACTCATCTTGCCATTCCAAGAGTTATGAATAAGACTATTAATTAGATAATTAGAAGGTTTATCTAGTTAGGGGTAAGGGAAAGGGGTTATAAAGGTAATGTCAAATGGTTTTAGATATGAAGATCAAAGAAGCATAGAGGTTTGGACATAATTCCCTTAAAAAATTTGAAGTCTTGCATACTTATCAAAATTCTTTGGAGATTAATAGATGTTCATAAGTCATTATAGTGAAAATGGGTATGTGAATATTACATAGAGAATAAAAGTGCATGGGAAATTAATCTTATAACTAGAAATGATTCTACTACTCTGACAGAAATTCTAAATTGATAAGCTTAATTAGAGCTCATACTAGAAAGAAAATTGGATTGGAATGAGAACTATGCTCTGGCATAACAACTAGATGTCAGGTTTTCCTTTGAAGAACAAACCTTATCTTCTAGATTTGAAGAACAATATTTTTGGCAATCAAAACCTTGGTAAGGTTTGGAGCTAAAAGATGCGATACTTATGATAATAAATGATATAAATATGTAGATGGAGTTTAACAAAGTTGTCTTAAATGAAAACTAGAGTGGAAAAAAATGGTGGTGCCCTGATTTTAATGGAAAATTCAGAAATACATCTCGCAGAAAACTATTACAATAGAATTTTAGGCGTGTTACATGGTATAAATTGGTTTGCTGCAAACATAATCTACCTACAACTTCCATAATATTATAGAGAATCGTTATAAGAAAACTACCCATTATTGATGTCTAAAGAAATTTACCTACCTTACAAGCTGGTGCAATCTTTGTAAATGCAGTTCTAGAGCATTTCATCTATTTTTCAAATGCAAGCACACCACTAGTGCATGGAAAATAGTACTTCACAAATGCAACATTGGTAAGACTCTAGAGGAATGGCAACAAATTAACTGGAGTCTGAATTCACAACACATCAATCGAGACTACAAATGGTGTTTTTACATTGCTTGATCATCTGCACATTTAGGATGAGAGAAACATGCACTTCTTTTTCAATAAAGAAAGGAGCTATGAGCTATTCAACAAAAACTAATCAATGCCATTAAAATTCATATAAACACCTTTTGTGAAAAGCTATCTTTAAATCTTACATGTATTAATAGTTGGAATTATGCATTAACTATAATGCTTGAATAGTTTAGATGATACTTTAATTTTGAATCTTTCTTAGTGAGAGAATTGTATATTTAACTTGATTTTTTGCCTTTATGGTTTAATTCAATTTCATTTAAAGAAAATACTGTAGTTGATAAGGGAACAAAAGGAGCTGAAGGAATTGGCTTCTAGTTACTTAAGAATTTTGTTATGTTTTCAATCTCTCCTAATGCCTCTTTTCTATTTTTTTTGAGGATTTTATATCCAATTTCATCAATGAGAGTTAAATAATGGACTTAATTAAGCAAGTTGAGATTTTTGAAATTGAAATAGATGCTTTTAATTTCAATCCTATTAAGGCCCCTAGACTAGATGGATTTAGTATCTCCTTATTTAAGGTGTTATAGGATCTTATCAAACCTTAAATATCTCAAGCTATTTAGGAGTTTTAAAGACATTTAAGCTTTTTAAGCAATTTAATATGACTTCAATTTGCATAGTCCCCAAATTCCCTAATCTCACTTAAGGAATTTAGGCCTATCTCTTGTTGCAATAACTTTTACAAAATTATCTTTAAGACCATTGCTTTTAAACTCCATTTTTTTTATGGACTCTCTAAGTTATAATTCTTAAGGAGCTTTCCTTAAAGGTAGAAGCAATGATATCAATTGATATGTGCTTAATTGATTGTTTTATTATTTCATAACACTTAGCGATTAATGACTTAAGATACTCACTTTAGTTCATATGTGGTTTTAGGCACAATTTAAAAGAGATGGAGCTAAAGTGAGTCGAAAGCATGATATTTGGGTCTTTTTTTAAGATTAATTTTCACTTGTTTATTGGAGCAAGAAGAAGAATATTAAAAGACAAGAAGAAGACAAGAACAATGAAAGCACAAAATGCAAAGAATGCAGCATCCATGGAGCTAAGGTGTCGCAGTGGAGCATCAAACGCAACAACATGAAGAGAAAAGACTGCTAAGAAGAGGCAAAATGACATAATAGCACAAATCACTTGGACAAATCGTAGATGACATCTATGTATCCTGCGTGAAACTGCAGACATCCTGCACAGACAACGTCTGTGAAACACAGATGTAGCAGATGTTCAATATGAGTTTTACATAAAACATACAGTACGATGGGGGCGTAAAGAGTACTATAGATGGATTGAAAATGAGAAGGTTAATTCGTCACATCAACATAACAGTATAAGAGTTAGCATATAGAGAGAAGAGGAGGTGCAGTGAAGAAAGAATCGAAGGGGTTTCAGTTGGGACAATTTTCATAGGGCTGAGGCATTTTCTTAGGAGGGACCCATGAAGGGCTAGACATCCTGAAACTAATTCGGAGGTGACATCGACACCGATGACCTGGTTTAAGTGTATTTCACCATATTTGTTGTTTCTTTCTCTTATTAGAAATTGATTGTGTTATCTTATTTTAATTGATTTGAATTTTGTGTATGAATAATCATACTTTCATTATTGTTTGGTTATTTGTGTATGAACTAATTGGGTATTATGAAAGGATGATTTTAATGCATTCATTGAATCATTTATTTGCAAACCCATTGCTAGATTTTTGATATAATCTATAACTGTTATGTTAAAATTCATGTGTAGTAACTAATGATTCACAATCATTAGGGATAATATGACCTAGGTTGAATGACGCATCGTATATAATTGTTACCTTGATTAATCAGTTTTCCTAATTTGTAATGCTACTTCCTAATTAAATCTAGAGATCATATCCTAGTTTATTTGGTAGTTAGGTATAATTAATCATCATATCTTGATTAAACAAAACCTAAGGAAAACTTCAGTTAATCATTAACTCACGATTAATAGTTACTAGGAGAGGTTAGAAAATAACAAATCAATGAAATATGTTTAATTAGGGTGTAGGCTGAGATTGAACCAAACAATCAGGTCCCTATTGAATTTCCCACTTTTATCACTTTTCATATGTTTTCTTAATTTTTTATTAGTCTAGTTTCACTTTATTTTCTTGTTTAAAAGCTCTAAAACCCCCTATTAAACCTAAACACCAGTTTGGAAACTTTACACATCTAGACTCACCACTGCTATAGTAGTAGTCTAGTTTTTATTTTTACTAGCGTTACAACGCGCTGTTAGTTTTGGCATCATTGCTGGAAAGTGTGGTGTTTTAGTTTTGTTTATGATTTTAATTGGTGTTTGTGTACATTTTTGTTTTTAATTAGTTTCTTTTCAGATATTTCTTGATCTTTTCACTTTTTGTTTGGTTTTTTAGTGACAAAAAAAATATGACATGGATAGAAGTAATTTCTTTTATAACTCTTATTCTCAATCTTATAACCAAGGTTAGACTAATCAACCTATCTTTGTTTATGGATGGGATAACCATCATAATTACTTCTATGATAGTTTGTAGGATACACAACAATTCCCGTGTAGGCCAGAAGCTTCTTGTCACAATTCAAGTATATATTTGGAAGAATTGATGAATGTTGTGATTGCTAACAATCTCTAATTTCAACAGAGCCTATAACAACATTTGCAACAATTCCAGCAGGAAATGTGGCATATAACATCTAGAAACCAAAATGTGGTAAGCCAAATGGGTGAGGATTGACTTCCTAGAATCAAAAATGGAAGAGGAGCAGCCATATTAACCCGAGATATACCAATGAATGTTAATGCAAAAGCCTTACAGAGTGATGAGGAGGTTGAGAATTTTGAAAGCAACACTCAATGAATTGCATGTGAAGAAGAAGTTGGAGGATCTTGAACTAGAAAAAGACATATCATTTAGCTTGGAGCTGAGTACTGAGTTCATAGTTATTTTTAAGACTTAGCTCTTCACCTTTACATATTAGATTAGAGTAATTAAATGAGGAAGAAAAAGGTGAAGAGACATTTGAGATCTTTCCAAAGTGTATGGACTTAGTCAAGATTGAAAGTTAGAGGATAGCGAAGATGCTGAATATGATAGATCATCAATTGAGATCCAATCCTAAAGAACCTAGGGAAGTAAATTTCTTTTCTTTACATTTTCACATTTCTTTTATATGCATGTGTGTACTTTGTGGGTTTGTTGTTCTTTGTGGGTTTGTTTCTTGCATGTTTTAAGTTTTTAATCAAAATGAGAGAGAATAAAAAATAAAGCAAATATTTTCTCATTTTCTATAGAATAAAAAACAAAACAAACATTTTCTCATTTTCTATTTCTCCTAAGGATATATAGTCCTAATTAGAGCGTGAATTGACTAGAGAATTTCATAGCATATTTAGCATATATTTTTACTCTTGTGATTGGTCGATATGTATTATCTTTAGAAGAGTAATGACTAGTGGTAGATAAAGGTAGTGAGATTATGAGCCTTATTTGAATGATACATTCATATCAGTCTTATTATCTTTTGACAATGTGTGACCTTCATGACATGTACTTCCTGATTTTTCCTTGAATTTCTATTTGAGACCACATTTTTATCACATCCATTAATATTGAAATGTTAGGCATTCTTAGTTTTTCCAAACTACATTAGCCAAATATCCTAACCTATTGACATGTTTTTTCCCTTGTTAACCCCCTTTGAGCTTTATACCTTTATTTTTATATAAACCACATTTTATGCTTTAAACTTAACCAAATGTCTTACCTAAGTCATAAAGCTAGTGGAGCATTTATGATTGTTGACTTTATGGATGTATAACATTCTAAGTGTGCGGGGTACATATGTGTGAGTGGGTTAATGTTGGGATGTTTTGTTATGTCTTATCATTGTAATTCCTATGTTAATGTAGTTTCTTTTAATGTAAAGAAAGAAAGGAAAATAAAAAAAGAAAAGAGAAAAGCGTAAGAAAAGAAAAGAAAAGAAAATGAAAAAGAAAGAAAGAAAGAAAAAGAAAAAGAATGAAAAAAATTGTTTAAATAAATTTATCAAGGTGGAAGTGCCTATGAGTTTGCAAAGTTATTCAACATTAATGCATCTTCCTAGACTTGTAATGAATGTGTTATTTTGGTATGTTGAATAGGAGGTAGATGTTGGCTTGGAAGGTTCACTCTTGTGGTTTCAATATATTATTGGAATAAATTGTATGAGTGATTCCTTCGGATTGGTATATGATTCATATAGTTTGTGATTGAGAGTTGAATTGGGTTATGAAATATAAATGTTGCATTCGTCATAGCTGACGGTACCTAGTTTTTGATGAGTGTTAACTTGTGCACTTAATTTCACATTGAGTGTTGCTTTGTTTCACTAGCTTTGATGACTTTCATCCTACTTGACCCAAATACATCTCACCTTACCTTTGTCCACATTACAACCTTGAAAAGTCCTTTTACCCATGATTTTGCATGTGAATTTTAGTAGTCGAGAAATGAAATGATATGCAAAGTTTTGGATTGTCATGATTATGAATGGTATTGAGTATACCCATGGATATATTTTAGTTAAACACATTTTTTGAGTCTACCATTAGATTGCTCAGTTTTTAAAGATGATAAATGTTGATTGATCTTGAGTAAAAGCTTGTAATGCTGACTTTTTGCTATGATTTTTAAAATTCATTCATCTTTGTTATGATTATATATTCTTAGAAAATATGGGAAATAGGTAAATGTTGTTTTTAATTCAATGAATTTAATTTTGATGTTTTACCTGAGGAGTCAAAAGCTAAGTGTGGGAGAAATTGACATGTTCGTAATTGATTGCTTTATTACTTCATAACACTTAGCGATTAATGGCATAAAATTGCTTAAGATACTCACTTTAGTTCATATATGGTTTTAGGCACAATTCAAAAGTGATGGAGCTAAAGTGAGTTGAAAGCATGATATTTGGGTCATTTTTTGAAGATTAATTTTCACTTGTTTTCTTAGAGCAAGAAGAAGAAAATTAGAAGACAAAAAGAATGAAAGCATAAAATGTAAAGAACGCAACATCCATGGAGCTAAGGTGCAGCAGTGGAGCATGAAATGCAACAACATGAAGAGAAGAGGCTGCTGGGAGGAAGTAAAATTACGTAGCATTGCAGATCACTTGGACAAAACATAGATGACATCTGCATATACGTTTCACGCAAACAACATTTGTGAAATGTAGACGTAGCAGACATTCAATATACATTTTACTTATAATGCACAATACGAGGTGTTGTAAAAAGTACTATAAATAGACTAGAAATGATAAGGTTAATTCATCATATCAACATAATGGTACCGAGAGTTAGCGTATAGAGAGAAGAGGAGGCGCAATGAAGAAAGAACTAAAGGGGTTTCAGCTGGGACAATTTTCATGGGCTGAGGCATTTTCTTGGGAGAGACCTATAAAAGGCTAGATGTCCCAACATCGGTTCGGAGGTGACATCGACGTCGATGACTTAGGTTAAGTGTACTTCACCATTTTTTTGGTTTCTTTCTTTCACTAGAAATTGATTGTGATATCCTATGTTAATTGATTTGGGTTTTATGTATGGATAATCTTACTTTCATTATTGTTTGGTTATTTAGGTATGAACTCATTGGGTATTGTGAAAGGAGGGTTTTAATGCATTCATTGAATTGTTTATTTGTAATCCTATTGCTAGAATTTTGATATAATTCGTAATTGTTATGTTGAAATTTATTTGTAGTGACTAATGATTTGTAATCATTAGGGATAACATGACCTAGGTTAAATTATGCACTGTATGTGATTGTTGCCTTGATTAATCAATTTTCCTAATTTGTAATGCTACTACCTAATTAAATATAGAGATCGTATCCTAGGTTATTCGATGGTTAGGTATAATTAATGATCATATCTTGATTAAACAAAACCTAAGGGAAAACTCGTGTTAATTATTAACTCATGATTAATAGTTTCTAGGAGAGGTTAGAAAATAAAAAATTAATGAAATATGTTTACTTAGGGTGTAGGTCAAGATTGAACTAAAGAACCCAGTCCCTATCGAATTCCCCACTTTTATCATTTTTCACATGTTTTATTTAATTTGTTTTTATTACTCTCGATCTTTGGCTTTGGAGCTGAACCATTTCCTTGTATATGAGAAGAACTTTGAATTTAGGATCTACTTCAGCATTTAGAAATTGATTAATTGGTAACAATATAGTGAAAGTTACATTTATAGTTCTATTTGTGGTGAAGGTGGAAGGAGTAATGAAAACGAGAGTTCCACTCTAAGAACTAGTACCCCATAGATCCTATATCTTTCTATATGAAGAAGAAATCATGTATCGAAGGGGATTCTTACTTGTACAGATGGTACTTCGAACTTGGAACAAGCTTGAAGAAATTAACAATATTGTATCTGATTAAATCTAGGTATTGTAGACATTCCCACATTTCCATCCTCTATTATTTTGAATTTCCCATTCGGGGGTGGGGG
>JANSVA010000004.1:22671999-22706307 GCA_025504915.1 Erythroxylum reticulatum | reverse complement strand
TAAAATTAGATATACGTGAAGAAGTTATCATCTTGAGTTGATGATTTTGGAACATAAATCGTTGATATATATATGTATGCATAAGCGAGACACTATGGAAAGGAAGATAGGAACTATGACTGATCAAATATAGTTCAAGGTGATGAGACAAATGAGTTGGGATTTGAGAGTTTAATGAAATCATTTTGATAGCTAAATGGTTATGTTCAAGATATTTCAAGTCTTCCATAAGGGAAAATTTTGTGTTTTTAAGTTAGGGAAAAATTTGGATTAATATAGGATGAATTTGACAAGTTGTCTTCATGAAAGTTGTAGCTTGTATTTATAGCTTTCCAACGCTATAAAGTATGAAATTTTTAGATATTGGAGTCAAAAGTTATGGTCCTTGTAAGTGGAGATGCTCAGGAGTATAAGATGATCGTCTAGTGATGACGTGTTGTCTAGTGAGGATGTATCGTCTGGTGAGGACACTTCGTCTGGTGAGGACGTATCATCTGGTGATGATGCTTCATCTGGTGAGGATGTATCGTCTGGTGAGGACACTTCGTTTGATGACGTTATATCATCTAATGATGACGTCATATCATCTGGTGCATTGTTCATTTGATCCTATCGTCTGGTCACATTTTTTATCCTGTACACAATCGAATTTGTCTTTTAAGTCTTCATGAAAGTTGTATAACTTGAAGTTCTCTTTCGAGCCATCCAAAGAACACCTCAATCTGAGTTCTCTAGAGAAAGTTATAATCATTTTTCCAATTCGTCTAACCCTTCGTCCTAGTTCATCTGATCCTATTGTTTGGTCCCACTTTTGATCCTGTAGATGATAGAATTTGTCTTCAAGATCTTCATGAAGTTGTAGATCTTGAAGTCCCTTTTGGAACCATATAAAGAAATTCTTAATCCGATATCTCTAGAGAAAACTATGCTAATTGCGAGACTTCTTATGTGTACTGTTCATAATCTTCTTCTGGTCATTGTTCATAATGTATCGTCTGGTCCAATTCTTACCATTTAGATGACAAAATCTCACTTCAATGTCTTCATGAAAGATGTATATATTGAAGTCCTCTTTGAAACCCTCTAAGAATAACCTTGATATGATATCTATAGAGCAAGTTATGCCATTTGTCCTGAATAGGTTCAATATGATGGAGGATGAAACCTTGTTTGCTTCCTCCAGCCCAATCTTTGTTATCCGACCTCCAAAGGAGATGAATCTTATGTCTAAACAAACTAGAGACATAGAGCTGTAAATGATATGAAGGAATAGAATTTTAATCCAGTCCCTAAGACTTACAATTTCTGGATGGAAATTGTTATCCGACCTTTAAACGAAGTGATTCTTGAGACAATAGATTCCTCATACAATGTGCTATCTCTCTACAAAAATTGGCAGCATTCCGAATTGATTGGATAAAGGTTTTGTGTAGCACTCCACTCTTGTAGGACACGTACCTGACATCCTGAGTGATATCCGAGTATGTACTCCGCAAGGGTGGCAATCTAGAATGATCATTTAGTCAAAATTTATTTCAAAACTTTTGTTTCTTTAAACAATGTACACGTATGCGGAAATCATTAATCAAATCGGGCCCACTTTATTTAAAAAAAATATTTCCATTCATAAGTGTTACAATATCCATTTGGGCCCATTTCAATTACAAAAGAAAACTTACAATTATAATGTCATTTTGTTGCCAATTCAATCACATACACTTAATACAATTTTTTCCAGAACATAATTTGTAAATAAAATTACTAAATACATATGCAGGTACAAACTGATCCCGACCCCTAACTCATGCTCATTTGCAGTGGCTAAACTCCTATTGATCTAATTGGATAACTCCTCTGAACTTGAAAAGCCACGTTGTAATTTTTTATAAGTTTTGCGAACTCAATGAGCGAACCATCATTGATGATTTCACCAAATTCATAAACACAAATCATATATTTCACAACTAATCATGCAAAACATATAGATTCCATAAAATCACATTGTCATGGCACATCATTTAATTATTGCGAATCAGAACATATATATATAAATACAGATGCATATGAGACTCCACATTCGTTATTATTGTTGTGACCAACTACCTATCACACATCACATATACAAATACTGGCCCATTGGGCTCAGTCAGAAACATATATCACGGAGCGTATCTCTACATGGGAATCATATACCATAGAGCAAAGTTCTACGTGCAAGCGTTTGATACTGGCTTCTCCGGTCACAACGCCTTTATTTGAGCATGCATTTTATAAAATGCATCAATTCAGAATTTACATATGTCACAATCTTTTATAAAGCACAGCCAAAATTTCATAATCATCGGACCTAAGTCTGGCATTCAACTTTCATTGAGAATTCACATAGCATTCAAAATCCCAAGGCAATCAAGCACTTCCAATATATATCCAACTATTTAACTCCTCGGACTTTGAGTCCAGAATTTATAAACATATGTAACAATTCAGTATTTGGAAAAATGAAATCAAATTAATCCTTTAGAATCTCAAGGAAATCAAGCACTTCCAATACATACCCAACTATGTACTCCTCAGACTTTAAGTCCAGAATTTAGAAACAATCGCAACAGTTCAATAATTGGAAACTTAACAAATCAAATTAAATCAATCCTAGGAAATTCATCTAGGTCAACTCACTGTACACTCCAAGAAGCTACTTCCTGGATGGTCCAGCAATGTCTGACTGGTGTCCGATTTGCTCCTCTATAACATACACAACACATTAACAATATATCAAATTTTTACACAAATGAATAAGTATTCCTTTATGCATATGTACTTATATAAAATATTCACAATGCATGATCAATGATAATTTTGGGTTTCTTATCAAATCATTCAGATATCAAAGTCCTCATTCACCTCATTTTTACTTATAATTTGAACAAAATAAAATAATGTGAAAACAATTTCATAACCTAATTGACCATTTCAGATTTTCTACCGACATGATTTTAGGTCAACTTTGCATCATTAATCTGATGGGATACATGACAAAGTTAGGTAACAATTTTTTCTGGAAAATTGTTAACCCATGTCTTAAGTTTCTAATGACTCTAAGATCATCTAATTTGATTTAGTATTTTATGAGTTATGCTCACAATACCACAGACTGTGTATATTTGAACCAGTTGGCTAGTACATGAACATACCCTCGAATTGTACAACTCATATCTTTCAGATCAGAAATCCAAAAATTACAAAATTTATACGAATTTAAAGCTAAGATAATAAACCACAACATTGGTGAAGACACCATAGTCTAATTCAGCCTACATAAATACAGTGTATTCAGTAATAGCAGGACCTGATTTCTATCCCTGGTAGTGCTATTTCCTAATCTAAGACTTACTTTCAAGCTCAATTTCAAAACCCTTAAGCAGAGAATTCAAATTCAGTTTCTTTTTAACATTTATATCCAAATGTCTCTAGTTCAATTTAAAACAAGAATCATTTCATTTTTATATCTACAGATCAAAATATAGCTAAAATATCGAAGCATGTTCAATAAAAACATTCAAGTTATCAAATTCCAGCACACCTAAGGTTTTTCATCCTAACACACCCTGTCGGGATAATTTTTCATGATCATTATGACAAGAAAAATGGTCTATTTCAGTAACACTTTCTTCTAGACAATTTTTCTACTATGTTTCTAGTTTCTAATAACACCAAAATCATACAATTTGATTCAGTATACTAAAAGTTATACCTAAAATAGTTTGGATTGTTTTTAAACTGCAATAGAACTCCTAATCCAACCAGATTTTCAAATGCTTAGGGATAGAATTAACATTAGGCTTCTTCAGGAAAGTTGTAGAAATATGTATCTAAATTATTCTAAATGAGGAATCAATGTATTTGGAAATATACAGTTCAAGATATAATCAAAATACCAAATTCTATTCAATGAAAAATCTCCAGTTCATAACATGCCAGAGTACATCTTCACCAATATCTCATGCATTTCAGTCCAATTCACACATCATTCTTAAACCATTTAACATGATATAAACACTAATCTTTTACTTACTTGTTCAGGTCTAGTCCTAGATCAAAAAATCACTCCAAATCAGTACTACAAACATGCAGAATCATCACACATTCAAGATGGAATTAAATGACTTTCAGCTATGATGAAACAACAACAATCAGCTGGTTCTTTAGCTATTTTGTGATGGGTAAAAGCATGTATTTAGTGTGATAATTTAGTATAACTTCAAGAAAAAAACAAGAAGGGAAAGACAAAAGTAAGTTTCGGTGGTGAGAGATGAGAACAGAAGAGAATGAGCTTGGCTGAAACAACATGTAGAAACATTACACCTAAGGTGCTTGATGTCACCATATTATTTCAACATGTGTCCTTAAGCATGTAAGCCACTTGTCCCTTCCATAAGACACCAAATGTCACCATTTAATCAGTCCATATGTCTCCTAATTATTGGTCCACATGTCACATATTAATTTGTCCAATTTTCATTTACTTACTAGTCCACTTGTCACACATTTAACTATGCCAATTGTCTCTTAATTTTAGGCTTAATCTTCCAAAATTTTCATTTATCAATTTATCCTACCACTTAACATTTGTCCTAGTCCAAATGTACCTCAAATTCACAAAAAATTCTATAATGATGCTAATGGTCTCCAAATAAATTTTGAACGCAAATAACTCAGAATTCACATTTTAATCACATTTATAAATCAATTATACCTGGAAAATGTTAATGAATGCATGTACAATTATTTGTATATGTGCAAAATCAATAATATCATGTGCATGTATGTCACATTATGCATAAACATGAATTTTGCTTCCTAATTTCTCATTTATCTCTAATAAACATCATTTTAATCTTAATTCAAGTGACAGGATGTTATAATTCTCCCCTCCTAACAAAAATTTCGTCATCGAAATTCTTACCTGAATAATCAAATAGGTAGGGATATTGATTCCTTATTTGCTCTTCTATTTCCTATATGTCTTCCTCACTCGAATGATTCTTCCAAAGGACTTTCACCATCAGGATCACTTGGTTCCTTAATTGTTTACTCTGATAGCTAATTATCCTAATAGGTTCTTCAACATAGCTCAGATTACTAGAGTTCAATCTCCTGGGTCGGTATCACATGAGTTGGATCCGATCGATATCACCTAAGCATACTCACATGAAACACATTATGTATCTGAGCCATTTTTGAAGGTAAGGCTAACTTATAAGCCAATGGTCCAATTCTTTCAATTATCTCATATGGACCAATATACCTCGGACTTAATTTACCCTTCTTGCCAAATCTCAGTACACATCGCCTAGGTGATACTCTCAAGAATATTCTATCACCGATCTGATACTACATATCTCTCTTGTGCTGATCTGCATAACTTTTCTGTCTATCTTGTACTACTTTAATTCTGCTACGAATCAATTTTGCTTTATCAATGGTATCCTGAATCAACTCTGGGCCTTCAACAATTCTTAGACCCTCTTTATCCCAATATATAGATGAACGATACTTCCTGCCGTATAATGCCTCATAAGGAGCCATACCGATACTACTGTGATACTGATTATTATAAGCAAATTCAATCAAAGCCACATACTGATCCCATGCTCCTTGAAAATCTAGAACACAAGCTCTGAGCATATCCTCAATAATGTTAATTGGTCTCTCACTCTGACCATCTATTTGAGGATGAAATGTAGTACTAAAATTCAGCTTTGTACCTAAAGCTACTTGTAGGCTACCCCAAAATCTCGAGGTAAATCGAGGATCCCTGTCTAACACAGTGGACACTGGAACCCCATGCAATCTCACAACTTCATTTACATATTGCTGAGCCAACTGATGTAATGAATAATTCTCCCTCACTGGTAAGAAATGAGCCAATTTGTTCAGTTTATCAACAATTAACCAAATGGCATCGTATTGCCTCGGAGTCCTAGGAAAACCCATAACAAAATTCATCGTGATTCATTCCTATTTCCACTCCGAAATAGGTAACAAATGTAATTTTCCAATAGGAGCCTGATGCTTAGCCTTAACCTATTGGCAAGTTATACACTTAGAAACAAACTCTGCTACTTGCTTTTTCATTCCTGACCACCAGTAATGTTGTTTTCATTCCTCCAAAATCTATTTTCTTAAATTATCAACATCGGGCACACATAATCTTTGGCCTAACCACAATGTATCATCTCTAACTTCAAATTCAGAATCCATCTTTACTTTAACTTCTCAATTATCTTCATTAAGTATGGATCTCTGCTCTGAGTCTCTTTAATTCTTTTAAGCAACACAGGTCTCAACTTCAATGTGGCTATCAATTTATCATTTTGCTTTAGATTTAATTCAACATTTAATGCTCTCAACTGCACTAGGCTAGGTAACCTCGATAACTGTACTTGAGCCACACTGCTATTAGACTTCCGACTTAATGCATCATCCACCATGTTAGCTTTGCCAGGATAATACTCAATGGTACAATCATAATCTTTCAACAATTCTATCCATCTCCTCTGTCTCATATTCAACTCCTTTTGGCTCAACAAATACTTCAAACTCTTATGATCAGTGAACACCTCAAAAGGTTCTCCATACAGATCATGTCTCCAAATTTTTAAGGCAAACATTATTGCAGCAAGTTCCAAATCATATACTGGGTAATTAAATTCATGAGACCTCAAATGTCTTAATGCATATGCTATTACTTTACCATACTGCATTAGTACATATACTAAGCCCTGATTTGACGCATCATTGTACACAAAATAAACTCCAGAACCTGATGGGATAACTAACATAGGTGCGGTAGTTAACCGATGCTTTGGCTTCTCAAAACTCCTCTAACAATCATCACTCCATCTGAAAGCCACATTCTTTCTCAGAAGTTTTGTCAAAGGGGCTGAGATAAGTGAAAACCCCTCGATAAACCTTCTGTAATAACCAACTAATCCAAGGAAACTCCAGATCTCAGACACATTCCTCAGAGCCTCCCACTTCATCACTACATATACTTTCTTTGGGTCTACTTGAATGCCCTGTCCAGACACTATGTTTCCCAAGAATACCACCTGATCAAGCCAGAATTCGACTTACTGAACTTTGCATAAAGCTGTTTTTCTCTCATTATCTAAAGAACCAATCTCAGATGTGTAGTATGATCTTCTCTACACTTCGAGTACACCAAAATATCATCAATAAAGACAATCACAAAGTAATCTAAATAAGGTTGAAATACCTTATTCATCAAAGCCATAAAAACTATTGGAGCATTAGTCAAAGCAAATGACATCATCAAAAACTCGAAGTGCCCATATCTAGTTCTAAATGCACTCTTGGGAATATCAGCCTCAACTATTTTCAACTGGTAATATCCCGACCTCAAGTCTAACTTTGTAAACTCCTGAACTCCCTGTAACTGATCAAACAAATCATCAATCCTCGGCAATGGGTATTTATTCTTAACTGTGATCCGATTCAACTGCCGGTAATCAATACACAATCTCAGAGTTCCATTTTTCTTTTTTACAAATAGTACCGGAGCTCCCCAAGGTGATACACTAGGCTTGATGAAACCCTTATTTAACAACTCTTGTAACTGGGCTTTTAACTCCTTCAGTTCTACAGGTGCCATCCCATATGGGAGTATTGATATAGGAGCGATACCTAGAATAATATCTATAGTAAACTCTGTCTCCCTTTCTGGGGGTAAATCTGGTAATTCTATAGTAAACACATCTAGGAAATCCCTAACAACTGGAATATCCTGAATGGTTTGTTCATTCAGAGTGTCAACTACGTGGGTCAGATAAGCCTCACATCTACCTCGTATCAGTTTCAGCACACTCATAAATGAAATTAGTCAGGCTGGCACTGCCTGACTAACTCTTCGAAACACCACTCTCGGCTGGTTGGGAGATTCAAGAACTACTTCCTTTGTGTAGCTATTCATTACAGCCTGATGAGTTCAAACTAATCCATGCCAAGAACTACATCAATTTTCTTTAACTGCAAGACAATCAGATCAATTTCTAACTCTCCCCGATCAATCCAAACTATACATCTTTTACATACCTCACCAACTACTGTTGTACTACCCACTAGAGTATTCACCTCTAAACCACATTTCAGTATCTCTCACCCACAATGCAATTTAGATGCTAGATGCAGTGTGATGAATGAATGCGTAGATCTTGGATCTACCAATGCATATGCTTCAAAATGAAAAACATTCAACACACCGGCTACCACATATGGGGAGTTTTGTGTCTCCTGTCTGGTGATGGCATAGACCTTGGCCTGAGATTGCGGCTGGTTACTTCGCACCTCAGTCCTGAAACTGGGCCTTGCTGACTGAGTTCTGCCTTTACCTCTACCTCTCTGTGCAGATCTACCAGCTCTACTCTGTTGAACTGTTCTCTCAGTCATTGCTCCTCCTCTAGCTGCAGACTGTGATCTTAACATCTCAAGACAATCTCTGATTAGATGTTCTATTGAGCCATAATGAAAATAAGGTCCAGTTATCCTCCAATATTCACCAATATGTTTCTTACCACAGTGTTCACAATCAGGCAGCTGTTGAGTTTGGATGGAGGGCATTTGTCCTATACTTCTTGTAGTATGAACAAATCTATCTTTTGATTAAGATCCAATTGTTTTGATCTAGCTTGGAATCGAGAAGATCTATTCTGGTGCTTTTTGAAGCTTCTGCCAGAATTAGCCAAAGATTCATCCTACCTCTTACCTCTAACCTCCTGTCTGTGCTGTCCCTGACCATCCTTTAACAACTATTCAATTATGATTAAGGCTGCTCGAAGTTTTGTGAAACTGCCCAAATTAGAAATGTTTAGACTCGTTCTGATCTCCATGTTCAAACCATCCTCAAATAGTCTACAATTTTCTTTTTCAGTTGGGATCAATGCAGTTGCATATCTCATTAGCTCATTGAATTTTATCTCATACTCTGCCACTGTGAGTCTGTCTTACTTCAGGTTTAAAATTTTTTTCATTTTTTGATCCATATACATCTTTGACATGTAGTTCTCTCGTATTACTCTCAGAATATCTTCCCAGGTTAAACTACAAGGTTTGGTCGTACTGCTCAGAACAGTCTTCCACTACTGGTATGCGGGACCTTGCAGTAGTGAGACCGTATAATCAAATCTTTCATCTACCTCATAGTCCATCTGGTCAAACACTCTTCTAGTTCTCTCTAACCACCCTTCTACCTCAGCTAGGTCTGTACTTCCGTAGAAGTATATAGCCCCCTACTTTCTCAGCTTACCATATCTTCTTTCTCACCTTTCCGAAATTCTTAGAGGCATTTGAGCAAACTTAGGTAGAGGAGACTCTACATTAGCTCCTACAGACTTCATGTCAGCTCACTCACCAATTGGATCTCCTATGGAGGGTGACCTATAATAAACAAAAGTGTGATCACTATCTGAATATCTCACTATTTATCATATCTCAACTCCTATTTGTCCCTAAAGATGCCAAACCATGCTTTGATACAAAAAATGCAACATCCCACTACCTTAGGGTACATACCTAAACATTCAAAAATATTAAAGTACATAACCTATGATAATGGTATGTTAGAGCAAAAACAATCCAACTTACACATGGCATCAACTAACATCATTTAAAAGTCAACAAATTTTAAAACCATTCATTGCATTAATCCACAAAATTTACACTGTTTCCTTTAGACAGGTATTTACATAACCTTATATAGGTTTTAACAAAAACTGTAAAAATACAAGACACACACTCCTGGGCCAGCTGACAGACCTCTGAGTCGTAAGAAAATCCAAAGGGTCTTTTAGTCATGTCTAAAGAACTAGGTCTCTTGTACTATACCTGAAAAGCCACATTGTAATTTTTTTATGAGTTTTACAAACTCAATGAGTGAACCATCATTGATGATCTCACCAGATTCACATACACAAATCACATATTTCACAATTATTAATACAGAACATGAATATTTCAAATACTCACACTGTCATGGCACGTCATTTAATCAACGTGAATTAACTCATATATAAACACATACAGATGCATATAAGACTCCACATTTGTTATTAATATTGTGACCGAGTTCCTATCACATATATAAATACTAGCCCTTTTGGCTTAGTTAGAAATATATATCATAGAGCATAGCTCTACGTGCCAAATCATATATCATGGAGCAAATCTCTACGTGCAAACGCTTGATATTGGCCACTTTTGTCACAACGTCTTTATCAGAGCATGCATATTATGATATGCATCAATTCAGAATTTACCACATATCACAATCATGTATAAAGCACAGTCAAAATTTTATAATCATCAGACCTAAGTCTAGCATTCAACTATTGTTGAGAATTCACATAGCATTCAGAATCTCAAGGCAATCAAGCACTTTCAATATATACCCAACTATTTAACTCCTCGAATTTCGAGTCTGAAATTCATAAACAATCTTAAAAATTCAATATTTGGCAAAATCAAATCAAATTAATCCTTCAGAATCTTAAGGCCAAGCACTTCCAATACATACCCAACTATTTAACTCCTTGGACTTTGAGTCTGGAATTCATAAATAATTGCAACAATTCAATATTTGGAAAAATCAAATCAAATTAATCCTTCAGAATCTTAAGGCAATCAAGCACTTGCAATACATACCCAACTATATATTCCTCAGACTTTAAGTCCGGAATTAAGAAATGATCGCAACAATTCAATAATTGGAAACTTAATAAATCAAATTAAATCAATCCTAGGAAATTCATCTAGGTTGACTCACTGTACACTCCAAGAAGCTATTTCTTGGATGGTCTGGCAATATCCGACTGGCTTCCAATGTGCTCCTCTATGACATACACAACACATTAACAATATATTACATCTTTGCACAAATGTATAAGTATTCCTTTATGCACATGTACTTATAAAAAATATGCACAATGCATGATCAATGACAATTCTGGGTTTCTTATCAAATCATTCAGATATCAAAGTCCTCATTCACCTCATTCTTACTTGTAATTTGAACCAAAACAAAACAATGTGAAATTAAATTCATAACCCAATTGACCACTTTAGATTTTCCACCTACATGATTTCGGGTTAACTTTTCATCATTAATATGATAGGATACATGACAAAATTAGGCAACAATTTCTTCTAGAAAATTGTTCACCCATGTCTTAAGTTTCTAATGACTCCAAGATCATGTAATTTGATTCAGTATTCTATAAGTTATGCTCACAATACCATAGACTGTGTATATTTGAACATTTGGCTAGTACATGATAATACCCTCGAATTGTACAACTCATATCTTTAAGATCAGATATCTAAAAACTACGAACTTTATAGAAATTTAAAGCTAAGATAATAAACTACAACATTGGTGAAGATACGTTAGTCTAATTCAGCATACATCAATATAGTTTATTCAATAAGAATAGGACCTGATTTCTGTCCCTGGTAGTGCTACTCCCTAATCCAAGACTTACTTTCAAGCACAATTTCAAAACCTTTAAGGACAGAATTCAAATTAAGTTTCTTCTTAACATTTGTATCCAAATGTCTCTAGTTCAATTTAAATTAAGAATCATTTCATTTTTAAATCTACGGATCAAAATATAGCTAAAATACCAAAGCATGATCAGTAAAAACATTCTAGTTATTAAATTCCAGCACGCCTAAGCTTTTTCATCCTAACACACCCTTTCGGGATAACTTTGCATGATCATTATGACAAGGAAAATGGTGTATTTTAGTAATATTTTCTTATATACAATTGTTCCACTATGGTTATAGTTTCTAATAACACCAAAATCGTACAATTTGATTCAGTATACTAAAAGTTATACCTAAAACAGTTCAGACTATTTTTAAACTACAACAGAACCCCAAACTCTACTTCCATCCAGATTTTGAAATGGTTAGAGATATAATTAACATTCGACTTCTTCATGAAAGTTGTAGAAATATGTCTCTAATTTATTTTGAATCAAGAATCAATTTATTTAGTTTAAGATATAATCAAAATACCAAAGTCTATTCAATGAAAAATCTCCAGTACATAACATTCCAGCATACATCTTCACCAATATCTCATGCTTTTCAATCCAATTCACACATCATTCTCAAACCATTTAACATGATATAAACACTAATATTTTACTTAGTTGTTCAGGTCTAATCCCAGATCAAAAAATCACTCCAAATCAGTACTCCAAACATGCAGAATCATCATACATTCAAGATGGAATTAAATGACTTTCATCTATGATGAAACAACAACAATCAACTGGTTCTTTAACTATTTTGTGATGGGTAACAGCATGCATTTAGTGTGGTAATTTAGCATAACTTCAAGCAAAACACAAGAAGGGGAAGACAGCAGCAAGTGTCAGTGGTGAGAGATGAGAAGAGAAGAGAATGAGCTTGGATGAAACATGCAGAAACATTACACCTAAGGTGATAGATGTCACCATATTATTTCAACATGTGTCCTTAAGCATGTAAGACACTTATCCCTTCCATAAGCCACCAAATGTCACCATTTAATCAGTCCATATGTCTCCTAATTATTGGTCCACATGTCATATATTAATTTTTCTAATTGTCATTTACTTACTAGTTCACTTGTCACATATTTAACTATGCCAATTGTCTCTCAATTTTAAACTTAATTTTTCAAAATTTTCATGTATCAATTTATCCTATCACTTAACATTTTTCCTAGTCCAAATGTACCTCAAATTCACCAAAAATTCTGAAATAATGGTAATGGTCTCCGAATAAATTTTGAACGCAAATAACTCACAATTCATATTTTAATCACATTTATAAATCAATCATACCCGGAAAATGTCAATGAATGCATGTACAATTATTTGTATATGTGCAAAATCAATAATATCATGTGCGTGTATGTCACATGATGCATAAACATGAATTATGCATCCTAATTCTCATTAATCTCTAATAAACACCATTTTAATCTTAATTCAAGTGATAGGATGTTACAATTTTGGTTTGATGGATTATAATTAGTAATTTGGAGTTAATTGTTACAATTGGTAAATTGATGAATTAAAATGTACATTTAGTCTAGGAAAAATGTCAAGTGTCAAGACAAGTGAACACATGAAAATTTAGGCTGACTAGGCCTATAAAATAAGTGACACATGCCAGTAGAATTTAATGACAAATAGCTCGGAGAATTAAATGACAAATGGCCTGCGATTTTGGTGATATTTGGCAGCTTATATAGAGGGTAAGCTGATTGAATGCACATGTGACAAATGTCATTGTAAAATAGTGACACCCAGCACCTAATGAATTAAGTTAATGCAAAAATTGTTTCTATTGCCTTCTTTCTTCTCTTTCCCTCTCATTACTGAAACACACACATAACCCTCACAGCTTTGAAATTTTACTTTAATTATGTTCATCTTCACTCCAAGATCCATACAAGATCTTGCACAAAGATAGTTATAATCTGTTATCATCTCTTTTCCCTTGCTGAAATCATTCTACTCCCATCATGTTCTTGGAATTATGTTTGCATGCATGGATGGCTAGGTTAGCTTGAAAATTAAGAAGGTATTTAAGCTAATCAAGAAGGTAAAATACTGATCTCTTGTGATATAAAATAATAGAACTTGATGATGATTGAATTGGGGGTTGATTGATTGAAGTATTGGTGTTCAATGTAAGTTGGGAAAATGATGCATGAGTTGTAGTTTCTGTTTTGTTTAGCATGTATGAAAAACAATAGTTTATGAGCTATTAGATGAATGATTTTAAGATGGAAATTGAGATGAAATTGATGAGGAATTGAGGTATAATTAAGGTACAATTGAAGTATAATTAATGGAATGTTATGAAGTGTTTTGAATTTGATATGAAAGAGTTTTCTTTTAAATCTAGAAAAAAATTGGCGATGTTACTGTATATGTATGAATGATTGTTAGTGACATAAATGAATAGAATTTAGAGAGCTTTAATGTAACCAAGATGGAAGCCATATTAACATGAATTAAAGTAGCTTTTGAGAGTATAACTTCTGGAAAATTTGAAGTGTTAATGATGACCCAAAGTAGATGAAATTTGTGGGGAATTGAGGGAAATTGGATAGTGCACATCGAGCACTCATCCCATGATTGTGGCCAAAGCTTTGAAATGATAATTTCATTTTTGTGAATTTGTTCAATAAAATGAGGATAAGTCACTCTACATTGGTGTATTTGGAATTGATTCAAGCTTGAAAAGGACCTAGATTGTTGCTTAATTAATTGGTTAAGGGTTTGATAAGTTTAAGTTGTTAATTGATGTCATTACTTAATGAATGGGTTGTCTTGATATCAATGTATTTAAATCTGGAAATTTTGAGTTGTTAAAGGAATAAAGGTGTTCTTATGAATGCAAATATGACCCAAAGGATATGAGTAAGGTGTAATAGGTATGAATGAATAAGAATTGGGAAATTGTGTGAATGTATATTGCTAGAAAAAGGTTGATGAATGTATGATTGGTGAATTTAGATTAATCAAACTTACTCAAGGTATAAACTTGAACACAAAGTGGTAATAAGCAAGCAATAATAATTGAACGGTCAAGATTTGTGATTAAGAGTTCATACCTAGAAAGGTGAATTGAGCATGCATTGAGCATGATATATATACATGTGCATGATTGTATATTCATATGATTGAATGACTTAGTGATGTGTAAATTGTGTATGTATACTGTGAGTTAATCTAGATGTGTAAACTCAATTACATGTGCTTCTATTGAATTGTACGTATAATATGGAATGTATGAATAATTGAATGATGAATGCCAGACTTAGATCCGAAGAAATTGATAAATGACATGAGCACATTGAATGAAAAGTACTGAAAGCATAATCCGTAAATTGATGCATCTCATTGCATTGAAATGTATGATCAGATAAAGAAGTTGTGACCAGAGTAGCTGATATGTGAAAAAGAGCTTTAAGCTCAGGATTATGCACAGAGAGTCATAGGCTCAGATAATAATGAGCCCAGTATCCACAATGGATACATGATAGTAAATGAAATGATCCCAGTATCTATAATGGATACGGGACAGTAATTTGTGTTAATAGGCGCTCGATCACAACAAAACAAAATAAGAATGGAGTCATATGTACATTTTCATATACACGTTGACATGTATTACATAAATGATTGAGATGATTTATTAAATTGTTTTCAAATATTGATATGAAATAATTGAATACATGTTGTACTTAATGATATATGATATAATGTGATGTGATATTCAATGTTGGATAATGTGTTATGCATTGGGTTATATACTTGTCTTTATGTTTCGATTTGAGTGAGCACATCGATGATGGTTAACTCACTGATTTCATAAACTCATCAAAATTGCAACAATCATTTTTAAGTTTAAGGGAGATCTAGCTTCTAAAGCGATCTAAAAGAATTCTATTACAGTTATTTTAGGGACAATAATGTCTTAAAGGTCTAGTCAGCTGATACCTGTGAAGTCTAGATAGATGTCTTTTTTATTCGCATTCCATGTTATGACACACATTGTCTCTAGTATGTAATTTTTGTACTGTATGATGTATTAGGATTGAGTTCAAAACTGTTGTGTATGGTCGACTTGAATTTGGAATGTTAATGACATATATGACTTATTATGATTGTGAAGGGAATAAGTATTTGGAATGCTCAAGTTATATTGATGTTTCAAATTGTATTTATGTGATTATTCTAACATACCATTTGCATATAGTATAGTTTCAACCATCCGTGGATATGTTGAGTCTTATACACTATTAGAGTGGTATGTTACACAATAGGCTCAAGGAGAATTTAAACTAGTTCATACATTGCTCTCAAGGTGCCTTTACATCAGGAAGATCAATCTCAGAAAACATCCTCCTAGTCTAAGAGTTTATAAGAGAGTATAATTTTGGTAGAAATATTAAAAGTTATGCTATAATGATTGATTACTCCAAAGATTTGGATAGGCTTCATTGGAATTTCATTTTAATCTATTTGGAATGCCTTGTTATTCGTCTTTATTTAGTAACTAGATACACTCTTGCATCTTTAATTACACCAAGTAATGGAATTAGGCAGGGAGACGCTAACTCTCCCTACTTGTTTGTCATAATTATGGAAATCCTAAATAGGATCATCATCTCTAACATTTCTACGAACTCAAACTTCAAATTCCATTATAAATGCAATGAATTATCACTTACTCAATTATGTTTTGCAGATGATCTTTTATATCTTGTGGAGCTCATTAAGAATCCATCTCAATTATGCACAATTCCTTTACGGTTTTTAATGGTTTATCTGACCTAAACATTAACTCAAACAAGAGCAGTATATATTTCTCTTCAGATAGTCCCAATACTAAAAGTCTCTAACAAATTTTTGGATTGAATGTTCATGATTTTCCTTTCTCATACTTAGGATCCTTATTGCCTGAAGATCTTAGAAAAATACAAGAGCAGTATATATTTCTCTTCAGATAGTCCCAATACTAAAAGTCTCTAACAAATTTTGGATTGAATGTTCATAATTTTCCTTTCTTATACTTAGGGTCCTTATTGCCTGAAGATCTTACAAAAATACAAGAAAATCATAAATTCTTGGCAAATAAAGCTCTTTTTAAAGCTAGGAGAGTGTAGTTGATCATGTTAGTTCTTAACAATTTGCATATGCATTGGAGTTCTCATCTTCTTTTACTTAAAATTATCATTAAAGAAATGGAAAAATGTATCAAAAACTTTCTCTACTCTAGGAGGTATGACATTGCTAAAGGTGCTAAAGTCAAATAAGAGTAACTTTGTTAGAGAAAGTAAGAAGGGTGTCTTGGTCTAACCTCTATCGCAACTTTTCAAACAATACAAAATGCAAAGAGAATTTGGAGAATATATAAGGATATGTAATCCCTATAAAGAAAATGAATTAATGAGATCTATCTCAAAAAGAATAGTCTATGGTCGATCATGGATAAGAAAAAGTATTCTTGATTTCTTATCCAAATATTAAGAAAAAGGCAATTGGTATACTCTTTCATTAGTATCCAAGTAAGGAATGGAAATGGTACATGATTCTTGTTCGACAATTGGACTACCTTTAGTCCTCTTTCCCTAAAAAATGACATCTTTAATCTGTCTCTAAGAATTTATCCACATGTTTGAGTTAAAAGTATTATTGAGAAAAATTCCTAGCATTTTTAGGGAAGGGGTTAAAAGGTTTCAAATCTATCTCCCCAGTTATGAATCAAATCCCTTAATTCCAGAAAAGCCTATGTAGACCTTAATGAGTAATGAGTAATACTCAAATTTCATGTATATTAAGGCACTTAAGCCTTCTATCTCAATCATCCCTTGGTTCAGTATTGTTTACAAAGATTCCTTGAAGCCTAAGCCCTCCTTCCCAACTTAGTTAACATCCAGGGGAAGATTAACGATTAAAGATGAAAGATAGGATCATTGGATCCAATGACACTCTTTGTGAGCTATGCAACATTGAAGAAGAAAGCATTATCCATTTATACTTCAAATGTGAAGACAAAATCTCTATTTCATGCCTTAAATTAATTTTTCCATGAAGCATATTGGAGAAAAATTTTAGAATGGGCTAAAGAAAATTATACTCTATAGGAAAGTCAGAGTCTATTTAAGTCTCAGTTTTAATTGTATAGTTGATGCAATCTGGGGGGAAAGAAATCAAAGAATTTATCAAAAGAAAAAAGTGATAAGCATCCTTTAATTTGCAAGTTGAATTACTGGATAAAGGAAAACTTGGTAGCTCATCAAGTTTTTGATCACCTAAGCATTTATCTTAGAAGGAAATGGAATCTTCAGTTCCATTTTTTCCTTGGAAAGTAGTTATGTTGTTGTATGTTATTTTTCTAAAACAATTTCTAATATGATGCTTTGCATAGGTATTAATAAATTCTTTATTTAACTTCCAAAAAAGGTTAATTTATATCCTCACATTTTCAATAAAATTTAGTTCGAATATAAATATTTTGAAAAATTAAAAAAGACCTCAATATTTTGAAAAGGTTTAAATTAATTCATAACTTAACAACCTTGTAAACTCTCTATTATAAAAATATGTTATGGCATTTTTTATTATCTATTTGTGAAGAAATAGCCTTATCATCTACTACTTAGATATTAATTTGAATTTCCAAAACGTTGTGTTCTAACTTAATGAATACTCATGTTATTCCTAATCACTTATTTCTATATAACTTTCCTTTCATAATTACTTTGCAATCCCTACTTTAGTTTCTCTTTTGTTCCTAAAATTGTCATCTATTATAACTTTTATCCCTCATTGCTTTATCTATCAATTTGTTTTAGTTGACGTTTGATCATATCATCTTTTCTCTTGATCTTTGCTTCATTAGTTTAAGTCTAAAAATATGTTAGTTTTTGTTTTAATTCATTATTATTTCTATTTTCTAGGTTAAGGTTAAGGTCATATTGTAACCCCTTCTTAATTTTTTTTTATTGTTTAGGAATCTTTACATGGATTATTCATGTGGTCCTGACATGTTTGTGTGTTTTTATTTATAGATAGTGTTGAATATAAAAAGATGAAATCATCCATATGCATTCTTTAATTTTTTGGTATGAAGTATTGTTTATTTTCCTATAATTATTGAGATAAAATTCTTCTAGATTAACCTATATATAAATTATGTAATAATTTTATATGTTTGATAGGTTTTGTCTTTTATTCTAATTGCTTGTACACTAAAACTAGATGATTGAATGAAAATGGTGTAGCTGATATATTTTCTATGAGCTGAAACAAAGAGAGCATGCATAGTATAGTCCTTAGCTAATTTACAACTGAGTTATTGGCTATAGACATATCACCTTAGGAATTTTATATGTGCAATTAAGTACCTTATGTTAATTAGTAGGTGAAATGTGATTCCTTGATAGAACATGTTATATCCCATTCAATATGAGAGTTAAAATGAAAAATGCTTCACATTTTATATATTGCTTTAGAAATAACAATTACTTTGGCAAAGGATTAGTTAAGTATATGATGATTGCCAATGCAATGAATGGTTGCAATTATGGAGACTATGAATGAAACTATAGTGAACACTACCTTTGTCCTTCTTAGCTTTATACTCTTTTTTATTACTTATATAAACAAAAAGCATAATTACCTTAATTTTTATAGTAGGATTTCATTGGTTTATAAATTACACATAATTGCTATGTATATATAAACATAAGCATGGCATAAATTTTCCTTATCATTAGTAAATTTTTATATGTCATCAAAATTTTCAAATCATCTCTATTCATATTATTTACTTGCCATTTTTAAGGTTATAGTGATTTAGTATGGAAGTTTAAAATTATATTATAGGGGTACTTTAGACGACATCCTGATTTAAGTTATGAGGGTGAGTCATCAAGTTATTTTGATAAAGATGAGGAAGGAACTTGGATACCAACAAATTGATAAGGCTTATATTCAAAGTTCTAGGATTTAGGTTCAATGAGTCTTTAAGACATTGAATCTAATGAATGATGGCATAAAGTTATTTAACCTTTTAAAAATCCATAAGAGAATTGAGGTGAATGTGACATGTAAGTTTGAGGTTCCTATTATAGATTCGAAAGTTTTAACTATAACAAGTAATGATGTGGATCTAGGCCTTGACGATGATGTTATGTATGATGAAGTTAATGTAGATATTATTGAATAAGAGAGTATTAATGATGGGGATATGAACCTTAATGTGAATTTTATGTATGGTGAAATTAAAAAGGATAATGAAGTTGAAGGAGGATATGATAGATTTAATCTATCAATTTTAGATGGCCACCATCTAATAGAGATCGAATCTAGTGACTATTAAAACTTCCTTGATAGTGATGAGTACCCTAATGGAGAGGAGGTAAGGGAGACAATTAGAATACCTAGTATACATGTTAAACATTAAGCAAGTAGTGGTACATCTTAGTGGACACTAGATATAGAATTTAGGAATGTGAAAGTGTTTAAAGTTATTGTTTGTTATTCAATAGCGATATGGTTTAATGTTAGATAAAAAATGTGAGTCTAAGCTAATTGGAGTAGCATGTATTAAAGGATGTAGGTGAGAACTAAATGCAACATATGATAATAAAGACAAATGTTTCAAAATCAAGACTATAGGTCTGAGCATACATATATCATAATTAATAAACCTAATATGAAAGCAACATTATGAGCCAAAATCTTGGAAAAGCCTAGCATAATCACTATTATGACGATTGAAAGATGGAAGGAAAAGATGAACATATTTATGAATTAAACTATATGCATGGCTATAAAGTGGAAGTTGAAAAAGGAGATAGCATTAGGCTATACTCGTGAATATTGAAAACTGTAAGGTTATATCTATGAGCTAAAAACTAATTTATAAAGTTATTTCATATCACTCTTATCAATTGATCTAGAATTAGAATATAGGGATGAAGTTACAATAATATCTTAAATTTAAAAGTTACATACATGTACAGCTTTGCTTATTTATTAGTTGATATTATTGTTTTACATTATTTGACTTCTATTTATTGACTTATATATATGGGGACTAATAACATCTATTAAGGATAAAGTATCAAATACATGTCATAAAATGTGCATTAGACATATTTACCACAATTGGTATTGACATTAGAGTGTTAAAGAATTTTGAAAGAAATTTTATGCATATGTATAGACTATGTATATGCAAGGCTTTAATGAAAAACTAAAAAATATATAAAAAAAGAATTGGGTGTTTATGCATTACTTGGATATCCACAAGAGACATGGTCTAGGTCACACCAACCATTTAAGCTATCCAATTGTTAATAATAACCTAAGTGAGACTTTCAGCAAATGGATCATGCTAATAAAGGACATGCTAATGATTAGTATGCTAGAAAACATAAGGACAATGATTATAAAGAGACATGCTAAATTGAGGGTTTATATTTATGCATGGAAATGAAATATTAAACCTATAATTATTAAAAATTTTGAAAAAAAGATAAGAAGGTGGTAATGGAATGGATGATTGTATGGAATGAAAATGGAATATATGATGTATATAAAAGGAAAAAATATATTATAAGACTAGGAAGAGGCAATTATCTTAGCTATAGAGCATGTGACCTATATGATTATCCATGAAAACATTTACTATCAATCACTCGAAGCAAAAATCAGAGACATTTGTTAAGCCTTGTAACCTATTAGAGGAGTAACATTTTTTGTTGATTAATTATAAGCAACTACATCTACCATCTAAGATGGTGATGCTAGGAAGACCAATAAAGGGAAGAAGATGATATAAAAATGAACTAAAGAAAGTACTAAGAGGAAAAAAGATTTTGTAAAAGGGTCAAGTATAGAAATGAAGGAAACTTCTAGACATAATAGTAAAAAGTGTAAAGTAATAAGACCTATTGAACAATATGTCAATGTAGGGAATTACTAGTTCAGTTATCTTTTTTGTAACATAGTTATCAATGTTAATGTTAAACATATTATTTTATAGGTTGAAACATCTTAACTGAAGTCCAAGAGTTAGAAAAGTGAGTTAGAAAAGTATCACAGGTAAGAACATATTGCTTTCTATTACAAGACAATAATTATATGAAATAGGCTACTAATTTAACCCAAATTATATTAAGTAAACTCACATTCAAATTAGCATGTCATGTACTAAGGAATGTCAACCTAGCTGACAAAGCATTAATGTGATTTTAACATATACTTAGATATTTGTGCTCATGGTCAATATTAAACTTATACACATATTAAGTAATATATTGAGTCAAAAGTTGTTAGTTATATAAATATGAATAAAAGGAGATTTGGAGAAGTTGTTCCAAACTCTTTCAAATTTTCTTTAGAACTAAAAGGTCTTTGGAGGATAAATATAGTCTCTCTTTAAGATAATTACAAGCTACAATAACTAAGACGAAAAAGATATTTGGGACTAGTGGCTTGCAAGTTAATAAAGTAGATATTTGAATGACTTATTAATAAACATGATTATTATTATTAGTTGATTTTTGAAACCAAGATAATGGAGAAGTTTATTTGGTACTATGAAAATTAACGTTTGCCAAGAATTTATTCATCAAGTAGGTTATTTTGTAACTACATTTTATATTTGGTGTATTTTGTAAACCAATCGAATGACCATGTTTATTTTGTACTATGACAATTAGTGTGTTCCTAGAATTCATGCATTAATTATATTATTTTGTAACTACATCTTATAATTGTAGTTAATGAACTATATCCTAAACAATGGCTAATAAATTCCTTTAGAAAATTTGGTGGATAATATTTTTGATTCAACAACAAAAAGCATAAGTACATTCATATTAGTCAATTTGATGAGGAAACAATAAAAATTATGAGCAATCATTTTCAAATAAGGCATACATCTTATTACACCTATAAGATATAAGCAGATCAATTCTTTAACTAATCTAAACAAAAGTCAATAAAGATTAAGTAAAAGTGAGATACAAAATAAATACCTAATTTGTCATAATAAGTGAACAATTTCAATTATGCAAGCTTTAGAAGCAAATAAGAAAAGTGTAAGAATAAATTGAAGTAATCAAATAAGGATACTATTGGAAACAAAAAAAAAGGAAGTAGATTAGGGATTACAAAGCTATTATAAAAGGGAAGCTATATAATAAAAGAAATTAGAATTTTTTGTGAGCAACCATTGAGTTAAATGATAATGTTTAAGAATAAGAAACAAATGGTGGGGTTATTTTTCTATTGGCCACATTGCTAGGTAGGTTGCACATTTGGTAAAAGGGCCCAATAAATAAATAATAGGAAATGTCATAGTATATTTGTTTGACAAAAAATTGATGGGACTATTAAGCTAGGGTTTCAAAATGTTTAGGTTCAAATTTAATTTCATTGAAAATACTAGGGTCTAAATTGCCTCTTTTAACAATATATTTAAATATAAAATATCAAAAATATTAAAAAAGAATTCTAACACTTTAAAATGATTCAAATTAAACTCTAAATTGAATGAACTTTTATTAAGAATTATGTCTTTGTCAGTTAAGTATCACATGAATATTGATATGATATTTTTTATTTTTACTAGTTATGTGAGACCCATATTAGCATATGGAAGCCATATAACACTATGAGTCTCCCATTCAGTTAAATATAAATTCTAAGTAACTAAAGTATCTCTAATTTTAAATTAACCTTATTAAATATAATTTTAATTAAGTAAATTATCTCCAATTTTAAATTAACCTTAGTTACCACAATAAACTTTAAAATAAAAAAATCCATGCATCATAGAATAAGAAGCAAGTCCATTTCACAAATTTTATTTAAATACTCATCCAAAACCAATGCGCATTAAGAGCATGACTAACCAATAACATGCCTAAGAAGTTACAGTTCCATACTAGTAAAAGGACAATCTTTCACCTAAAATAACAATCTTTCACTTAGAATCTCAATGGGAGAACTATCAAAACAAAACTATAACTCTTTGTAGGAGAAAAAGGAAAAACAAACTAAAAATGACATAGAAAATAAAAGTAAAAACGTATCAAAAGGATTAAGGAGTTAAAAAAAGAACTTTTAAGAAGTAGTTAAAGCAATTCTGGCATTTGCATTAATTCAAAGAGAAGGGTAGGGACATGGTTCTTTTTAGTGAATCAATTATCTTTTAATTAAAATAATTCTCAAAGATTCTTCTTTTAAGCTTCTTGTGCTAAAGCTTATAATATATGAAAATAGAAGCCAAACATAATAGAGACAATTTCAAAGATGGGACCTTTCTTTATGCTCAGTTTCATATCATTGTCGATTTTCTTTATAAAATATGGAGACTAATATTTAATGATGTTGTTAGGAAAGAAATTTTTAACTAAAATAAATTATCTTGAATAAGGATAAGAAATTGGTACAATCCAAAATTACAAAGCTCTAACCATTAAGGTGATGATAAATTTGAAGCAATCATTAAATAATGTAGAACATTAGTCAAATATATAAGGAAAAAAAAGAAAAATTCTCTCTACATAATTAAGCCTTGAATTATTGTGAATTGTCTTTAAGGAAGATCACCAATGATAGCTTTATCACTACTTTAAGTTCTTTAATAGGTGAGAATATGTATTAGAAGTTGCTCTCTTTTCTAGGTCCTCAATACAATTACCACTTGATCATTTTTCCCCTAAATTATTGAAGATTATAGAATTTGTCTAATCTATATGGCATACATTAAACGTCCTAGTGCAATGAAATAACCAATTTTTATGCCGAAATGATTTGAAGATGCAAGCTTATTAAAAATTTCCTAATAATATGAGCTACCTCCTCCCTAAAGTCCATGTCCCTAGATAGCATTCCAAATTACCAAAGAGCATTGAGATCATTTAAGTTTCTTCCACATTCTTGCAAAGGGTGATCTAATTAAGATGTTGAGAAAATGTAGCCTACTATTATTTGAAAGCTTTTATTTAAGAAAAAATTGGAGAAAGGTAGAAACTTTTAGAAGAAACTTCTTCTCCCATATAATTATTTAAAGGTGATTAGTATCTAAGTGTGATTTTTTAAAAGAAGAAATTAAATTAAGCTAATAAAAGTCACATCAAGATAAATTACAATCTTACCAAGAGGATGAGAGTTCCAGAACCAAGTTAGAAGACTAAGTTACTTAAAATGCTAACAATTGTTATAAGTTTGAATTAAGGAGAGCTTGTCACAATATCAATATGAGTTAAATCGAAAGAGAGCTTCTCACAAAATATGTTGATGTTTAGTCTAATAACAATGCCTCAAAACTCCTTTCTATGTTACTGAATATTCACTTGTTTCTTTCGTCCCATATGTAGAGCATAAGGTAGGATAAAGCAATGTAGAAACACCGTTAAATGTCTTTACTCATATTTTGCAAATCCAATCTCCAAGTAACAATTTGTTGCCAATCATCTGAGGGGGTTTGATAGCACATTTGTGTAATATTAATCTCTATGCTTCTTTGTTGAAGTTGGAAGAATATGTGAGAGGCACTCTCTATTTGGCATTTACAAAGAGTACACCAATTTTTTATACAATTAAACCTATTCATTCTCTCAATGGTGAGCAATATATCTTTGATGGCTCTTCATAGAGTTGCAGCAGCTTTAGGAGGATTACACTTGCACTAAATGAGTTTATATCGTATATCATAAATGAGATTATATGGAAATAATTTCCTACATGATGCATTATTGAAATTCATTTCTAGTTAGACACCCTACCTTTATATAACACTTATATGTTAAGCTCATTTTGCATATTCTTATAAGAAATTCTTGATAGGATCACATTTTTATGTATCTACAACATTATGATTCCTATAAATGTTCTCTTTAGATCTTGTAACTAACTATATTCATTAAAGGTCCTCTTGTAATATAATTATCATGCCAGAAAAAGGTTTTATATCTATTGCCAACTTTCTTGTTAATGTGGGGTCTGATTGGTTCTAAATTTGAGAATCTCTTTCAGAGTCGTTATGTTCCTTATTGAAAGATAAACTTCCAGATGTTGTTACATTTGATGTAATATTCATATATCTATTCACACCACATTTTTTATTATGAGCAGTGCCATGCACAATCATGTGTATTTTCCAGAACATTAATTTTTTCTTACTTTTAATGCTTTAGAGCTATTTTGGAAGATATACACTTGGAAAAACCTAGTTAAAAACCCTAAAAGACTCAAGAGTATACAAAGAAGCTTAAAACACCACATGCCAGTAGCATAATTATAATTAAAGAAGATCAAAGGAGAACTATCAAAAATAAGGCTACTAATTTTCTAGCTTAAAGAAAAGAATAAAAGAATTCTAGATTCCATTATCTATTATTTTCTTATTTCTTTGTTGTTATTAGATGGTAGTGATGATTAACTTTGGATATTTAGTTACATCTATAGATTGCTAAATTCCTTTTTAGGAATAAAACTTAAATTATTTGCTAAAGCTTTGATTTAACGAATATGCTTATGATGTTTATTGTTCTATAATCAAATTGGATCAATAGATCAGATTGATTCACTTGTGTTATGTTGCACAACAAGATATGGTACCTTAATAGACCTATAAACATCCAATTAATAGGCAATTTAAGAGATATCTTAATTTTTATTAGTTATCTATAGGATTGCTTTAAGTTTAGTTTCATAGTTAGAAAGAGTTTTAATAGATTGAGAGAACAAAATTTGATTTCTATTTGTTTTAATTTGGATTAATTGATTGGATCTCAAAAGAGGGTAATCATAACTATAGGATATCTAGGATAAAGTATGATCAATTTAAGAAGGTAAAAAGGAAAACAAATAAGGATAGAAGTAATTCCTAGCTTTCATTATTAATCTATCACTCAATTTCACTAGTTTCTAGTTCATAATTTATTTATTAAGTTTTTGTTTTAGTTTAGTTCTTAATTAATCACCTTATTGTTTTCCTTAAAAAAAGATTTCGAGGAATTATAGGTGTTTATATAGTCTTCATGGGAATGATATCTTTTATATTATAAGTTACGATCTGTATATTTATAGTACGAAAGTTTTTTCTATCTAAAACTTACAAGTTTTTGGCACAATTCCAGGGATTGTTATAGTATCTATTGTAGTTTAATTTACTATGATTTAAGGAATTTAATACTTTTCTTTTGTGATTGTAGGTGTATGAACACAAGATCTATAGGGAGTACGAGTAATGTAAGTATACACAAGATTCTAACGTCATCAAGCAAGAGGGGGAGATTTGAAAAGTGAGATGCTAAGAAGTGATCAAAAGAATAATGGTAGAGAAATGATGTCAAGGAGAATAGTAAAGAACTCTTATGTACTTCATGATGTAATATATGATCTATTAGAAGAGATAGCAAATAATAGTTGTTTATGGTCATCAGAAAGAAGTACATAATAAGTAACCCTTAAAGATCAAAAGGGATTGTTTGTTGTAGATTTAGTGACATCATTACAGGCTTAAGTAACAAACCTAGACAAATAATTGAATAAACAAAAAGCCACATCTTCAATCCCACTCAAGGAAATTTAGCATAGGTGTGAACTATGCGGACAAGAAAATCATATCTCAACTGATTGCTTCAAAGTAAAAATCAATAATATGGAGAAAATCAACTTTACGTGAGTGTAGTATGGTTAGAGAGGCAATAATCCCTACTCTAATACTTACAATCTTGGGTGAAAAAACCACCTAAAATTTTCTTGGTCTAATAATGTAAGAAACCCAATAAGAGTTCTAGACCAACCAGAATTTCAACAAGATAGGCTCAGTTCTTTATAATTGAAGATGGAAAAATTGATGGATGTTTTAATCTACAAATTTGTGAGCAATTGAAAACCATCACACTTAAGAGTGGGAAAAAGTTAAAGGAACCATCTAAAACACAAGAGGAATCCCACTAGGCAAAAGAGCAAGAGAAAAGGGACAAGGATGAATAGAACAAAGAGGACACTCTTTATGTTCCTCCTCCTCTATATGCACTATGGATTACACTCCCATAAAGGCCATAGAAGAAACAATTAGATTTATAATATGAAATGTTTATTAAAAGGCTGCAAAAATTTCAAATCAACTTGTCTTTTGTGGAAGCTTTGGAGAGCATACCTAAGTGCACAAATTTTCTTAAAGACATCTTATCAATAAGCGAACTTAGGAGGACAATCAAATAATTTCTTTGACTAAAACTTTTAGCTTTATGATTACCAGCCATGTGCCTTCAAACTGAAGGACCCAATGAGTTTCACTATACCTAGTGTAATTGGTGATTTACAATTTTCTAAATGTTATTATGACTTAGGTACAAGTATTAATCTTATGGCTTTTTCAAATTTCAAGAAATTAGGGCTAAGAGATTTAAAACTAATTTTTATTCTTATTTAGTTGGTGGATCAATATATAAAGACACCATTTGGTGTGGTGGAGGATGTGCCAAAAAAATGAAAAAATTTATTATTCTTGTGGACCATTTATAAATACTTAAAGAGCTTTAGTTGTTTTTTATGAAGGGAAACTTATTATTTGAATTGGTAAGGAGTAAGATGAATTTAATATGAATAAAGAACTGATGAATTTGAAGGAAAACAACTACTATATGATGATTGACATAGTTGATGAATTTATAAAAGAGCTAAGGGAGTGCTATAATGAAGAAGTAAGTGTTGGGGAAGTAGAAAATAATAAAGAGCTAGAGGTAGAGGAGTTAGGTGATAAATAAAAAAAAGAATCATTAGTATGGATGGAAGCACTCGTAATACCCTCCATTAAGAAACCACACATTCTAGAGTTGCAAAATCAATGGGAACAAAAAAAAGAGAATGGTGGAGACAATTAGAAAGAGAATAAGAGCCATGGGATGGAAAGTTTTGGACATAAGAATCATAAGTCCTAAAGTGATGATGAATAAAACTTTCACATCTAAAAGAGGAGTTGAAATAATGGCGCTAAAATGGTCAAGCTGGTGACCTTAAACTTAGCATATTATGTTATAATTAGTTTTTTTTGTAAATTTTTATTTGAAAGTGCTTTGTTATTTTTATGTTTTATGTTTTATGTTCATTTTTAGAGAGTTAATTGATGGATGTTCACGGTATAAATTGTCGAAGTTCATTCTTGTTTGTTAAGTTATAGCATCACTGAGCAACATCCAACAACTTTAGTCCTTTTGATTTACACTGAAGGTTTAGTATAGCCCTCGAGGAGTCAGTTTATTCATTACGTCTAAGTTTTCCAAGATACTGACCATGGGTAGTTTACGCCATCACCCTCACAATCCTTATAAATATTCTAGCCCTTTTCTTTTTTTATTCCTTTTATTTTTGTTTGTTATATTTGTTATATATTTTTTAGTTTTATATTGTTTTCAACATTGAGGAAGATGTGTTGTTCAAGTATGGGGACATATATGCATTTGCATATCATTTTGCATATGAATTTATACTTACATTGTATTAGTTTTTAATTAGGTTAGCATTGTGTAAACATTTTATGGCATGATGTGTTTATTGTGTGAATGTGTCGATGACATAAGATTGAAAGGATTGTATCTACAAATATGACCATTTAAATTGAACATGAAGAAGTAATGCAGGTAAAATAAAATGATGATGATGATAACACCAAAAATAGTAAAGTGTCTTATATAAATGTGCTAAATATATTTCCTATTATGCTAAACCTTATCAAGAATAGAGTTAGCTTGCCTATTTCTTTAATTGTTTAGAAATACCAAATATGTATAAATAGGTATCAATATTTTGATATGTGTATTTAAACTAAAATATTTAAACATTAATAGAATAGTGAATGTGATAGAAATTTTTTACATTATTGACATTTATGGATAAGTTAATTTCATAAGATTTGATGTCATTGTACCATTATTATATTCTTGTATGATTGTATATTTATGTGTTTGTGTGTTTTGTGATTTATGTTTCGAGTTTTGTTTATTTTTTGGTTTTAGTTTTTTTAGGGATAGGTAAATATTTAAGTGTGGGCATGTTGATAGGTGTAAAACATAGTATGTTTTCTAAGTGTTATATTATGTTTTTAGTGTTTTCTTAATTGATAATCATATGCTTAAGCCTTAGATTTATATTCTTATTAGTATTTTTGTTTATTTTGTTTAATTAATTGTTATTTAAGGTAAAATTTTGATCTTATTATATATTTTATGGATTGTTTGATATGTTTAGTGATGAGCGAAGATAGGAAAAGTGAAGAAATGATATAGAAAAATTTGGATAATTAAGTTTGGTAAAATAGTGTAGTCCTATGCATAATAATGCAATGCATGATCGTGCAAGGAGTTTTCTAGGAGGCAAAGTTTTTCATCCTTTCAATGATTCAGAGCTATTTTTGGAAGATAAACATTTGAAAAACCCTAGAAAACTCGAGAGGATATAAAGAAGCTTAAAAAACCATTTGATGCTAGCATAATCATAATTAATGAAGATCAAAAGAGGATAACTCTAAAGAACAAGGCTACAGATTTTGCAGCTTAAGGCAAAGAAAAGAAGAATTCCATATTTTATTCTCTACTATTTTCTTATTTCTTTGTTTTTTATATTTAGTTACATTTGTGGATTGCTAAATCATCTACAGGAATTCCTCTTGCATTATTTATTAAACTTTTCATTTTTAATTTAATGATTATGCTTGTGATGTTTCTTGTTTTATAATCAATTTGGATCAAAAGGTTGGATTGATTCACTTGTGTTGTGTTGACTTAGTGATAATTCATACCTCATAGACCTATAAAAATCAAATTAATAGGTAATTGAAGAGATATTTCAATTGTTTATTAGTTATCTATAGGATTGCTTCAAATCCAACTTCATAGTTAGAAACATTTTTGATAGATTGAGAGATCATAATTTAATTTCTATCTGGTTTAATTGGGATTACTTAATTAGAACTCAAGAAAAGGGTAATCATAGCTATAGGATATCTAAGATAAAGTATGATTAAATTAAAAAGGTAAAAGGAAAACAAATAAGGATAGAAGTAGTTCTTAGCTTTCATTATTAATCAATCAATCAATTTTACTATTGTCTAGTTCATAGTTTATTTATTAAGTCTTTGTTTTTGGCTTTATTCTTAACTAATCATCTTAGTGTTTACCTTAAACAAAGTTTATAAGAATATCTAGGTGACTATACAATCCCTGCGGGAACTATATCTTTTATACTATAACTTACAATCTGCATTCTTATAGTATAAAAGTTTTTATGTTTAAAACTAAGAACAATAAGTATATATGTATTCAATAGCCTCAAGGGGATTATTTTTAAGCCTTCATACTTTCTTGGATTGTAAACCTTAGACCACTTCATAGCAACTCTTCATTCACCATCATTAAATCTAGAATATAGGAATCTTTCGAGCATTTTGTCAATCACTTGGTTAATAACTTTTGGGATGGGTAGATATGTAGCCCAATTTATATTGATTGAGTCAAAATAGTTGGGATTAGTTGAACTCTGCTAGCTAACAATAATGTTTTCATACTTCATCCAAAGATTTTTTTCTTGTATTTTTTCCACTAATGTTTTAAAGATTCCACAACCTAATCTAATAGAAGCAATTGGGATTCCAAGGTAAGTGAAAGGTAATGGAAGACCCTGAATCTAGTAATTCCTCTCATCATATGCTCGTAATCATAAGCACTTTAGAAATGTAGAAAGAACACTTGTCATATTTACATGAAGTCCAAACAAACTGGTAAATATATTAATGGAATTTATCACTATTGTTATTAAATTTATGTCAAATCTTGGTAAGATTATTAGATCATCAATAAAGATAAGGTTTATGATGCTTATTCTTTTACACTTGGAGTGAAACATAAAATGCTTAGTTCTCTCAACTTATTAGATCATCAATAAAGATAAGGTTTATGATGCTCATTCTTTTACACTTGGAGTGAAACATAAAATGCTTAGTTCTCTCAACAATTCTCGTTAAAAGTTTTTTAAACACTTTCATTGCGAGATCAAAAAATGTATGGTGAGGTGGATCTCCTTATCTTATGCCTTTGAAACTGTTACATATCCTTATAGGTTCTCCATTAATGAGTATGCTAAATGTAGCAGTAGTGAAACGTGATTTCATCCACTCCATGAAACATTTGGGGAACTCCCAAGTTTTCATAATATCACAACGGAAAGTCCAATTTACATTTTCATATACATTCTTTAAATCCACTTTTCAAAATACAATTCCTTCCACTTTTGCTACTAGAATATTCCATCATGAATTCTTGCATAAGCATAATATTGTTACTCATCCCTCTACCAGTTTTATAAGCACCTTGTGCACTCTAACATGATTAATTAAGGCTTCCTTGAGCTTATTTTATAATATTTTTAATAAATTTTTTTTTACTAAAGATGTAATAAATAAGAGATCTAAAATCCCTTAAATGTATATGTTCTCCACCTTTAGGAATTAGGGTGATGAAATTTCTATTAATCTCTTTGTGCAGTCTCCTCTTCTTAAATAATTTAAAAGCAACATCATCTACCATATCTTTGGTGATTGGCTAGGTTTTAGATAAGAAAAACATGTTAAAAACATCTACCCTATTGCTTTATAAGGGTTTATATTTTTAACCACCTAATCAGTCTCTTGTTTGGTTAGTGTTTTGATAGAATTTCTACCTTTTGCAAGGATATGTAACCTTCTATGATATTATTCATCTAATCAACTGAGGATTGAGCATTAGTAGGATAATTTATGTAACTAGAAAAATAATCATATGCCCCTTTAAGAAATAGCTCTTATTTAGTTATGCTTTGGTTATTAATTAGCAAGCTACAAATTCTATTGAAGCATTTTCTAGATATAACTAATCCATAAAAAAAAGAGGATACCCTATCACCAACCTTTAGCCATTCTATCCTGAATCTTTGTTTCATTAATGAATGATTACAGGACAGAGCCTTTGATAGGTTACATATTGCTTAATTTTCTTTTTCTATGACTATAATGTAAATTAGATTCTTATAAAGTTAATCTTGAACTAAATTCAGTGCCCTATTAGCAATAGTTACAAGATGATGCATATTCCCTACATTCTCCTTATACAGTTGGTTCAAAATATGTTTAAACAATTTGATTCTTTGCACATATATATGTTGATTAGCGTCATTCAGCTCTGCTCCTAGGACATAATGCATCTTGAAATCTTAGTACATCAACAAGGAAGTGGTTAAATCTAAGGGAGTGTTAAATGTTATATAATATGTAATGTTGATGGCTATTGAATGATCAAATAGATAAGTTTTGGAGAACATTTTTTTAGTTGTTTGGAAAGTGTTGGAGCCACTCGATATTTTCTAAACTTCAATTCTAGTTTCTTCCTGATGAGACTATCACCTTGTTACTTTTCACTCTATGTAAAGAAGTTTCCCCAAAAGCAATATTAGAAAATTGAATATCTAAAAGACAACCTTAGATCCAAACAAGGAATCTTAAGTGCATTAGAACCCTCAAATTTTTTTTGGTGCCATGATTCAACTGAAATCTCCAGCTAGTAACCAAGGAATTTGTGTTTGAGTGGATAGTTTATTTATCCCATTCCACAATAGATTTCTTTGATGTATATTATTCAACATATAAGAAATAAATTTGATAAAAAATTCCATTTAGTTTTACAAAAAACCTCGATATATATCAATTGATTTGTGATGAAAGAAACAAAAAAATTCAATATAATTGCTATTATAGTTTACCAAAATTATACCATTTGGGTGTTAATCATAGTTTGTGAATTCAATTGCTTTTGGGAATTTTTAAGAGATCACAGTTTTATACTTTGATTTTGGATTCTAAAATAGCCATAATATCATGTTTATTCTCAACAATAAAGTTTTTAATTAGTATTTTCTTAGTATGAACATTTTCTCCATTGATATTCCTTATAGCAATTTTCATATTTTGTTACAAAAATGGAGGTTAAAGTTCATTAATTGGTGCTTGTTTTATGCATAACTGTGCTCTCAATCTAGATTAGGAGTAATCAAGGAGGCACGATTCTTAATTTCTCTTAGAAATATAAGCTACCATTGACCATTCCATATTATTGAGCTCACTTTGGAAGAGGTAGGATATTGGTGACATGGTGAGTGCATCTGTTGGTAGTTTGATAGGGGAACAAAGGAGCAACTATTTTTAAACCACGAGGAAGCTAAATTGCCATTCTCCACTTGGCATTTTATACTGGTGTGGATAACCTTAATAACTAATTCATAAACCAAGAGATATTAAAGGTAATAAAGTTACTTTTAACTTCCTAAAAACTTTTACCTTTTTATAAAATATTTATTATCTACTTTATTACCCTTGATGCTTTATTGTTAAAATTAATTCTCTAAAATCTCTTAATCAGAAGAACCTTACTGATAATCCTAAGCTCCAACAACTTTAGGCTCATAGAATTAAACTCAATAAACCTAGTGATATGTATGGGAGCTTCTAGATCCAGCCCACATGAAGTTTTCAAATATCCTCTTAATGTATTTAACCAATCATTATGAAAGAAAAATATATGAGAGAGTTAAGAACTGACATGATTAAGAGTTATCTACTAGTAAATAGTAGAGTTTTGGTACAATAGTTAAAGAAGCT
>JANSVA010000004.1:22659353-22671899 GCA_025504915.1 Erythroxylum reticulatum | reverse complement strand
CTTGATGCACATTTATGTCTATGAAATATGCACAATGCATGTTCATGACAATCTTAGGTATTTTTCCATTATTCTCACCTCTTTTGTTTCTTCCCTAATAAGGAGGACACTGTCTTTATATAATTCTCTTTGTAGATACAGAAAACCTAATTAGGTAACTAGGTCATTCTTACATCTTAATCTAGTTATGAAGGATAGAAAGTTAGATAGGCACTTGTTACGAGCTAATAGGATTAGGTGACTTCGATCTATATTGAGGAGTAGCCTTAAAATTTCTCTAAATATATTGAGGGAGGACATTAGTAAGCTTAGAGACTTGTCCTTCGTCTTATAAAACTGTAAGAGATCATCTAAAAAGATTAAGTTAAAAAGTACTAGCTTCTTGCATCCATTATGGTATTTAAAGCCATGATCATTGCTAATGTTAAAGGAGATTAGTCTTATAAGGGATTTCATACATAGGATGAAAATGTATAGGGGCAATGGATCCCCTTGTCTTATCCCTTTACCACTATGGAATAGTCTTGTAGGAGCTTTTATTGACTAACACTTTAAAGGAAGTAATTTTAACACATTAAGTGATCTATTTGATGAACACATTAGGAAATCTAAAAGCCTTTAATATATGAGAGAAAAAGCACCATTAAACAAATTCAAGGACCTTGTGAATGTCCACTTTTATTGCACAGTTTGTAGGGGAATTCTTCCTTCCATAAGATCTAAAAGTTTTTGGGCTATAATAATATTACTACCAAGCAATATTTCTAGGAGTCATCTTAAGCTACATTTATAAGGCTACCCATCACTATCTTTAACCTTATAGCTAGGATCTTATAAAAAACTTTATACAAGGTTTTATAACATGATAATTGTTCTGTAATCTAGGATAGATGAAGAGTTAGGATTTTTAAGGATAAGTTATGAATGTTCTATTAATCTCCTTTAACATTTTTTGTTTGGAAAAAAATTCAAGGATTGAATCAATTACCATATCCTTGATTTATGGTCAAGCTTTTTAAAAGATTAGAATTCATGTTGTATATATTAGAATTTAGATAGATATTTAATTAGATTAAAAATTTTAGATAAGTAGTTTAAATTAGGGTAAATGTGAAATTAAGATTACTTATATTTAGTAAATGTTATTTAAAATGTATCTTAAATTGAGTTAATTGGGACTAATTAAAATTTATCGAGTTTTATTAAGGTTAATTTATGACTAAAAATAATGGAGTTAACCCAAATTTATGTTTAGTTCAAATGAATGAGACTTTTAGATAATATGGCTCCTATATAAACAACAAAAAATTAAAAAGTATTATGAAACCCTCATAAAGATGTTATGGTCTTACTTGTATTTTAATGCAAACATGAAATTTAAAAATAAAAATTTTCCTTCTAATAAATATTACACAAGGCTAACTTATTGCATTTATTTAATGTTCCATATTCAAAGTTTTAAAAGAATTAAAACTTTAATTGTAATATCACATGTTGGGGCTAGACCCATAATTATGAACTGACCGTACTAAGAGCAATTAGAGTGCATTGCATGCTCATGCATCATTGTATTTTCATATGCACGTGAATATTTATTGTTGGCATATTTAAAATAATTGTTCATGTATTCATTGACATTTTCAAGTATAATTAACTGAATAATGTGATTTTAAAATGTAAAGTGTGACTTATTGATGTAAAAATTTATTTGGAGACTGTTAGTATTATTTTGAAATTTTTGGTGAATTTTAGGAAATTCTGGAAGTTGGAGTATTTTTAGACTAGAAATAGTGGACCACTTATATTGTGATACGTAGATTGAATAAGTTAATGATAAATGGCTTATGTGCATAGGTGACATGTGCTGGTGAAAGAGTAAAATACGTGGTTACGTGTTTATGAAGGTTTCCAGCCTGAGTTTGTTCTTCCTCTGTTTTGCTCATCATCGAGAGCATTACTTATCAAACTCTCTTTGTGTTGTAACACTGAAACAATAGTTGTGATTCTGTCTAATTAAGACATTGTTACTGCACAAATACTTTGTTGAATCAAGTAAGTAACTTTGATGATGATTTACTATATAAATGAATATATGCATGAGTGGTTTGACAAGTGTAGTTTTGATGAATAAACTTGAGGAAGGAGTTAGATGAAAGGTCTATGAATTGAGAATGTGCAGAAAAGGCATAGGATTGTGAAAATTTAGGTTTAAAGAGAGTTGGTGAATTAGAAAGTTGCAGAAAATATTGACTATTCACGTTGCTCTGTTGTTTTGCCGTGTACTACATGCATATGTAGAAATGATGTTAAATGAGTTTAAAGCTAAGGGAAAAAGTTTCTGGTGATACTGTGATGTGGGAAAAGTATTAAAGATATAATGAGAATGCTATTGAAAATGGTGAATTCAAACAAGAAGAGAACTACAGAAGTTATAGAAACGCAGTAGGGAGAGAAAGTATGAGTAAGGTTTCGGGTTGTTGATGATTATCATATAAACTCACATTTGATTTGTTTAAAAATTTTACTGCATACAGAAAGACTAAATTTATGATTTAGGAATGAAGACTATGAGTTTGGAATGGAGAGAAATGTTTTCTGGTAATTTGGTATGAACCACTCATGAGTGTGCATGAAAATCTCACACTCGTGACAAAAATTCCTGGGTTATAAATGAAGGTTAAAAGTCGCAATTGTTAGATGAGGTAAAGAAATAAGCTTTTTTTGGATGTCTGAAGTCAAGATCACGACTCAAGATGTGATGTCATGATCGTGATGCACGATCGCGACATGAAGGTGAAACTCTGCACGATCGTGACATTCAATTATTTTTCTAAAACTCATTTTTTTGAACATCCTTTGATATTTTTCTTATAACTTTTGGTCCTAATATCTAAATGAAATGAGATTTGAACAAATGAATTGGTAACACATTTTTCTACCTCTCCATAAAAATTGGTAGTTTTCTAAATTGATTGGTAATAGATTGATTAAATGGAAGCGAGGGAATCTGTTGGAGTAGTACGAACCGGAATATTTTACTGAACATACTTCAGTATTTTTATTAAATGTTGACCTGTAGAGTTCTAAATGAGGCGATTATTGATTCAAATGAAACTAGAGAGATAATGCTACGATTTTATAAATAAATAAAATTGTAATTTTGGTTTTAAGACTTCAAAAATTTGTTATGAAGTTTAAGTAAGAGTTTTGTTATAGTTTAAGAATAAACTGATATATTTGGAGTATAACTTCTTGTATATAGGCTCAAATTGAATTATCTTAGTTTCATTAGAAACCTAAGACACATAGGAAGAATTGTTTAGCAGGAAGTGATGATTAAATCCTTCATTTTCTGGATCTTATTGATCATATACCGTTGACCAAAATGGAAAGTTTTTAGAGAAAGATGAAATGGAGAGTAAGTGATTGAATTTTGCCACAATTGGAATACAAATGATATGTACAACAATGTATGAAAGAAATATACCCAAGAATTTTTCATTGAGCATTCATGATACAAGAAACATTAATAGATATGTTTATTCTATTACATAAGCAATCTAGTAATATGAAATTGTTTTTATTGCATATAGATGAGCAACTAGAGCGACCCCTTCTAGATATTGCTGGAACGCCATGGCAATAGGCTTAAAGGAGTAACTGTGAGTAACCTAAGATGGTCTCACTTTATTTGTTCTATATATGACTAAATTGTATTGATATATGTTACTAAACTACATTAACTGATTGTGTACTAAATTCTGCACAACATATGTCTGAGGCGTTTGATGCATGCAAACAATATTGGAAGTGCTACTTATATGTGAATGAGACTGCCTAATTGAAACTTCTGATTCTTAACTAAGAAGTTGAATGCCAGACCTAGAACGATGACTACTATTATTGTGACTGCTACTATGATAATACATGCAAATGAATATGATTGAATTTCATGACTGAATTGTGACATGCATTTCATTTCAATGCATGTAATATAAAAGCATTGTGACCGAAGTACCCAAACTGAAAGCGCTTACACATGGAGCTTTACTCCGTGATTACTATTACTACATGTAGAGCTATGCTCCATGATTACTGTTTCTAACTGAGCCCTATGGGCTAATATCTGTATCTGAAAGGCACTCGGTCACAACACTGTAAAAATGAATGTGAGTCTCATACATATTGCATCCACATATGAATAGAATTTATTAAATTATTTGCAAAGCTGTAATAAATTGATATAAACTATGTGACGGTATGATCTAAGTGATTTTATGATGACTTTGTTTTTCTACATAAGTGAACCATCGAGGATGGTTACTCTACTGAGTTCACAAAACTCATCAAAATTGCACCGTTGACTTTTACAGGTTCGAGAGCGAGACGACCTAGCTTTTAGGACTTCATTGAAGCAGATTTTGTGCAGTTCAATATTAGATATGGCTCAAAAGTCTGCTAGTTGGGATTGAAGACACTGTAGTTGTTATCTTTTATTATTCCTCAAATATGTAGCATACTTTATAGGTCGAGCTGTTTATGCTCTTTTATGATGTTAAACTAAATGCTACAATGTAACCATGGTTTTTGATATAAAATGAGGAAATTTTGGGTTTTAGTAAAATGTGATTTATGGTTTTATTTACAATGCCATGTGATAAAGTGAAAGTGAGATAGTTAAAATGTCGTTTCTATCAGGCATATGCACGTGTTACCAAAAAGGGTTCACGTGCATGTGTCAGATGGGAGTGGGATGTTACATTTTGGTATCAGAGCATGGTTGGCATCCATAAGGATATGTAGGAATGATAGGCATGAAATGTTGTGGGACTTTCGGATCATAATTGGAGTTATTGTGTATTATAGGTCATCTGCTATTAGTGAATGAGTGGGATACTCAGCTGACCAAGGATCTGAAAGAGTCAATAGAGAGTCGTTAGTGTCTTAATCTAAGAGAGTGCCTCCAAGAATTTTCGAGCAAAGGGAAAGGAAGTACGATAAACTGCAAAAGTAGGGACTGTGGACTTCTACGGAAATACAGACCCTATTGAGGCCGAGTGTTGACTGGAAAGAACTGGGAGGGTCTTTGACCAAATGAATTATGAATCAGACGAGAGATTTGACTATGTTGTATCTTTACTACAAGGTCTAACTTATTAGTGGTGGAAAATCATTCCAGGTAGTACCATTAGGCCTTGTAGAATGAGATGGGAATACTTTTTGAGAGTCTTTGGAGAAAATTATATGCCTAAGATCTACCTGGATCGAAATATGAAAGAGTTCCTAGATCTAAAGCAGGGTAACATAACTGTAGCAGAGTATGAAGTGAAGCTTAATGAACTGATAAGTTATGCCATTGCCTTGGTTCCTACGGAGGAAGACAAGTGCGTTAAAGACGACCTGAATATGAAAATCTGGATGAGGTTAGCTAGTTTTATTTTGGGTAGTTTCATAAAACTACGAGTTGCCTCAATCTGTGTTAAAAAATTAATAAAAGATAGGCAAACTAAGCACAGAGCAGATTCGATGATTCTCAGGGAGGTTCTAGAAGAAAATTCAGAAAAATCAGGACTGAACTTTTAGGCCACTAATTGGATCCATATAATCAGGATTCAGACAGAGAGGTAGTTTAACACAGTTTGGGAACAACAGAGTAGTAGCATCGGGTCAATTGCCAGCTTGTGACCATTGTGGGAATAGGTAGAGTGGTGAATGCTGGAGGTTGACTGGAGCCTGCGTTCGATGTTGCTTACTTAGTCATCAGGTTAGACATTATGTTATGGTGTCTAGAGCATAGTCTAGTCAGAGAGGAAGTGTGGCAAAAAAACCTACTGTGCAACAAAGCCGAGCCAGTAGGACTGGACAGAGGGTTCGTGGAAAAGGAAGGATGAGTTTTAGGTATGCTACTTGGGAGCACTGAGGTGCGAAGCAATCAGCTGTAGTCTTAGGCTACAGTATATGTCATGACGAGGCAAAAGACTCAAAAGTCTCCAGATGTCATTGCAGGTGTGTTATTACTTTTTGCTTTTAAGGTTTATGCATTGCTAGATCCTGGATCTATGCATTCGTTTACCACACCACATATGGCATCTAGATTGTACTGTGATAGAGAGTTACTGAGATGTGGATTAGAGGTGAGTTCACCGATAGGTACTACCGCCGTTATTGGGGAAGTATGCAAGAAGTGTTTGATTCGCATTAATCAAGCAGAGTCAGAAGTAGACTTGATAGTATTACAGTTAAAGGAGATTGATATTATTTTAGGCATAGATTGGCTCACTGCTCATAGGGCCATCATGAATTGCTACATGAAGGAGGTAATTTTAGAGTCTCCTGATCAGCCAAAAGTAGTGTTTTGAGGTTTTAGTCAAGCAGTGCCATCCAAACTGATCTCATTTATGAGTGCTTTAAAGTTAATGTACGGTGGATTTGAGACTTATCTGGCCCACATGATTGATACTAGAGCTGAACGGAGTGTACAAGACATTCTTGTGGTGAATGAATTTCTGAACGTGTTTCCCTCTGAATTATTTGGTTTGCCCCCAAATCGGGAAACAGAGTTCATGATTGACTTAGTTCTAGGTACTGCTGCTATATCCATTCCTGTATATAAAATGGAACCTATAGAACTAAAGGAGTTAAAGACTTAGTTATAGGAGTTGTTTGAGAAAGGATTCATTAGGCCTAGTGTTTCACCCTAGAGAGCTCCAGTGTTATTTGTAAAGAAGAAAGAAGGCACTTTAAGGATGTGCATCGACCATAGGCAACTTATTTGGGTTATAGTGAAGAAAAAATATCCGTTTCCTAGAATCGATGACTTGTTTGATCAACTACAGGGATCTCAAGTGTTTACTAAACTTAACTTGAGGTCTAGGTATTATCATCTAAAGATGGTAGAGGTTGATGTACCCAAGAATGCCTTCAGGAAAAGGTATGGCCATTTCGAGTTCTTAGTAATGCCATTTGGGTTGACAAATACCCTAACTACATTTATGGAATTGATAAGTAAGGTGTTTCATACCTACCTGGATCGGTTTGTAATTGTGTTCATCGATGGTATTTTGGTGTATTCGAAAAGCAATAAGGAACATGCAAAGCATTTAAGAATGATACTACAGATTATGAGAGAAAAACAATTGTATGCCAAATCAATAAATGTGAATTTTGGTTGAATCAAATGGTTTTTCTGGGTTACATAGTAATTGGGCATGGTGTTTAGGTGGACCCAATAAAGATAGAGGTAGTAATGAAATGGGAGACTTCGAAGAATGTATCAGAGATCCAGAGTTTCCTTAGATTGGTTGGATATTACCTGAGGTTTATTGAGGGATTCTTTTTGATTTCAGCCCCTCTGACTAAACTTCTGAGGAAGAATGTCAGAGAAGTTTTGAGGAGTTGAAACATTAGTTAACTACAACATTGGTGTTAGCTATTCTATCTAGTTCTGGAGGTTATGTTATGTGCAACGATGCTTTACACTGGGGCTTAGGATGTGTACTGATGCAACATAGTAAAGTAATAGCATATGCATCAAGACAGTTGAGGTCTCATGAGATGAATTATCCAGTACATGATTTAGAGCTTGTAGTAGTATTCTTTCCTCTAAAGATTTGGAGACATTATTTATACGGAGAGACATTTCAGATATACACTGATCATAAGAGTCTGAGATATCTGCTGAGTCAGAAAAAAATGAACATGAGACAGAGAAGGTGGATCAAGTTGTTAAAGGATTATGACTGCACGATTGAGTATCATCCGGGGGAAGCAAATATTGTGGTTGATGCTTTGACTAGAAAATCATGTAGCAGTGTAGCTCAGATCTAGTTATCGAGGTTACAAGCCTGATTTAATTAAGAGCTTTGAATGTAGAGTTAAGTCTTGAGTATAAGGAAGCATTCACAGCCACAATAAAACTGAGACCAATGTTGCATGACAGAATTAGAAGAGTTCAGAGTGATGATCCGAAAACTATAAAACTGATTGAGAAAGTTAAGGTGAATGCAGATTCTAACTTTGAATTGAGAGATGAGATATTATGGTTAAAGCAGAGACTGTGTGTGCTTGATGTCAATGATCTCAGGAGGGAAATCACAAAGGAAGCTCATATGGCTACCTATGTTATACATCTTAGCACGACCAAGATGTATAATACACTGAAACAACATTTTTGGTGGCCTGGAATGAAAAAGCAAGTAGCAGAGTTTGTTTTTAAATGCTTAACTTGTTAACAGATTAAGGCTGAGCATCAAGATCCTATCGAAAAGCTTCATTCGTTACCTATTACAGAGTGGAAATGAGAATGGATGACTATGGATTTTATAATGGGATTGCCTAAGAATCTGAGACAAAATGATGCAATATGGGTTGTGGTGGACCGATTAGCTAAATCATCCCATTTCATACTAGTTTGAGAGAACAATTCATTAGAATAGTTAGCCTTGAGATATGTGACTGAGATTGTAAGACTGCATGGGGTTCTGATGTCTATTGTATCAGATAGGGATCCCATATTTACCTCTAGATTCTGGAAAAGTTTACAATAAGCTACGGGTATAAAGTTGAATTTCAGTACTGCATTCCATCCTCAGACAGATGGACAGAGTGAGAGAACTATCAAAACTGTTGAGGATATGCTTAGAGCATGTGTATTGGAGTTTCAGGGAGCTTGGTTTTCTCTAAAAAAAAAGTTTCAGGGAGCTTGGGATCAGTACATAGCATTAATTAAATAAGCATACAATAATCATTATCATAGTAGTATTGGAATGGCTTCGTATGTGGTATTGTATGGTAGAAAATGTCGATCACCTCTATATTAGGATGAAGAAGGTTTGAGAATGATTGAGGGTCTCGAATTGATCCAAGATATTGTAGATAAGGTGAAACTGATCCAGAGCTGAATAAAAGCGGCTCAAGATAAACAGAAAAGCTATGTGGATCAACATCGATAGGACATGGAGTATAGTGTTTGGGACAAAGTATTTCTGAGAGTGTCGCCTTAGCGAGGTGTATTAAGGTTTGGCAAGAAAGGAAAGTTAAGCCCCAGATATATTGGCCCTTATAAGATTCTTGAGAGAATTGGACCTTTGGCATATTGCTTAGCCTTACCTACTATGATGTCACAGATACATGATGTATTACATATGAGTATGCTCAGGAAATATAGGTCTGATCTAACATATGTGTTACCGGATCAAGATATTGAACTTACTAATAACCTTAGATATATTGAGAAGCCAGTTCAAATAGGTGGTTATGAGATAAAATGACTGAGGAATCGAGAAATTCCGATGGTAAAAGTTCTGTGGCATAATCGTTCGAGTAAAGAAGCAACGCGGGAAACTGAGGAGCATATGAAAAAGCAATATCCCTACCTGTTTCATCAATTAGGTAAAAATTTCGAGGATGAAATTTCTTAAGGAGGGGAGAATTGTAATATCCTATATTCGGGGCTAGACCCCATAATTGTGGACTAAGCATACTAAGAGCAATTAGAGTACATTGCATGCTCATGCATCATTGTATTTTCAAACACACGTGAATATTTATTGTTGGCATATTTAAAATAATTGTTCATGCATTTACTGTCATTTTTCAGGTATAATTGATTGAATAATGTGATTTTAAAATTTAAACTGTGACTTATTGATGTAAACATTTATTTGGAGACTGTTATTATTATTTCAAAATTTTTGGTGAATTTTAGGAATTTCTGGAATTTGGAGTATTTTTGGACTAGAAATAGTGGATCACTTATATTGTGACACGTAGACTAAATAAGTTAGTGATAAATGACTTATGCGCATGGGTAACATGTGTTGGTAAAAGAGTAAAACACATGGTTATGTGTTTAGGAAGGTTTCCAACCTAAGTTTGTTCTTCCTCTGTTTTGCTTATCACCGAGAACATTACTCATCAAACTCTATTCGTGTTGTAACACTGAAACAATAGTTGTGTTTCTGTCTAATTGAGACACTATTACTACACAAAGACTTTGTTAAATTAAGTAAGTAAATTTAATGATGATTTACTATATAAATGAATACACGCATGAGTGGTTTGAGAAGTGTAGTTTTGGTGAATAAACTTGAGGAATGAGTTAGATAAAAGATCTGTGAATTTAGAGTGTGCAAAAAAAGGTATAGGATTATGAAAAATCTGGGTTTAAAGAGAGATAGTGATTTAGAAAATTGCAAAAAATATTGACTATTCATGTTGCTCTGTTGTTTTGCCGTGTCCTACATGTATGTGTAGAAATGATGTTAAATGAGTTTAGAGATAAAGGAAAAAGTTTCTGGTGATACTATGATGTGGTAAAAGTATTAAAGATATAATGAGAGTGCTATTGAAAATGGTGAATTAAAAAAAAGAGAAGTGCAGAAGTTATAGAAATGCAATATAAGAGAAAGCATGAGTGAGGTTTCGGGTTGTTGATGATTATTATATAAACTCACATTTGATCTATTTAAAAATTGTACTAGGTATAGAAAGACTGAATTTATGATTTAGGAATGAAGATTATATGAGTTTGGAATGGAGAGAAATATTTTCCGGTAATAACCACTCACAGGTTTGCATGAAAATCTCACTCTCATGATAAAAATTCCTGGGTTATAAATGATGATTAAAAGTTGTGATCGTGAGATGAGGGAAAGAAATAAGCTATTTTTGGATATCTAAAGTCGTGATCGTGAATTAAGTTGTGTTCACGATCGTGACATCGCAGGGGTTTCGGTGATCTCACAATCGTGCAAATGCATGATTGCGACGCAAAGACGATCTGCACGATCACAACTTTCAATTATTTTTCTGAACATCCTCTGATTTTTTATTATAAATTTTTCTCCCGACATCAAAATGGCATGGGAGTTAAACCAATGGATTCCTAACACATTGATCTACTTCTCCATAAAAAATTAGTGGCTTTTTGAATTGCTTTAAAATAGATCGATTGAATGGAAGTTAGGGAATCTGTTGTAGTAGTATGAACTGGAATGTTTTATTGAACATACTTCGGTATATTTATTAAATCTTGACGTGTAGAGTTCCAAATGAGGTGATTCTTAATTCAAATGAAACCAGAGACATAACGATACGATTTTACTTAGGAAATAAAATTGTAATTATGATTTTAGGAATTCCACAATCTGTTCTGAAGTTGAAATAAGACTTCTATTATAGTTTAACAACAAAATGAAATATTTGGAGTATAACTTCTTGTATACAGGCTCAAATTAAATGATCTTAGTGTCATTAGAAACCTAAGACACATAGGAACAATTATTTAGAAGGAAGTTTTGATTTCCTTCATTTTTTGGATGTTATTAATCATATACTGTTGACCAAAATGGAAGGTTTTTAGAAAAAGATGAAATGGAGAGTGAGTTGTTGAATTTTGTCACAACTGGAGTACAAATGATATGTACAGCAATGCATGATAGAAATATACCTGATAATTTTTCATTGAACATGCATGATACATGAAGCATTAATACATGTGTTTATTCTGTTACATACGTACTCTAGTAATATGAAATTGTTTTTATTGCATATAGACGAGCTGTTAGAGCGACTCTTTCAGATATTGTCAGAACATCAAGGCAATAGGCTTAAAGGAGAACTGTGAGTAACCTAAGATGGTCTCACTTTATTTGTTCTGTATATGACTGAATTGTATTTATATATGTTACTGAACTGCATTGACTGATTGTGTAGTAAATTCTAGACAATATATGTCCGAGATGTTTGATGCATGCAAACAATATTGGAAGTGCTACCTATATGTGAATGAGACTGTCTAATTGAAAATTCTGATTCTCAACTGAGAAGCTGAAAGCCGGACCTAGTCCAATGACTACTATTACTGTGACTGCTACTGTGATAATACATGCAAATGAATATGCTTGAATTTGATGACTGAATTGTGACATGCATTTCATTTCAATATATGTAATATAAGGCATTGTGAATGGAGTAGCCAGGCTAAAAGTGCTTCCATATAGGGCTTTGCTCTATAACTACTTTTATTACACGTAGAGCTATGCTTTGTGATTACTATTTCTGACTGAGCCCTATAAGCAAATTTCTGTATCTAAAAGGCACTTGATCACATCACTGTAAAAATGAATGTGAGTCTCATACATATTGCATACATATATGACTAGAATTCATTGAATGAATTGCAAAGTTGTAATAGATTGATATGAACTATGTGACTGTATGATATGAGTGACTTTATGATGACTTTGTTTTACTACATATATGAGTGATTTCTAGCGGAAGCAACAAATCCAAATCATCATCCCAATCCATACACGATATGGTATAAGGATAATAAAAAGATAAACAAGATGAAGAGTATTATCGACTCCTTTGCTACAGCTTTAAATCCTCGCCGCGCTATCCTCTCCTTCTTCTTGTATCCAAATCCTTTGCTTTTGAATCTTTTCCTTTAGCAATCTATCTTCTTCTTTTTGTTGTATCCTCAACCAATTTGATTTACCTCTTGTTCTTCAAGGACAACTAGGTTAACAAAATCCTTTGGTG
>JANSVA010000004.1:22643049-22659253 GCA_025504915.1 Erythroxylum reticulatum | reverse complement strand
TATTATTATCCTTATACCATATCATGTATAGATTGGCATGATGATTTGGATATATTGCTTCCGTTACAATTTAGATTTCTAAAAATTTTTGAAATATACCGTTTCTCCAAATATGGCATGCTTTCTTTTTCCAATCCAACATGTGTGTGTGTGTGTGTTAGGAAATCGACTTTCAATGATTCATGGGCACAACAAAAAAATAATTTTACAATTTCATATGTGTGTGTGTGTTGGGAAATCGACTTTCAATGATTCATGGGCACAAGAAAATTTTTTTTAAAATTTCATGATCAGATCTCTTCAATTAAATAATTTGGAAAAATGAATCATAAATAAAAGAGTTAAACTACACTTAATTCAAATTTTTGCTAAAATTGTCTTCTCGACTATTAACCTTAAACTGTTCAAGTATCCAACTTTTAATAGTATCTATGGAGCAAAGAAAAAAAACTTAAATAATTTTAGAGGAAAAGACAAGAGTACTAGATTCATGATGCCCTTATTTATATAAAAGACATTAGTATCTCTCTTTTTAATTATAATTAAAGATAAACTTTTAATTATAATTAAAGTCTAGATATAATTATAATTATAATTTATTTTTAATGAAATCAAATATCTCATATTTGATTCATAAGTTATTCAAATTTTAAAATTAAGACCAACTTAATTTAAGTTGATTTTTTACTTCTCTTTATATGCAACCTATTAGGTTTCTAATATGTTGACAATGATTATAAATTATAATTAATAATTAAAATTATAAAATTTAAAAAATCATTTAATTTATCTTTAACTATCCAATTAAATAATTTATAATCATATATTAATCTCTAGTACATGTGTTGACCATCCAAATATTAGAAATGTTAATATTAGTTAACTCAACCTATTCTTGTAATGTTGTAATGTATAATTTAATCATTTCATCATTGGAGATAGAGTGTAGAATGAGTGTCTACTCTATCTAAGTTCAATCATGTTGATTCCCTTTTATTAAAAAAGACAAAAGAACATATTGGAAAAAATAATGAATTACAAGGGCAATCTTATAAGCTAGCAAGATAAGACATGTTAATTGATACAAGTTGTGAGCACAATCAAACTAATGAAACCAGCAAGCTACTAGTACAAGTTATGAAGCAATTATAAGATGTTAGTATCCTAATTATGTTACTATTTCCACTCATAAGAGAGGCCAATTAGGAGAGGCTATCCTAAATGCTAATAGATATCATTCATGTAACAAGAATATAAGGAGCATTAATTAGAAATTCTCTTAGAAGTTAAAGGAGAGAGGATTTGAAGTCTTTTAAATTTAACAGAAGTAATTCTCCAATCTGTAAGATTACATCTGTAGTAATAAGCTCTATAGTTTTTCAATTCTTTAATAGATCTCACAGTTTCTCTCTTTACAAATTATGTACATAGTGCATCTAAAAGCCAAAGTATAGATGTGTTTTTTTTTCTTAATAAAAAACTTGGTATTGTTAAGCTAGTTTAAGACTAACATATGGTTGTTTCTAGTGACATCAAGGTTACAAAGGGATTAGATTGTATGTTATATACCTAATGAGAATTTATATACAAAGAAGAGATGAGAATTACATAACTTGTATACTTGTGGGAAATTGAGGAAATTTAATTTCTCTAAGGTTTTATGTTTATTCTTTGCCATCAACTATATGAATACTAATATTTTTATGACAATAACCTTATTGCATATAACTCTACACCAGGAGGGGGATGGACTTTTGCATCCAGAGGAATTAAAGTATGAATTATCGGTGATTTTCCTATATTGATGCATAAGACACCTATAAGAATCTTAATAGTTTGATTAGGATTATAGTCAGTTAAAAAATTTACTTAGGCTCTTTATGATTATAACTTTAACCTTAGAATTTATAAGGAATTAATGAAGCAAACTAGCCATTAAATTGTAGTTACTGAGGGGACCAGTGATGCACTAGTTTTCATTCTATAATGACACAAATTCTCTATTGCCAATTATACATTTGATGCATTTAGATAGTTGGTCCTTCATCTTTAGGTGTTGAGGCAAAAATTATAAGGAAGTAGTTTTGGATTTTGTTTCCTATAATTTGTATCCATTTAAGAAGTAAGTATATATCCATTTAAACTAAAAAGCTTCCTTATTAATGAGTTTACTCCATCCTCTCTTTGGCAAAAGAGTTTTGTCAATAATTTCCATAGACTAAATGTTGTTTCCACCTTCCAGATAAGGCTTATAAGCCTCTTTCCATCTCAGATTGGTAGGATGTTTAGTATTTAAGAACTTATTCCATAAGAAAACTCTCAATATCCTATCAATGGTTTTTATCAAGGATTTGGAGAGAAAAATATGTAAGAACTACTAAGTATGCAAGGAGTTGAGTACTGAGTTGATTAATTGCAAATTACTAACAAAGAAAAGATTTTTTCTAGAACAATTGGATATTCTTTTCTAAATTTTCTCTAGGAATGAAAGACAATATTTGTGATAAAGCTTATTAGTTGAGATAGGAAAACTAAGATAAGTGAAAAGAGGATCTTTAATTTAAATACCTAAAACCGAAGACAAATACTTGGTATGATGAATAACTTTTAGTGAAAAATTAAATGACTTTTATTCCTTTTAATAGAGAAACTAGAAAGCTATTGGAAAGTATTGAGGGATGACATTACAATCCTTATAGATTTGTTAGAAACTATAGAAAATAAAATAAAATTCATCAACAAATAAAAGAGCATAAATACTGATCTTTTTTACACTTGTTATTGAAATTAAAGTGGCGATATAGATAAATATTATAAGCTAGTAGCCTTAATAGAGCTTCTATTTATAAGATAAATGGATAAAGATATAAAGGGTCATATTGTCTGAATCGTTTCCTTCCTTTAACTAAGTTGGTTAATTCACCATTAACTAAGGCACTAAAGGAAAATAGGGAGATATATAGATCAATCTAATCAATGAAATTTCTAGGGAAATAAAATGCGTCCAGCAAATGAAAAATAAAGCTCCAATTGATTGAACTAAGGCCATATGTAAATCCATTTTAATGGCATAATTCATAAGAGAAAGTTTTCCTATTATAGTTCTTGATCTGGTAAGTTCTTATTCTCTATAATCCTTTGACAGAAAAAAAAAGAACCTTTGCATACATTGATGAGCGTTTTAATGACATTCTTTAATCTAGAGGTTAAAATTTTAACAATGATTTTGTATATGGTGCTATAATAAGAAAAAGGTCATTAATGGATGACAGAAGACGGATCTAAGGTTTTTAGGAAATGATACAAAAGGTTTTGTTAATTTCTTTAAGCATTTTTTATTCTTAAAAATTCATTAACATGTTAAATCCACTCTCTTAAGTAAGAGCTAAGACTTTTGAAAACAAAAGGGCTTTCAAACTAGCAAGTCTTATAACTTTTCCTAGCTTGAGTTCAAATATCAATCTTCCCACATCATCATTAGTTAATGGATTATAGAATTTGAAGTAAGTTCAAGGTAAAATGATTTGAAATAAAGGACATAAGTATATTTAGAGATAAGGAATTGCTTGAGTGAATCATCTTGGGTAATGGCCAGGATGCCATTGATCTTAAAGAGGTAACTGATTCTATTTAATTTTTTTCTAGAACTAATTTATCTGTAAAATAACTTTTTGTTCTTATCACCCTCTATAAGTCATTGAATTCTAGACCTCTATCTTAGTAATGAGTTATAGAATTTTACATCTCTAGAATGATAATTCAAAGTTATTTTCTCTTTATTTAATAAGGGATATTAATTTGAGAGTTTAGATCCTCTTAAACTATAGAAAGTCTACTTTTGGGTTCAAAAAATGCTTTTTGAGTATTGATGAATTAACTTTTGATCAAGACTTTAAGCTCATTTTTTACCTTTCTTAATTTCTTGTAACAAATGTAAGCTTTTTGACCTATAAAATTCGTAAAAGAGCCTTTAATTATAGCTTGTTCATGCCATGTTGCCTTAATTAAGAAGTTAATAAAATGAAATGTGAACCTCCTAGGTCGAATAGAGACGACATTTTGAATGACTAATGGAAATAGTTTAAAAACAAAAAAATTGCCAAATATGGCCATATGTTTAGAAATTTCAAAATCCATTCCCTATTCACCAAAGCCATATCAACTTTCTTTTTATAAGCCAATTTCCATTCTTCTTATTGCTATACATAGAAAAATTTATGTTAAACGTTAAATTAGTGACTTGTTTTTCACTTATACATTCTCTGAAGTCCCTATTGAAGTTCTTAAAACATGTATTGCCCTGATTTTTCACATGTGTATGGTACTACTAAGGTCCCTAAGAATGATTCAAAGGGACCTAATGGAAGTATAAACATCTTCTAGCTTATTACATAGATTGTTTCTATGAAAAGAATTGGAGCCATAAATAAAGGAGATAATTAAACTAATTTTGTTTCTTTTTAGGGTGATAGGTAGATGCATTATTTGATCAGAGGTAAAGACTAAGAAACATCAATCATATAAGGATTAAAAGTAATAACCAAATGCCCATTATGATGATATTGGTAATTAGTAAGAGTTATCTAATTCCTCTTCACGAAATTTAACTTGCTATATTTCTCAATATCTAGCTTGAAATCCAAATAACCTATAAATATAGGCTTTATTTCCAAAAGATAGTCTCTAAGAATTTGTTGCATTTTGGGGCGATTTATACCTATCTCATTCCAAGATAGAATGGATACTATGAGGGAATATAGCTTCTAGAACCTTTGGAGCCTTCCTTCCTAGTTGATTTCCTTTTGTTCACTATTTTTAAATCTTTAATAGATGGTACTTGATTCATTTAAGGAGTTACCTGATCCATTTAAGGGCTTGGCAAAGGGATTTACAACATATTATTCGTAAGATTAGATGACATAAGTTATGGAGGAGTTGATAAGTCTTTAAAGATAGATAATATCTTGAAGGAGCTTATCAAAATTTTGTTTTATATACTCAATCCTTAAAGAAGGCCTCATAATAGGTTTATTTATGAAATTAACTCCATTATTAGGGATAGAAGGAAGGGTTACTTTGCTAAAAGGTAACTCATTAAGGGGGATCTAAAACAGGAGGAGTTTTACAAAGGAGCTTCACCTATACTTTCTTCATAAGTGTTTACTCTCATTAACACAAAAATTCCCCTTTTTAAAGAGCTTTCTAGTGGTTTCCCATTATTTTCCTTAGAGCCTTAAAAAGGGCCTCCATTGGTATGAAACTTTAATAGAGTCCTTAATAATGAAGTGCTATCCTTTTTTGAGAAGTTATTACTTCATCTATACATATTAGCCTACTAAGGAATCTTTTCAAATAACTTAAACCCCTTGTGGACTAGTACTCTAGAGGTACTGAGTGGAATTTAACCTAAATAAGGACTTGATTATGCTTAATACTATCCAATTTGAGGCCTAGTTTGCATGGTTAAAGAAATATAGGAATTATATTATGATACTTAGTTCAAACTTCAATGGTTTTGAGGCCTAAAACAATGGATTGAAAGGTGAAAATAATTAGGTTATCTTTATCAAGGAGAATTTCTTTTTATCCTAAACATTTCTAATTGTTAATAACCTAAGAATTAATAATTGGGGAGGCAAGTCCCTTCTCTAAAAAAAATCCTATCATTGTTGATGACTATGAACTTGCTCTAGGTTTTATAATAACTAAAGGTGGAGTAACTATAAGAGTACCATTAGAAAATTAGTAAAGGGAAAATGGAGGCTAGAGGAGGAAGCATATCCTACTACTTACTTTTAATTAAGCAAAGTGTTAACTCTTTTAAGAGGTTGCACCAAACAACATGATAGTTTGAATGAGCGAGGATAAAAAGGAATGGAGTTTCATTAAAGTGAGCAATAGTGGAGTCATTGAAAGGGGAAGTCAAATATGTTATAGTTTAAATGTAGAAATAAGAGGATTAGTGGTAAGAAGAAAAGAAGAATTAGGTGAAGGGGGATATAACACATCAGGGGAAAGGCAGGAAGTAGAGGTACTATTGATGAAGGAAGGAAAGTTGGTAGGACTAAATGCTGGAGATTGGTTAGAAACTAACCAGGAGGGAGATGATATTATAATATAAGAGAAAAATAGCTAAAAGAGTTTGTAAAATTTTAAAAGGTCATTCCATAAAGAATAATAAAACTAGGAAGAAAAAACAAATGCCCTTAATAATAAAGCAACATGATAAAATTAATGTAATAGAAGTAGGGAGAGAAAACAAAGAAAAAGAGGAATTTAAGGGGCATAGCAAGGACAAGGAAGGAGGGAGACTAGGAATAGAGGTGATAGATTGGGGAACTAGAAAAATAGTGAGGAATACTAAGAGAGGAAAAGAGAGAAAGGGATAAGAGAATAGGACTAAGAAAGAACCCGAGGCATAATCTAATCATGTTCGTTCTAACTAATTAATAAGTTTATAATTGATATTTGAAAATACCTTTTCAAATCTTAATGCACTCTAGTCAGAGATTATTAAATCACTAATAATTAAGATCAATAGAACATTCTCCTTGATTACTTTATAGTGGCGAATCCTTTATTGACTTACTTAAATATCTCATTAAAATTCATACTATGTTTAAGTACTACCAAAAAAGTTATCTAAAATAGAATAAATCAAAAATAGCATCAAAGCATAATAATTCTCACATGAGATACTTTGGAAATCTCAAATTTAAGGATCAATCAGATAACATTATAATGAGTAAATTCATAAATATATAAGTAATCATTTAGATCCTTATAATTAGGTTAGTTCATTGAACTTATTCTATAACAAATATTTGTTTAAGTATCTTTATGCTTTAATTTATAAAATCAATTATTTTATTTATAAGAAATTAATATGATTTGTGCTAATTTTACCATTCTATCAAGATCCTATCTTGATGAAACTATTACTAGGAATAACATATAAATACAAATTAATTCTCATAATTATAATTTCATCATAATTTGAATTGCATAGTAATTATTCAAGAAATTTTACCTTTATTATTTTAACATCAAATATAATAAAAAATAGATAAATATAAATTGTGGATTTATTAATTAAAATAACAATGTCATATGTTAAATTACATTTAACCAACTAGCTACAAGGCTATAAATTAGCACTCTCTCACTTACACTAAAACTAATTGCCTATGTATCTAATACCATAATCATCCATATACCAAGCATTTTTATTTTGAGATAATGGCTTAGTGAGACGATCTACAAGATTTTATTTAGTGGAAACTCACTTTAATTTAATTTCTTTTTACTCTACTATCTCTCGATTTAAGTGAAACTTCTTGAATATATGCTTACACCGTTTATGAGATATTGGTTCCTTTGCCTATTCAATGGAGTCATTTTTTCACAGTATGATACTATTGGCTTAATATGCTAGGAACAATTTCAAGTTCAATGATGAACTTTTTGATCCAAACTATTTCCTTTGCCACCTCTAACATTAAAATGTACTCTAACTTGGTTATAGATTCTACAATAGTGGAATGTTTAAAATTTTTCATGGGTTTTGAGTTAGATTTGAAGAAATCTTGATCAAGTAAAGAATGAAGTAAAAGTAGTAAGTTTTTCTAGTTTTAATTTCTATTTTTTACATGGAATGGTTTTGGTGTAAGATAAATGGTGATTTTGACATGCAATGAAGTAGAAGGATTTTTAGTGTGATTTAAAAGTCAATTTTTGTTGAAGATGATAAGAGAGATAACCACATTTAGTGAAATTTTGTCTTTAGTTATCAATTAACTTGACCTTCAAATTGGGTGATTCTAATTGGAGATGAAACTTAAGACCTAGTAATAAAAATTCCTATAAGAGACCCTGACCTAATTTTAGCTTAATGATATTGAAATTTGAGATTAATTATGTCAACCTAATACTATCCCTATATTGAAGTAGCTTGTGATATTTGGTACATGTTTTGTGAATTATAAGTTGAAATGGCATGATTTTTGATGCTATAGAAACTAGAGACATAGGTGGAACAAATCTCTAGAGGACCTTAAAACCTAATTTGAAAGTTTACTATATGAAAATTAGGGAACAAATGGAGGCATAGATTTTGGACATGAGTCATAACCATGACTCATCATGCATGATTGTGATATAGTGAATTAAATGGGGTGAGATTGTGTTTTGAAGAGATTGGTAAGTTAGAATGGGTAAATGACTTTTGAAGTTAGATTTGAAAATAGAGAACAATAGGTTAGCTTATGGAAGTAAGCAGAAATACGATTAACTATTAATTTCAAATTTGGTTAAACTAAATTATAGTTTTAATGTCTTATTTCCTAATTTGAAAATAAATTCCTAATCAATGCATTTTATGTAGCTAAAGGAGAGGCACAGAATGCGTGAGTGTTCTTGGTGATAAGTTTGTGAAATAGTGAGTGTTCTTTAAATTGATTTTATGCAAATGGTTTCTATTTATGAAAACCAGCAAGTTGTAAATGTACTTTAAATTAAGTTTATGAAAATGGTTTTCATTTGATCATGAAATGAATATTTATGCTGAGTTTTATGCAAATGATATTTTACAAGTGAATATTGCTAGCATAAGTGTACGGTTTGGCAATATATGAGTTTTAATTTGAAAATTAAATTTTATATCATTGGGAGTTACATGGAAATAATTCAATTATGAATCCTCCCAAACTTGAGTTTGAGGATAAGATGAGATGTAAATGTAAGAGTTGCTTTTGCCTATGGTACACCACTACGCTTTATATATGTTATTATATCGGTATATTTATGGAGGTTAACCTATTACATGTGAGTGATGTAGAACCAACTCTATAAATAGTGGTTAACCAGTCACAGGTAAGCTATGTAGAATCAGGTCCATGACTTGTTACGAGTAAGCAATGTAGAACCAGCTTTGTAACTAGTGGTTAACTGGTCACCGGTAAATGATGCAGAATAACTCTGTGACTTGAGTCTTATTGTACCATATTGTAAAAAAACTAGTAGTGCGCTATGAGTAAGAAAATTCATTAAAAAGTAATGCCTCCACTATTTATTTTTAAAAGTAATTTTAGAATCACCGTATGGTACTAATTCTAGTGGTTGACTTATTTTTAGTATAAAATTTTTAGAAAAATTATTGTCACCACTATTTATTGGTTAAGAAAAAATGGAAAAATGGAAAATTTTATATGATGGGTTAATTTCGAAAAAGCATTTCAAAATAGTATTTCAGAAGAAGAAGAACAGGAGTTGTTGTTGCCATCCACTCCATATCATTCCTTTCTAAATTCATTTCTTATTTCTCTTGTTATTTGCTTCATATGATGTATGATTTGGATGTAAGGATGATAAATACTTATTTAAGGATGTTCTAAACTCATTTAGGATTAATTATTGAATTAATTATGATTTGATTGGTTTTGATGATAATGCATTTGGGTGTTGTGATTGTTTATCATTTTTACTTATTTAGTAACATGTTGAGAGATTGAACCGATAGTAACATGATTAGGTTCGGTAATGAGAATTAACAACCTAATAGATCACATAAACATCAAATCGGTAATTATATAAAGAGAGATCTTGTGTGATGGCCTGATTGTCTATTATAGTTCTTAAGAACTTTTTGGAACAAAGGTTGTTTTATTAATTGAGAAATTGCAAAATTAGAAATTTATATTCAATTAGGATTATAATTTAAGGTTTAATGATTAGGTCTCAAGAGGGAATAATTAACCTTTCGAATTTCTAGGATCGCTTCCTATTAACTCAAAAGTAATCAAGCTAGCAGTTGATGACAAAATAAATCCTTATTCTCATAATTGGTTAATCGTGTCTTATACGATTGCTTAATTGTTTATCGATTGTAGTCTATTTTAATTTCCTTCTGTTAATTTCAAATTTTCATTTTATTCAATTCATAAGCAAATTGCTCAATTTGTTGTTTTAGTTTTTGTTTTCATTTTTATCTCACTCATTATAACCTTAGATAACATTAGGATTCAATTATTTCACTGAATGCTTGAGGGATCAACATCTTTATTATTACACTTTACGACCTGTGCAATTGTGAATTATTAAGAGTTTTATAAGATTTAAAACTTCCTTAAGAAGTTTTTGGTGTCGTTGCTAAGGAATTGGTTAGGAATAGTTAAATTCCTATAGTCTAAGGAATTTTTGCCTCTCTTATGTCCTTGTGATTGTATGAACACAAGAGTCACTTAAAGTTCAAGCAGGATTGTCGAAACGTTAGCACTTGATATCGCCCAACTGGAACAAGCAATTTGAAGAGTAAGATGTCAAGAAGAAGTAATCGAAGACACAATGACAAAAGAGTTTCCTAAAGAATTCAATCAAAGAGTAAATCAAGGAAACCAGTAGTAACCATTGATGGATTTCATAAGACTGGGACTCATAGCTGCAAACCAACTCACCACTCAACCACTGGTACAAAAAGCATCATTTGAGATTAAACCAGCATTGCTAAACATGCTGCAAACCTACATACAATTTTATGGGTTAATGAATGAGGATCTTAACACTCACTTAGTGAACTTTCTAAAGATATGCAATACTTTTTGATATCATGGGATGTCGGATGATGCTATTAGATGAGGCTTTTTCCCTTCACATTAAGAAATTTAGCCAAAGCATGATATCACACCTTAAACTTTCAAACATTATCACTTGGGAGTCATTGGTGCGTGTGTTTCTAGGTAAATACTTACCTTTCACAAAGACAATGAGATTGATAAAGGAAATAACAAATTTCCTACAAAGTGATGAGGAGTCACTTTACGAGGCATGGTAACGGTATAAGAATTTGCAAAGAGGTGAACATACCATAACCTACCTAAAGAATTTATTTTGCAAACCTTTTACAATGTAGTAAACCCACCCACGCGAGGCACTATAGATGCAACATCTGTAGGATCTCTGATGAGAAAGACAGCTAAGGAAGTAGAAGAGTTGTTGGAAGAGAATGACGAGTAATAGTTGTTTATGGGTGCTTGATGCAAGTTTATAAAAAAATAACCTTTCAAGAGCAAAAGGGAGCCATTGTTGTTGATTTGATAACATAAATGCAAGACAAAATTGACAGCTTAGCATGAAAACTTAACAACATGAAAGTCTCCTCTTCAGCTCCTATGAAAGCAATTTAGCAGAGATGTGAACTATATGGAGAAGACAACCACCATACCATCATCTTGTTCTTGATACAGACAAGTGAAATAGAGAAACTCAACTACACGGGAACCCAATTTGATCGAGGAGGGGGGAATAATCTGTACTCCATCATGTATAATCCTGGGTGAAAGAATCACCCAAAATTTTCTTGGTCAAATAATACAGAATATCAATTCTGACCTCAAGTTCCTTGATAAATTCAACAGGAGAAACCAAACTCAATAGACGCTAAGTTAAACAAAATCTTAGACAAGATTAGAAGCATGGATGAAGCTCAAAATAGTTTAAAAGGAAGATTCAAACAAGTAATAAAGAACCATGCCTCTTTCATCCACAACTTAGAAGTTGGTAGATGCATTGTCAGCACAAAGTGCAGGGAGCCTTCTAAGCAACATTGAAACAAATTCAGACGAAAGGATAATGGAAATCACCTAGTACATTGAAGAGAATTTCGACCAAGTTGAAGAAGAAAAGAAAAGGGCTAAATATATCTTGAAGAGAATCCAGGACCATCAACCTGCAATTCCATACCCCATCCTAAAGCAAAGCAAGTTAAAAGAAGCAGAGTTGAATAAGGTTCTTAATATAATAGAGCAATTGAAAATGCAATTTGCCTTTATGGGATCCATAAAAGAGAAGTTAATAAACAAAGAGGAACCAAAGAAGTTGGAAAGTGAAGTATTAAGTAAAGAGAACTCTAACGAAGTGGAAGCACTACCATATAAGCAAGATGATCTCAGAAATTTTTATATCCCCTATACTATTGATGGTGTCAAAGTGGATAAGGCTTTTGCAGATTTAGGAGCTGGCATGAGTATGATGCCTTACATTTTATGAAAAAAAATGGAGTTAGGTGAAATAACACTAACTGAGGTGTTTGCAAAGGACTGATAGATCGATCCACTACCCTAAGGGCATAGTCAGGGATATTCCTATTAAGGTTGACAAAGACTTCACCATCTTAGACATACAGGAAGATTTGGAGCTACCCATTATCCTTGGATGATCATTTTTAGCTATTGGTTAGTCTCTTATAGACGTTAGTGGAGGTGAGTTAACTCCAATAGTGGGGGAAGAGAGGGTTTCATTCAAATTGTCTAATGGTAAAGGAAATTCTCTCAAATCTGTGGATGCAATCAAGAGAAACAAATCTTGTGAAAAGTTTGAATGGAGTTATAATTATAATGACCTACTAAAAAAGCCACAAATTTGAAAGAATAATCATAAAAAGAAGACGAGGAAGGAAGGTGGTAGAAAGCACAGTCAAGTAGCTTACTTACAGGTTATGAAACCTATAGTTGCGCACTACAATTACATGATTCATTTGAACCACCGTAAGCAAAAGTATTATGTCAAGCTAACAGCGACAAATGAAGCGCTATATGAGAGGTAACTTATGATTTTAAATTTTTATTGTTTTATTTTTTATTTTAAATTAGGTCAACATCTTGAAGAAATCGATCATAAGTATGACTTAGGTTTTCTTTTTCTCTCTCTTTTTCACAATGGATTGGAAGGGCATAGATGGAAAAACAATGAAGCATTGATGAAGATATAAGCTAGGGAAGGAATTCAGGAGTGACATGAAGAAAAGAATAAAAAAATAGGAAAGGAGTGTAAAAATTCCTAGAAGTCATGATTATGATTCAATTTTAAAGTCTCTGTCACGATTGTGACACCTTTGGTCACGATTGTGACCCTATTTTAAACCTTCTGTCATAATCGTGAAATCTTAGGTCACAATCGTGAACTGCAGTGGGGCAAATCTAAAACACCCAATTTTTGAATTTCTTATCCCAATCCCCTCCTTTCTTCCCTGTAATCTATATACTCACCCTTATCCTCATTTTTCTTACCTACAAACTGTCTCCACTCTTTCTCTCTATAATCAAGATTCTCAAATCCTCTTTCTTCTCTTTACAACCCTCCTTAAAGTTCTTTATCTCTTTTAATTCTTCACACATCTCTCATTCCAAATAGATATGTGAATTAAGCAGATGGCCAAACATATTCAATAAAAGGGAAAAGTGCAAGTGTCGAGGCACAAACAAAAGAACGTAAAGCAAATAACGAAGCACCCTTTCAGACTCACTCTAAAGAGGAAGGTAACTATTTCCAAACCTTTGGCCTTAAAAAAATTATTGTGCCTAGATATTTAGACTTTAATATATTGGAAAGAATTAGATTGAGAGAAAGGGTTGAAAACTTAGGAAGAAGAATTCAATGAGAGAAATTTATGCGTTTTAACTTTTTCATCTATGAAGAACTCACCCTCGATTTTTTTCACATCCCTCCAATTTGAGTAAGATAAGTATAAGGAATTATGATTTCAATTATGGGGTCCACCATATGAGTTAACTTATGAAACTTTGTGTGAAATTAGTGGATACCTGTAATCAACCATAATGGACCAGTATGATGATTTTTGTGCCACACGTTATTAGGCCTAACTAACTGGGTTGGATAACTTTGATGTTAAAAATGCATATAACAATATAAATCATAGTGCTGAACACTTGTTGCTATATAAATTCATGTGTCAAATCATGTTTGATAAAATTGAAAGCAACAAGTTTTTAATGAAGGAACTTTTCATTTTATAGTGCATGGATAATAGCGTCATTGTTACTCTGAAAAAGAGAAGCAATGATCTTAGCATGGGATACTTGGTTACTGCTATTACGGATTCTTATGTGTTAATTGCAATGGACTAACTGTGAATTTTCTTGAGTTCTTTAATACTTGTCACTTAACGAAGTTAAGATCTTGAAGCCACACAATATGGAAATTTGAGGATATCAGTGCAAAATCATATGTCAAAAATAGGGGAGGATAGGCCAAATCTAGCTCAGCACCACTTTAACAACAAATTGAGGAGTCAATCAGTGAAGAATTAAGAGAAGAAGAAACAGTCGAATGGGAGAAGTTGCTTAACACAATTTCAAACACTAACAAAGTAATTTTAGATAATGCCAAGGTGTTGAAGGAGATAGAAAAGGAGCAAAGATAACAATGCCGAGAAATCTAGGGAATTTACAAATACTTTACTCCTCAAGGCATGGAGATCCCACCTCTAACCCCATCACCATCATGACCTTAATCGTTTTGATAGGTTCTATACTATAACTTACTCTTTTACTTTTATTCTTATGTCTTTCTTTTCATTTTGTTTAATTCCCACCTCATACATTATTTTTTTCCCTCACATTAAGGAAAATGTGTTGTCCAAGTGTGGGGAGGCGTGCATTGTTATTTTTATAATGAGTGTGAATTTTGCATATCGTATGTTAGTTTTTACTTGGGTTTTCATAGTGTGAATAGTGTGAATTTTTCAATGGCTAGGAATTAATGGAATCAGTCTAGTTTTGAACATAGTCTTTTAGGTTGTAAAGATTTATTAGCTTGTGAAATTCATGTTCTAGGTATCTTTTGTTAAATATATATGATAATTAGGATATGATGTTAGTTCATTCACTTTAGGAAATTTTCTACATAATTTTAGGCTAATTGAATATGAAGCATCGTTAGTATCTTTTCATGAGGAGGATTACCTAAAGAAATGAGTTAGGCAGTAGAAAATTTGTACCATTAATAAATAACTATTCCATTGGCCTTCAATTTATGAATGGGGCTAATAGTCAGTTGAAAATGTGGTATAGTTGAGTAACTAGGGGACATTCATCACAAATGTTTGCCTTCATATCAAAAGGCTAAACTGACATTCCAATTAAGTCAATTAATAAAACATGACCTAGTTGAGTAACTGAGAGACATTTACAATAAGGTGTTTTCCTTTGCATTAAAAGACTAGGTCAATGCCAAAGAAAATTGTCAAAATAGTGTTTTGATAAATAAATCCTACTAATCTTTCTGAATAGCATGATTTATCATGAAAAGCTACTTATGGATAGTTACAATTTTGATTGAGTAATGAATTATCAGTATGTGTGTGAAAGTGCTAAAGGTGAGTGAATATGACATTAAGGTCTTTATTAGAATGCGTATTTAGTCTGAAGTGCTAAGCTATAAATTTCATTAGTTAGTAAGTTAGAACAACTTGGAGGATTGTCTTTGAAGTCAAATTAGTTTTGTGAAGTTCGATGCCATTGTCTCATTACTGCATGTGTGTGTATATATGTGTTATTGTTTGGTGTTTGAGTTTGTACTTGTTTGGTTTTTACTTTAAGATAAGAAAAACTTTAAGTGTGGGGATGTTAATGATGTAGTTTGTATAATATTTTAGTAAGTGTTTTAGTGTGTTTTTATGTGTTGATTAGATTAATTGTGCATGTTTAGGATTAGAATTTTGTAATGTGATTATGTGTTTATGGTTTAATATTATATGGTTTAAAGCATGTTATTGGACTTTAATTTCATGCACTTGAGGTATTTTGATGTGTTTGTTATTGTTTAAAATTAGACGAAGAAGATTGAGTGAAGTTGGAGAAAATTTAGAGGAAGAGCCAAGCCACGATCGTGACATTCCTGTCATAGTTGTGACAATAGGGATCCAACCGAAGGTCACATTATGATTGAATGGGTCACGATTGTGACAGAAGCTATATTGAAGGGTCACGATCATGAAATCATTGTGAAAAAAAATCATTTTTGATGGTTATGATTGTGAGACATGGGCATCTACTTCAGTTTTCATTTTTTGAGGGTCATTTTGTACTTTTTGACCTGGTTAAAACCTAAGAACCTTAAAGGAAAGAGAACTATAAAAGGAAATAAGATGACCCTGTTGGATCGAAAAAAGAAAACATGCTATACTTGCAGAAATGGTAGATTTCAAAAATTTTAAGAAATCAATTTTCCAACGGAAGCAACAAATCCAAATCATCATGCCAATCCATACATGATATAGTATAAGGATAATAAAAACATAAACAAGATGAAGAGTATTATTGACTCCTTACTACAGCTTTAAATCCTCGCTGTGCTATCCTCTCCTTCTTCTTGTATCCAAATCCTTTGCTTTTGAATCTTTTCCTTTAGC
>JANSVA010000004.1:22631779-22642949 GCA_025504915.1 Erythroxylum reticulatum | reverse complement strand
ATAAAACCAAACTCTTTTGTTTTATTAATAATAAATATTTTCATTACAAAACTGTAACTGAAGAAGATAAAGTTACACAAAAATACACTTGCTTTCTAGGGCACTATATTTATATAACTCCAACAGACCCTAATAAGGAAGCCTCCGTCTTACCAATTAGAGAAAGATGCCAAGGAAGAAAGAAGAGGAGAGAAGAGGAGGAGAAGAAGAAAAGGAGGAGCTATTATTGCCAGCCACTCCTTGTCATTCCTTTCCAAGCTCATTTCTTATTCTGTTGTTGATTACTTCATATGATGTCTAATTTGGATATGAGGATGATGAATACTTGTTTAAGGATGTTCTAAACTCATTTGGGACTAATTCTTGAATCACTTATAATTTGATTGCTTTTGATGTTAACATCTTTGGGTATTGTGGTTATTTATCATTTTTGCATACTTTAGTAATATATTGAGAGATTGAATCGATAACAACATAATTAGGTTAGGTAATGAGAATTAACAACCTAAATGATCACATAAACATCAAATTATTAATTATACAAAGAGAGATCTTATGTAAAGACCCAATTGTCTATTAGAGTGCCTAAGAACTAATTAAAATGTAGGTTATTTTGTTAATTGAGAAATTGCAAATCAAAAATTCACATTCAATTAAGGATTATGATTTAAGGTTTAACAATTAGGTCTCGAGAAAGAATAATCAACCTTTAGAAATTCTAGCACAGATACTTATTAACTCAAAAGTAATCAAGGTAGCAATTGACGATAGAATGAATCCCCTCTTCTTATAATTGGTTAATCTTATCTTGTGGGATTTCCTTATTGTTAATTGTTTATGCTCTATTTTGATTCCCTTGTGATAATTTTGGAATATCAATTTTAATCAATTGGTAAGAAAATTGTTAAATTTGTTGTTTTAGTTTTATTTTCATTTTTATCACAATCATTATAACCATAGATAACATTAGGATTGAAAGGGATACACTTAAGAAGGTGATTTCTAGACATGGAGAACATCCAAAAGGGATTATTTTGTTTTAGAGAAGCAGGAAACATAAAGAAATCATTTAACGATCCATTAAAAAAAAATCAAGCCTCTACATCGCAAGAACATTCGATATATGACAATCAGAGAGATTTAGAATTATGAACCCATTTTTTTCATCTCATTTTTCTTTTTATTTATGTTTGATTTCATATTCGATCATATTTAACTAATCGCCCAGTTAGTATTTAGGTTAGATAAACCTTATATTAGTACTTTGATACAATTTGATTCCTTTATTAATGCAATTGGTATAATTGATTACTGTGATTTGATTATATGTTTTATTGATAATTTGATTTCAGACATAGAGATTGAGAAATCCTATTACGAATAGATCTACCATAATTATAATGATTTGATTGCATCCCTAGAGATAGGATGACATAAATCCTTCGGATTAGGGTTAAACCTAATAGAGGGACTCATAAATTGGTAACGCAATCTTATCATATTTAACATGAGCAATTTGGTTAGAGACCTTAGGATTAGTTGTTAGTGGACTAAAGGTCAGGTACTAGTATACTATAGGAATCTCCATAGTCCAATTAATCAACAAACAATTGCATAATAAAAGATCAATCTGTTAAGGTTTTAGGGGAATTTGCACCTATTACTAATTTATGATCATGATAGATTTCTAAACGAATTCTACTATCTCTATGTTCATTACTGTTTCCTATTTCTTTAGTTGTTTTAGTTTTTATTTTCTTTTTATTAAAATATAAAATCAATCCTTAGGCTAGATAACAGAGGAATGGTAAGTACTAGTATTTATAGTCTTCGTGGGATCGAGTCGTACTTGCCGGTACTAGCTACAACTATGTTATGCACTTGTGGTTTATTACAATATTAACTGTCACTAAATAGGTGAATCAAGTTTTTGGCATTGTTGTTTGGGGCTTTGATATTAGGATAGCATGAATGTTGTTACTTTAGTCATTTTCATTTTATTTTGTTTTATCTTTGCTTTTATTTTCCTTTATTTTAATTTTGCTTTTCTTATTTATTTTCTTTATTTTATTATATCTTATTGTATTTGTGGCTTATTGATTTAATTATCTTTTGAATTTCTTTACTTAAACTTGAGTTTGTGGTTTATTGTAGGAATTACGTTCATTGTGATAGCTACAGTTCATAATGGATGGATGGACCATACAAGACTTTTGTGAGAGTTAGAATATATCTTTGTAATCTATATCATCACCATATTGGAAGGAGTCATTTCCTCATATGTTTTTAAAAGCTTAACTAACATATATATGGGATCAACCAAACATGCACAATTGACCTCAAAGGCCATCGTACTAGAATATGTATAATTTAGAGTAAACCAACCCTTACGTATATGGATGTAATGACTATGCTCCAATTGAATATTTACAATAAGAAAAACAATACTAAAGTAATATAGATTGATTAATGGAATGCCTTCCTGAGAGAGTAGCTAGCTAATGTGAATTCAATAAGAGACTTCCTTCACTTGTATATGATAAGTATAATTTGAGCTTCCAACTGCCTAAGAGTGAAGAAAAGATAACAGTCAATTTATGAATGAAGATACATTTAAAGAAGGAAAAGAGGTAACTGTTTCTCTGAGAAATATGATGATTGAGTTCATTCAAGAATCCAATATGAGGCATCAGGAAATGGAGGCTCTTATACATAATATGGTGAATTAAATTGATCAACTTTTGGATATATTATTTGACAAGATGCAAGAGAGTTTGCCCAATTCTACTGAAATTGATACTATCAACTAAGAGGCAATCACCCTTAGTAGTGAAGAAGAGCTTCTTAAAGACAAAGACAAAGAAACCTCCATCCAAGAAGAGAAACTAGAGGAGTGGAAGAAGATAACTAAAGAAGATGAGCCAAAAGCCTTTGCCTAAAAAGAAGATCAAGGAGAGAGGATAGAGGAGTTTGAGGAAGAACTGGTGGAGGAACCAAGTAAGGAAACTATTGAAAAGGTGTTGGTAGTGAACTTAAATATGAAGGGTTCCCACTTCCTCCAAGACAAGTAGCTGAAGCCAATCGACGATATAGGGAGTTTCATTATCACTCATTTTATTAAAATTTTTTCATTAAAAAGGAAATTATTAGAGTCTATTGGTTTTATTAATCTAATCAATTATGTCCTTATGATTATCTTGCAACCAGTGGCTCACTTTTAGGGTACAAAACTCTTATATGGAGAAACGGGTGGAAGCAAGTTGCTAATTATTAATCCAGGATTATATTAAATGTGTAGGATATGTTGAGCTATTGAAGTTAAAGAAGCGTTGGAAAGGAAGCAACCTATTAGTTAGTTTTAATTTTAATTCAATTTTGATATTATCTTTTGTTTGCTTTTGTTTTAGTATAGGATTTTATTTTCTGTTATATTATTTCTTTTATTTCTTTTTATCCTTTTTTAATAATTTTCAATGATGTTAGTTTTATATTGGGTGTATCAAAATTAGAGAATTTTCATAATCAAGAATGTACCACTAATCCGTCTCACTTTTTCATAAATTCTTATATTCTGTACACCGGAGACAATGTACAATTTTAAGTGTGGGGATGGGTTTAATAAACATTTAACTAATTTCTTCAAGCTTATTATAATCCTGATTATAGATTTTATTATCTAATATCTTGAATTGGTTTAATATGTCCATTAATACGTTATTTTATTGCTAAATATTGACTTGAATTGGTGTGCAAAAAGATGATGAATATAATAAAATTAGTTTTCTAAGTCATATTTTTCATAATTATTGAAATATTCAAGTTAAATGGAAATTACATGTTATTTACACACATAAATACCCTTTTTTATCAACTTTTGAGCCTAAAGAGCAACCTTTTCAATTTTTTTAAAACTCTTGTTATTCTTTCATGTGTGTGATTTCATGTATAGTAGGATATTTCTAGTTTCTTTATTATGCATGTTGAGACCATATTTGTGGAAATTAGAAGTATTAACATAATAAAGATACTTAGACTCACCAACTTATTTAAGCCTATTTCTTTGAAATTACCATACCCTTAAATTAACCTTTAGGAATAACCAAGTTGAGCCTTAGCCTTTCTCATTGATTAAACCCACATATTAACCTTAATCCTATCTTTCTTTGAAGACTTATTTATTATGTTGAACCTTGAAAGCTATTTAGATCATTCATTTGTTAAGACTTGGAATTTGTGAAAGGTCCAATATTTGTTGAATTGTGGTACTAATTGGAATATTGTGAAAGAAAAAAAGAGCATATAAAAGAAAAAAAAGCAAAGTAAGTGGTATCAATAAAGTTGCATTTAAAGGACCTATTTGTATTTGTAATAAGTCTTGAAATATCTTGTGAGTAAATTTCCTTCACTTTTAACCCTTTTTATCAACCCATTTATATCATACCTAAGACCCTTTACAAACTATATAAAGATCTTTTGATTTTTGTTTCTAGTTTGTACATAAGTGCTGGAGGTGTGATTTTACTATAAGCCTATGGTAAGGATCCTGCCATGCACTGATTAAGATTCTTGACACTTTTCTTCCTAAACACTTGAGTGCATTAAGTGAAATCCTGGTAAGGGTGTAAAGAGGTATGTTTTTTATTTCAATGTGATTATTGATGTGATTATTATTAATATTAATTGGGAAGATAATTTTATGATAACTTGACTCCGATTGAATGTTAATTTGATTTAATATAATATGATGATGTATTGTATGAATGGACAAATTGAAACTGATGATGGAATGATGTTGTAAATTTATAATATTGATTATAGTTAGCTTAAGCACAAGCAAAAACTTAAGTGTGGGGATATATGATGGATGGTTAATTGATTATATTTTTAGCCTCTATTTAAGTTATTCTTGCTTGATATTTTATACTTTTTTTGTATATTTGGTACTTAATATGCTTCAAGTATGTTTACTGGTGATAATTGCCTTCATGGACTTAAAGAAGAAGAATTCAAGAAAAAATGTGATGCAAAACAAAAAATCAGCAATCTGAAACGAGGACACGGTTGTGCATTTTTGCACGCCCATGCATTTTTGCGATACCTAGTGGATTTTTATTATGCATGCTCCAATGCACAACGTGCATAACCCAAAAATATAGGTTTTTAAATAGATTTCACGTTTCGAATGCAAATTAAAGGGAGAGACTTCAATAGGCTATTTCTAGACGTGGAGAATGTCCAGATGGGACGATTTTGGTCTAGAGAAATGGGAAACATGAAGAAATCATCGAAATATCCATCAGAATACAAGATCAAGCCTCTAAATCGTAAGAAAATTCGATAAAAGACAATCAGGGAGATTTAGAATTATGAAACTATTGCTCATTTTATTTTCTTTCAATCTATGTTTGATTTTGTATTTGATCATATATAACTAAACGTCCAGTTAGGAATTAGATTAGATGAATGACAGCATGTGTCAAGTGCACTGCAAAATTTACCTAACTTTGCATACTAATATTTGTAGTCATTATGAGTCAGGATCGAATCCATAGGGAATGTTCGGTTAATTTTTGTGAAAAAATTAATTGATGTAAGGAAAATATAAGGGGGCTTTTAGATTTTTAAGCAATTTAGAAATTAAAGTAAAAGTAAACTATCAAAACAAATTAAGACAAGCAATTGAAAATAAGAAAAGTGTCGAATATAAGTAAGGTTCGGTTCTAGGGTCAACATCGGCTTGAACATGATCAAGCATATTCCATCATCCTAAAATCTTTAGAACACTTATCCCTTAAACTTATATTATCTCAGCATTCGAACTAGCCTCTCCTTTTGATTTCAAGTCAACTCTACTGAAATGATAACTGGGAGAGTCTGCTTATCTCCTAAATAGGCATACTTCAGATGTATGGAGTGGCTTCAATTTCAATTCTTGTGCCTGCACATTAGAAGGTAACAACTTCTGGTAAGCATTAGGTAGTTATATAGAAGCCAAATCATACCTTTTTGGGGAGTTTTCCAATGAAGCCAAGGTGACTATCATTTCCATAAGCGCTCTTCTCCCATCTCAACATCAGTGTTGGCTTCTACTTCCATATCCTCAGTTAAAACCATTTCCAAATAATCTCTGCAACTTAATTTAAATATTTCCTGCACCAAAAGATCAATCACATCAACAGAAAAAACATAATGATCATCAAGAGGATGTTTCATGACATAAAAATATTGAAATGAATCACTTCCCCATCAAATTCCATTATGAGGGTGCCTTCATGAACATCTATCTTGGTTTGAGCTGTATTAAGAAATGACTTCCCCAATAAGATAGGTATTAGATGATTGTCAACATTCATATCCACAATATAAAAATCTGCAGGGAACACTAATTTATTCACCTACACCAAAACATCCTTAACCACACCATTAGGATAAGCATTACTGTGGTCAGCCAGTTGTATGATTACACTCATTTCTTACAATGGGCCCAAATTCAAAAAAGCGTAAATCAAATGAGGCATCACATAGGTAGAAGCACCCAAATCTAAGATAGCTCTATTGATAACAGTATTACCAATTTTGCAAGGACTACTAAACATACCTAGATTTAGGCATTTTAAAGGCATCTTCTTTCTGAATACTACTGTCACATTCTCAACCATCATCACTTTCTCATCAACCCTCAGTTTGCTCTTATGTGTGCACAGTTCTTGGAGGAATTTGCTTACCTTGGTACTTGCTTAATTTCCTCGAGCAAACATATATTGACTTCCACCTTTCAAAAAGTCTCCAATATCTCCTTGTCCTTCTCCTCCTTTTTTGGTCTTATTAATCTGCTCAGAAAAGATGGAGGGTTAGTTTTGATAATATTGGGGATTTTGAAATTTACCTTCGTAGTCGATGATGGATTTTCTTCCTTTCCTAATTCCTTCTCAATCTCTTCTTTGGTAGCAATCTTTAGTGGAGTTTTTTTGGGACTCTTAATCTCCTTTCTTCTCCTTAGGGTTATGGAATTGACATTCTTCGGGTTGACCTCAGGTTGTGATGGTAACTTTCCTCTAATTTATGACACGATATAGTTTATACTTACTACCATCTGACCCATTTGATTTTCCAAATTCTGTACAGTCGATTTGGTCTCTTGTTGGAACTATTACAGCTGCTATTGTAGGTTCTGTTGAAATTAGAGATTGTTAATAGTAAGAGTTTTTATCAATTCTTCCATAGAATTACCAAAAGTGGAAGAATGGGCTCGTTGTACTCGTTGTGCCCTTGGTTGAAATTGTTGTGCTCTAGTACCTAAGGCATCTACTACATATTGTTTAGTAATATTATGTAGGCTTTGGACTAAAGATATATGTAACTCCAACTTGAATCCTTTATGTGTCTTATGCATGGCTAGACTAGAATCAACATCTCATTTGTTTTTCAAATGTCCATATATTAACTCCATATGGTCAAAAATTCAATATAAGTTGATGTGTCTCTTTAATGAGGATTAATGGCCTCAAATAGTTGAATGGGTATATAACCTATCCAAAAGATCAAAATTAGACTCCATTATACTTGGAATTGTTTTTTCCTACCATGTTTATATGATATGGAGGGAAAGGAACCATTGTATACATAGAAAAATTGAAATACAAAAGAACTTGTTAGTTCATAAGCTTATTCATTGGATAGGGAAACACTTTTAGTAAAAAAAAAAAGCCAAGTGATAATCAATGAAAGAGCAAGAAGAAGTTGGGACATGAATTAAATGAAAATCTTTTTGCTACTAAAAATGCACCATCTTTTTGCTGCTAAAATTGTCTCTGCATTTACTTTTCGTTAATGTCACCTTCAGTAACTGATCTTCTAAGCTTAATTCTACGTAGTTGCGATAGCTGATCAAAGGCCACAGACATAATTTGCACCCAGCTAGTATGACTCCTCTTTAAACCCAATTACTCTTTTAGAATAAAATTATAAAAAATATATAATGTGTACTTTCTTTTTTTTATTCCATGAATATCTTGTTTTGACGAAACTACATCCAAGAACAATGTAGGAATAATGGACAGAATCTCATAGTCATGATCTTATCAAATTTTCAATTACACAGAAACTATTTTAAGCATTTTATCTTTAATATTAAAATATCAAATATAATGAATAAAAATATATACAAATAAAGTGTGTTTTTATTAATTAAAATAATAATATTATACATTAAATTACAAGTGACTAATTGAGTGCATGAGTATAAACTAAAAAAAGTGTTTATAACCTGAGTTTCTTACAATCGCCAAAAACAAAAAAGTTTTATTATATTTAACTTGAATTTTTACTATTAGAAAATAAAAAAGTAGTCAATTTAACGAATGTGATATCACGAGTATACTGCAATGTCCTTTTTTTATATTAATATATAGATTAATTCATCAGGTAGGACTCCTTAATTTTCCTGTGTACGCTTCACTAATCCGAAAATGGATGTAGTTTAAGCGCCGTTCCGACGGCTATTTTACTCCAAAAGGAAAATGAGAGATAGAAACTAAATATTGCAGGCGTTGTAGGCGGCCATCAGACCTGTAACTGCTGTCCTTCTCTCTGTGTCTTGCCAATTTTGTTGTTATAAATGTAAAAGAAAAATATATTGAAGTCCGATATAGGTGCAAAATGCATTCAGAAGAGAAATACATAGAAAAATTGAACATTACATGGTTAAACTCTACAGTGGGCGAGATGCCACGAACTTCGGACGATGATGTTATCTTGATTTGGCAGCTGGCACAAACACCCTAAATCTTAATTTCCAAATTAATACAATTTTGGAATTTTTAAATGATTAAAACTAGGCCCCACAAGTTTAATTATGTTGGTTGCTTTTTTATATTGCAGAAAGAAAATGACAACTAACGGCAAACGGACTTCTCATTTCATTTTCATTTTCATTTTCATTTTCATTTTTTATTGTAATGTAATCATTTCCACGTACAATAATTTTAAATAAACTCAAAAAATAAGATAAATCTGTAAATCAAATTGATCATTTATTTATATTAATAAAAAATATGTGAAAGAATATGACTCACCAATTCCTTAAATTCATCCACGTTTTTAGTGCCAGTTGCAAAGCTTTGTGTATGTATTTTCCTTAACTCCGATTTGTGATTATATTGTGTTTAAGGACAGAAAATGTAAAGAAATTGGCAATGTGAAGAAAACATTTGTACTTGGAAGATTATTATGTATTTAAATCTTTTACATGAAAGTCAAGTTTTTGTCAATAAAATTCTAAAATTTAAATTAACTAAATTAATATGCGCTTACGTTATAAGAGATTACATGAAAGTTAAGTTTTTTCTAAAATTTAAATTAACTCAATTAAATGATACAAATCTCGTTGTGGTAAGGCTTTCAATGGGATTGGACTTGGATAACGACATGTCTTATTTATCGGGAACTCTTGAACTCAATTTGTCGTATCCATTGTCACATTATACTTATGCCTCTCCCTCTGTTTCTAATTACTCCATGAAAAGATTTATTTAAATTTGGCTAACATCAATTACAGTAATAATGGAAAATATTCCGATTATTATGTTTTTACTCTATTTTGTACTATTTCATCTGCACATTTTTTTAAGAACAAAGTAAGACCTATCAGTCGGTCTTCAAATAGGTGCCTTCCCAATAGAAAAATAAAAGAGAAAGAGAGGGAAGCAATAACAGAGGAGAGGCCCCCGTCAATTGATTATGTAATGCTTCGTGAGTCATTCGGGCTTGGCAAGGGTTTAGCGTGCCATGTTGGCCGCTTTACCATGATGTGGAGCTCCATGCAGTGGCATCTTGCAGGGTAGGAGTAGGGTCCACTTGGTCTTTTTTAAAATAAATTTATTAATATATTAATATTATAAATAAAATAAAGTAAAAACACCCACTCCTGTGCCTTCACTGATTGACACCTCGCCCACATCCATGTCCCATGACTCGCTAGCTCGGTCGCTGCCTGCCTTCACATTACAAAACCATCATCCTATTTAAAGTGCAGATGTGATATGTCCCTTTTTCTATTACTGCTTGCAAGTGGAAGCTAGTACCATTAGTAAGGTTGTTGACGTTCATTATCATGTCCCTTTTTCTATTACTGCTTCCAAGTGCAAGCTAGTACCATTAGTAAGGTTGTTGACGTTCATTATCTTTTTTTTTCTTTCTTTGTAATATTTGTTATTGGTTCCAATACCATTTCGCTTTATGGATACAGTTATGTTCGTCCATTCATTGGCTTAGCAAATTAACGGTCTTATCACGTCAACTAAACTTGTTGGAACATATGACGGGGAGGTACGAATGTATATGATCCATCCATAAATTTTAAAGCTTTTAGATGAAAGGAAGAAACATAGGAAAGTGAAGGTGTGGGGTTCCGTCTACCCCGCACATGCGTTGTGGAAGAGTGCGTAGTCTTGGATTGATGAGCCAAATATGGGAAAAGGTAAAAAGAGGAGATGCTGATGTATCACTATCCACCAACTTGTGTGTGTATATATATATATAAATATAACTTTTGCAAGATGCAGAGGGAGCTGAGGGATTTTAACGTCAAAACTGTCATCAATGATTGGAGAGACACCTCACCAAATAGAAATATCCACCGTCACTTTTCAACTCTAAATGGATGACAGTCCTTTTAAACCCCATAAAAAGTCACCTTCTTTTGCTGTCTTTTATTCGCAGCCACAACCTGTGGAATTGCCACCCGATTTGAATCCATCTTACGTTAGAACATGTACAAGGAACGAACGCTTACGACTGTTTTGCCTGCCATCTTTTGTTATTTGTTACGAGGAACAGCATCCTATGCTATGAGCATCATATCTTTTATCCCAAGATCAAATCAATCTCTGTTGCTTGCCAGTTGCATTCTGTGGACCCAAAATGTTTCTCCTTTGCACTTAACCTTGTCAAATGGCTTGTTATGATTATCTACCCATGGATCCACAGCTAAGAGCTAAAGATGGGAATGTTGATATCACTACAAGAAATTGTGTTTTTATTGAAGGTGAAAGTTGTAACTAAAAGTAGTAATATTTGTAACTATTAGTAATAAAGACCAATATTTGAAGTCGTCACCTCTCGTCACAAATACCTCCGTCACTGATAAAATTGTGACTAATTTAAACAATGG
>JANSVA010000004.1:22567099-22597309 GCA_025504915.1 Erythroxylum reticulatum | reverse complement strand
TAAGATTGTAAACCCTATAAGCTTTCGAAGATAATGAATATCCTAGAAAAATTCCTGAATAAGTCTTAGAATCAAATCTATCCAGAATTTCCTTCATATTCAATATAGTACACTTGCAACCAAATCGATGGAAGTAAGATATATTAGGCTTCCTTCCTTTCCACAACTCATATGGAGTTTTCTTCAACAAAGGTCGCATAAGTATTCTATTTTGAATATAACAAGCTATATTCACAGGTTCTGCCTAGAAATATTTAGGAAGATTCATTTCACATAGCATAGTCCTTGTCATTTCTTAAATCGTCCTGTTCTTCCTTTCTACAACTCCATTTTGTTGTAGAGTTCTAGGAGTAGAGAAATTATGGAAAATTCCATTCTCCTCAGAAAATATTCTAAATTTCTCATTCTTATACTGACCACCATGACTTCTAATACTCGCAATAGAAATTCCTTTTTTATTTTGTAACTTTTTGGAAAAAACTTTAAAACACTTAAAACACTCATCCTTATGTGATAAGAATAATATCTAACAGAATCTAGTAAAGTCATCAACAACTACGAGATCATACTTCTTCTTTCCAAGACTCAATGTCCTAGTTGGACCAAATAAATCTATATGTAACAACTCTAGAGGTCTAGATGAATTTATCATATTTTTAGAAGAAAAGGATGTTTTAACCTGTTTTCCTTTATGAAAACTTTCACAAAAGAAATCTTTGTTAAAACTTATTTTTGGTAATCCTCTTACCAAATCATGTTTAATCAATTTGGAAATATGCTTAAAACTAACATGACCTAGCTTTTTATGCCAAATCAATTTTTCTTCATCTGTTTATATAAAACAAGAAATATTTTGACTTTGTAAATCTTCTAAATCAATTTTATAAAGATTGTTTCGTCTTTTGGCATAGAAGAATATGAAACCGTCCTTGTTTTTACTATATACAAATTCTGATTAAAGGATACATCAAAACCCGAGTCACATAATTGACTGACACTAATCAGATTATGTTTTAAACCATCAACTAGCAAAACATTATCAATAGATGCAAAAGAATCTTTACCAATTTTATCAATTCCAATTATGTTGCCCTGCTAGTTGTCTCCAAAAGTTACTGATCCTCCCTTATTATTTTGAAGATCTAGGAACATAGACCTTCTTCCCGTCATATGTCGCAAGCATCTACTGTCCAAATATCATTGGTGCTGGCTGTCTTTTCCAAGGAAGGAGATCTGCTGTAGATATTATATTTTTCTTAGGTATCCAGATTTTTTGGGTCCTTTAAGGTTAGTCTTAAAATGATTCATGGTATGATGATAATGTGACTGATGAAATTTCTTCCTATATAGAACAAAGCTTTTTATATACTGAGTATTCTTTTTAGCAAACCCTAAACCACTCTTATCATTAGGGTGTCTATATCTTCCTAACATGTCATTCATTTTTTTGTACTCTCAATGAATGTTGATAGATCGGCTGAAAGGATATTAATTCTTTATTTCAGCTGACTAATTTCATCATATCTATCTATAGCTATCTTTTTCTTCATCTCGTCTACTTGTTTCTTTAAGCAGACGTTTTCTCTCTCTGACACTTGCAAGTTCTTAAAGTTTTCTACAAACTTATTCTTTAATAATCTATATTGCTTAAGTATGGCATGAGAATCTTCTAATAATTCTAAATATGCATCTTATAATTCATTAAAATTAGAAGTTACCTCCTCGTCACTTTCTCTTTCGGCTACCAAGCAAATGTTTGCTTGAACTGATGCCTCTAAATCAATGTCAGATTTGGATAAATCCAATTCTTCCCATATTGCCATCATACTTTTCTTCTTTTCTCTATTTTTATTTGTTTTTTTTTCAGCAATGGACATTCAAACTTGTAGTGTCAAGGTTTATTGCATTCGTAGCAAATGATAGATGTTTTCTCGTTATTGTCCTCAGCTTGGCTATTCTTCTTGAAAGAAAACTCTTTGTTTCCTCTTGCTTTCTTCTTCCACATGCGTCTGATCTTTCTTGAGATAAAAGATAATTTATCATCTTCTTCGCTTGAATTTTGTTCAGATTCACTGGAGTCGTCATTCTTGACTTCTTTGATCTTCAAAGCTTTTGATGATGAACTTCTCTTTCTCTGAATCTTGTGATTCTTTTGTCCAGCCTTCAATGTTATAGATTTATCCCGTCTGGGTTTATCTTTGGCATCAAACTCTACTTTATGTATCATCAAGGATCTAAGCAATTCATCAAGCTTTAATACGCTCAGGTCCTTAGCTTCTTGTATTGCAGTGACTTTAGGTCTCCATCTTTTCAGTAGACTTCTAAGAATCTTTCGAACACGATCTTGATTATCATACGTTCTCCTAAGAGCTTTAATTCCATTGACGATAGTTTGAAATCGTCCAAACATTTGATCGATAAATTCATCTTCCTTCATTTTGAACAAATCATATTGGTGTACAAGAATGCTTATCTTGGATTCCTTCACTTGATTGGTGCCTTCTTATGAGATGGATAGAGTATGCCACATCTCCTTCACAGTGTCGTATCCATGAACTTTATCGTATTCACTTCTGCTTAGGGCACAACTTAGAAAGAACTTGGCTTTTGAATTTAGCTGGAATCTTACTTTTTGATCAGCTGACCATCTGGTACGTCGAATGGCATTTCCTTCATCATCCATTGGTGTATACAGTCCATTCTTGATAATCTCCTAAAGGTCAATATGTGTAAATTCAATGAAGAGCCGCATCCTACCTTTCTAATAATGATAATCTTCACCATTGAACGCAAGAGGTCTAGTGACGGAGGCACCTTCAGCTATATAAACGTATGATTTTTCTATGGATCTTTATCCACACTTTGTAACGGTGATTCTTGGAAATCGAGCTCTGATACCAATTGAAGTAAATCACGCGTTAATATAGACTTTACGTTTAATAGACAAAATGCACAAGAAGGGGTTTGAATTGTGTATTCTTTTGCATGAATACAATCCCCTTTCAACTTTCTTTCAAAAATAACTTTTTCAAAAACTATTAAGTAAATAATCACAATGTATTGCAATTAACTTCTATATACTTGTATAAAGCAATAGAAATTGAAAATTGAGAGTTAGAGAGTAGATGTTGATATAGTGATTTTATCCTAATTCACCCCAAACTGTGGGCTACGTCCAGTCCTCAGAAACCTTTCTGAGATTTCATTATTCTTCTCACAAGTACAAGTATTCTTTTTTATAGAGCCTCTTCAGGTCTCTTACACCAAGTATTGTTTTTTTCACTTAGCCTTTTTAGGCTCTCAACTTTTTTTCTTTCTTACAGAAAGATATTGCGAGCTTTGTTACACTAATGATAGCTTTATTGTTTCACAAAATGAATACAGTGTTTGCTAAAGCTCAAAAACTTTTTAAGATCTGTAACTGTTTAAAATCTCTAACTTTTTAATCTTCGACTCTGACTTGTATTTATAGCCTTTGTCTTCAACTGCTTCTTGATAACTGCTTCTTTCTTCTTGCTTCTTGATTCTTGATTTATTGATTCTTGTAGAAACAGTTATTTAGTTGAGTTCTGTAACTAACTTAAACTAGTTAATTGTTCGACGTAGTATCGGTTCTTCGTCTTAGTTTTCCTTCCATCTTAGTTTTGCTTCCGCTTCGTCTTCGTTCTACTTCTGCTTCGTCTTACTTTCTTTCATCTTACTTCTGCTTCCTCTTCATCTTACTTTCTTTCGTCTTAGTTTTGCTTCCGCTTCGTCTTACTTTCTTTCATCTTACTTCTGCTTCCGCTTCGTCTTACTTTCTTTCTTCTTACTTCTGCTTCCGCTTCGTCTTACTTTCTTTCGTCTTACTTTTGCTTCTGATCAAAACGGTTCAACAATTTCTAATATTATTATTATTTGAATGTCATCAAAATTATTAGACGTTAAGTCATTTTGACTTAATAATTTGGAATATAGAGCAAACTAAGGATCTCAACAACGAACCATTACAGACTTCATAAGACCAGAGTTCAATAAAGCTAACCAAGGAGTAACTAGACTACTTATACAAGCAGCATCTTTCGAAATTAAACCAGCCCTCCTAAATATGCTTAAACAAAACGTGTAGTTTTATGGACTAACGAATGAAGATCCTAACGCACATATAGTGAACTTCCTTAAAATATGTGATACCTTTCGATACCATCAGTTGTTAGAAGATGTGGTCAGAATTAGGCTCTTTTCTTTTACCCTTAAAAATAGAGAAAAGGTTTGGTATCATTCCCTCATCCCAGATAATGTCACAACTTGGGATCAGTTAGTTCGTGCATTTTTAGGCAAGTATTTTCCCCTTACTATAACTATGAAGATTATCAAGGATATTACTATCTTCCAGTAAAGTGACGGGGAATCAATTTATAAAGCTTAGAAAAGATACAAGGATTTGCAACAAAAATGCCCTCATCATAACCTACCTAAGGAATTCTTGTTGTAAACGTTCTATAATGGAGTAACCCCACATACAAGAAACACGATTGACACGCTTCAGAAGGATCATTAATGAGAAAGATGGTAGATGAAGCAGAAGAGCTAATACAAGAGATGTCAAGTAATAGCTGCATATGGACAAACGAGAAAAGTAGACAAATCACTACTTTTCGAGAACAAAAAGGAATTATGGTTATCAATCAAATGAAGAAGATGTAAGCAAAAATTGATAACTTGAAACGACAACTCAACAACATGAAGGCTTCGCCCTTAACTTTGATAAAAGTCATGCAACTTAAATACGAACTCTGTGGACAAATGGACCATGATAAGGTGGACTGTTTCTTGATGAAGGAAAGCGATCCAGAGCAAATGAATTATATGGGAGCTCAATATGGACGAGGATAGGGAAATAATACCTACTCCAATGCTTATAACCCTGCGTGGAAGAATCACCCTAACTTCTCTTGGACAAATAATGTCGAAGGACAGTTCAGATCTCAATGACAACCAGGCTTCCAATAAGACAAACCAAGCTCAATGGAATCCAATTTGGATAGGGCTTTAGATAAAATTATAGGCGTGGAGGATGCATATAGAAGGCTTGAAAGCAAATTCGAGCAAGTCACTAAACCATGCCTCTTTAATACAGAAGCTAGAGGTCCAAGTAGGCAACAAATAGAGGCAATTTCTACTCAAAAATGCAGGAACCGTTCCAAACAATACTGAGTCTAACCCTAAGGAACATGCAAAAGAAGACAGGGCTAAAGGAGAAGGACAAATAATTATAGAATTCCTTCCAAGGGAGCTCGTAATTGAGCTAGTCGAGGAACCTCGACCTGAATTTTGTACCTTATCCTAACTCAACAGAAGTCAATTTCAAGTAGGGTGACGAGGAATTCTAAGGAGGTTGAATTAAAAAAGGTTGAAGACATAACAAAACATCTACAAGCGAATCTCACACTAAAGGAATCAAACAAGGTTAAGGAGCATATAGTAGAAGAAAACCCTAACATAGCAGAGAAGGAAGAGGACCCAGGGATACTTACATTCCTTGGAGTATCAATGGAGTCAATATAGATAGGGCATTTTCAAATTTAGGAGTGAGTATTAATATAATTCCCTATACCTTTAGTCAAAAATTAAGGTTAGGAGAGAACAGTTCATTAGCCAACAGGGATTATTAAGGACGTCCAAGTTCCGATTCATATATTTACATCCCTATAGAGTTTTATATACTAGATATTAGAGAAGATGTGGAAACCCTTATGGTATTTAGATAATCATTCTTAGCCACTGCTTGCTCAATAATTGATGTGGATGGGGGTGAACTAACTTTGAGGGTCGGCAAGCATCAAATAACCTTTAAAGTGTCGAAGAAAGACAATAGTTCTCCCTTACCTCCAAATAATATCAAGGAAACTGAACCTTGGGGACAATAGGAAGATATTGAGGATCCTGGGAATGCATCTAGAAAGAAATGATCGCAAAGAAGAAGGCGAAGGAAGGAAAATTAGAGGGAGAGTGGAATCCAGGGCATGGTAGCTCATGTGCAAATTGTAAGATCGATGATTGCGCTACCATTTCATGATTCATTCGAACCACCTTAAGCACAAGAAGAGCATCAAGCTATCGATGTTAAAAGAAGCACTACATAGGAGGCAACCCATATATTGTTAATTTGATGCTATTTCCTTTATTTTTTTAGATAGATTTAATTCCATTGTTAGATTGTTTCATTCCAATAAAATCGGGAAGCTATAGGACTTTGACATGAATTTGATAATTGAGAAAGTAAGCAAAAGAGAGGTGAAAGGGCCATTAAGAATTAAAAAGTGATTTTGAAAAAGTGGAGGACAAAAGAAGAGAAAATTTAAAAATTGGTGGTAAAATTGTAGGCCACGATCGTGGCCTCCGGCAGGGTAAAAAGGGAACATGCAAATTTTAGTTCATTTTTTACCATTTTACCCTCCATTCACCTGTATATTCATTTCTTACCTCACTTTTTCACTCATTTTCATTTTAACTTTATCTCTCTAAGTTTGGAACCTCTAAAAACTCTCACTTCTCTCTAACCAAATTCTAAACTTCTAGTCTGCTCCAACTTCTACCTACTTGTAAGCCAGTATGTCATGCATTAAGTAGTCAGCAAAGCGTGATCAATCATCAAGATGAACCCCAGTCTTGGGACAAGGGCGAAGGAATAGGGTGGCCAACTTCAAAGCACCCTTCCGAATCTACACAGAGGAGGAAGGTATTCGTTCCCAATCCCTCAATGTTAAACAGATTGTAGTCCTAAAATATTTTGATTTTAATAGATTTGATAGGCTAGAAATGTGGGATAGGGTAGAGAACTTAGTAGAAAGAATTAGTGGGTGAAGTTTATACACTTCCAATATCCTATCTACCAGGAGCTCACTCTAGAATTCTTCACTTCCCTATATTACGAACCTAGTAACCCTAAAGAGATGTGGTTTAGTTTACAGGGATGAAACTATGAGTTGAACATCGAAATCAGGTGTTATATTTGTGGGTTCCCCGAGTCTTCCATTATTGATCAACATGATGGCTTTCGTGCTTCTTGCTACTAAAATGAGCTCACTGGGGTTAGAGTGATTCGACATTAAAAATGCCCACAATAACATCATAAGAACCTATGAGCACTTGTTATTACACAAATTCATATGTCATCTAAAAGACTCATATGAAAATCAATCCTAGCCAGGCGAGTTTCAGTATAGCTCCACCTCAGTGGGCAGAAGAGGACTCAACTAATGAGGAGTCTAAAGAGGAAGAAGACACCGATGAACCGAACTGGAAGAAAGTGCTCGATATAATCTCCACGAACACCAAGGTAATTACAAATACACTTGCAGAGAACTCTAGAAGAATGAAGGAGATGGACGTCAAAGCTGGGATATAAATTGTTTCCATCGTTACTTTGAGGCTCAAGACATCCAACTACCACCACTAACACCATCCCCACCTCCATCACCATGATTCTTTGTTTCTAACCCTTTTCCTTTAAATTTAGTCTTTATTTTATTTTTTGGTTTGGTCTTACTTTATTTTATGTCTCTTCTTTCCGTGTGTGCTTATTTGTCTCCTTCTCATATCAAGGGCAATATATTGTTCAAGTATGGGAAGGGTTATGTGTTTTACTTTAAATGTAAATTTTGCATATTATATGATAGTTTGTTAGGTTGCATTTTATGAATGTGTCAATGGCTTAGATGGATTGGAATTGATTTAATTTTGAACATAGTTTATTAGGTTGTGAATAATCATTAGTTCGCAAAATCAATGAATTGCATTCTTTAGCTAACTATGCAAGTTAATTAGGATTTAGTGTGAATTTGTTGCCCTCTAAATTGTCACATTCATTGATAATTTTATGTCTTTCAACTCAAGTAGCTTTGCTAATATTTTCTCATGAAAATGAGTAGCTAAAGCAACAAGGTAGGCAATTTAAAAAATTGTGTTTATTAATTTTAAATAAATTACTATTCCATTGGCCTTTGAGCTATGAATAGAGTTAGTAGCCAATTGAGAATGTGATGTAGCTGAGTAATCGAATCAACATGCATCACAAATGTGTGCCTTCATGTCAAAAGGCTATAGTGACGTCCAACCAACCAACTTAATAAAAAACATGACTTGGTTGAGTAACTGAAACGACATTCATCACCAATGTTTGCCTCCATGTAAAAAGACTAAGTCTATGTTTACAAAAAGTAATTAAAAATTAAAAAATCATAATTAAAATTTTAAAATTTTAAAATAAAAATAAAAATAAAATTTTTTAATAAAACTTACCGAACATGTAAATAGTTTGAATTTTCATAAACACATATTTAGGAGTAGTTATAAAGTTGAATGACCAAGGAATTACTAATGTGTGTGTGCAATTAAAAAGGGTGAATTATTTAACACTTGAATCTGGATTAATATGTATATTTAGTTCAAAGCCACCAGATGCAAATTTTGCATGTTAATGATTTGATATAACTTGAATGAGTGTGTTTTAGATTAAATTTATTTCATAAAATTGAAGTCATTGTCTCATTACTGCATTGCGTGTTGTGTGATTTTGTGTATTTGTTTTTTGTTTGCTTGAGGAAAAGCAAATGTTCAAGTGTGCTGATGTTGATAAGTGTGAATTGCATCGTGTTTTAGAGCTGAGTTTCATATATATTTAATTATTAATTCATTCATTTAGCATGTGTTTAGGTTAGAATTGTGTTCATTTGTTAATTACTTATGTTTTAAGTGATTTATGCATTAGTATAATTCTTTGAGCTTAATTATTATATTTTTGAGGTACTTTGATGTGTTTATAAGTGTTTCAAGGTCAATATCAAAGAATGGAGAAGTTTCTGAGACACTCGCGCTAAAACAATAGTCCATATTTGTGGCACAATACGACGTGCCACAATCGTGATAGAAGCACCAAAGTTGGCCCACGACGTGACAAAAGCCTAGAGTATGGCCTACGATCGTCGCCTGCTTCCCATGATCATTACAAAAGGCTTGGATGTGACCCATAATCGCGGCTTACATCAGGTAGACATACAGACACTCAAAAATGTCAAGTTTTGAGAGTTTTTTGGACTTTTTGGACCCCAGAAAAAAAAAAAACTAGGGCTGCTCAAAACACAAAAGGTATTTAAAGAATAAGACAAGGAGACAAAAGGAGCTTTTGCATTAGCCACTTTTAGAAAAACCCTAGATAGAATTATCGAGAGATAAAGAAAGAGAAGAAGGAAGAGAAAAAAGACAAAGAAGTTAACTTGATGTACTACCCAGATCAGGAGTTTCCTAACATTGCTGCCTCTTGTCATCTGTTCAATTCGTATTTCCTACTATTTTCAGTTTTATTATTGTATAGAATTGGAATAACAGTCAATGAAAGAATTTTTTGGTGTTGATGATGTTTTAAACTCACCTTCAGGGTTTTATCTTTGATTTAACGACATCTGATTATTTATGTGTTATTTGGATTTATTATGATTTAATTCTAGATGTGCATAATTCAATAATAAACCGAGAGGGTGAATCGAATGAAAGAATAAAAATTAAAACAAATCAGTAAATTGTGTGAAGAGAGATCTTGAATAGGTTTCCAATAGTTTATTAGACAACTTCAGATCTAATTAGAGTTTTAGATAAGTTGTTAATTGAGAAATTGCAACTTCCATAATCTGATTAGGGTTTACAATTTAGGGCTAATGGTTATAACTCGAGAGAGAGTGATCAACCCTAGGATCGTCTAGAACCAATAATCCAGTAATTCATAATCAATTAGGTTCACGTTAAGATAGTTAAAATTCCTTTCTCTCAATTAGTAATTCCTTTAGGATGATTCTTGAGTGTGTCTTATAATTGCTAAATTATTAATTTTTGTTATTGATTTTTGAATTGACTTGCTTGATTGAATTAATTTCTCATTTTATTTTCGTTACATTTTGAATTTTACGAATTGTTCTAGCCTTATATTTTAGGATTAGATTATTCCTCCTCGTGGGATCGACACCTTAGGTACTAAGTGAATGAACTGTGTGCTTGTAGATTATTGAGTTTAATTTTAAAACATACACACATCAAACAACCTGATCAATAATCTTCATATTTTCCTTCATTCTTCGTTCAGAACTACTTCTTCTCTGCTTTGTTGGTGTCTAATCTAAATCTAGTTGTTTTTCCTTAACTCTAGCCTTCATAATTTCCTTTTATAGTAGAAACTAATGTTTTTAGAATATACATGGTCACTTCCACAATCGTGTAGGTGACCTTGTATCTCAAAATACCCTCGAAATCATGATATAGGCATAAATAGCATTTTTAAAGCTTCACTTATTTATACTAACTTATTGTTGGAATTCGACTATGATCAAATCACAGGCTTAGGAGACAAAAACTTTAATGATTCAGAGCAGATCCTGATATTTTAATAAACTTGAATAAAACATAAAACTATTTAAAAATCGTACTTTGTTCACTTTTCTGTTGAAAAATCTTTGAAACTTTTTTCGATTGATCAATCATGAGCTGTTCAAGTCTCTAACCTCTGCTAGTGTCCACAGAGAAATTCTCAAACTGATTTGAGAGGAAGAAGAAAGAAAAGTGCTAGCTTCCAAAAAGCTCTTCCCTTTAAGTAGAAAAAATCATAATGTCCTTTTATTAAAATTAAATCTCTTTAATTATAATTAAAATCAAATTCTAATTATAATTAATTTAATTTTAATAAAATCAAATATCTCATATTTGATCCCCAAAATTTCTCAAACTTTATAATTAAGTCCAACTTAATTAAATTGATTTTTTTCACAAATTGCTCTTTGATGTGTGACCCATTAGGTTCATAATAAATTGGCAATGATTATAGGTTATAATTTTAATTCACAACTAGAATTGGATAAACTAAAACTTCTTTTAATTTATCTTTAATTCTCTAATTAAATAATTCATAATCATAAATCATAATTGACGTCTAACAACATGTTATCATTACCCAAATATCAAGAATGTCATAGTGATTGACTTAACCTATCCATGCATGGCTATAATTTATAATTTATAATTTAATGCTTTCGTCATTCAATATTCTAATTGGACAAAGTATGGATACAGTGACTACTCTTATCATCCAATCATGTTCGTTCTTGCTAATTATAATTGATTTATAATTGAAATTTGAAAACTCATTTTCAAATATCAATTCACTCTAGCCAGAAAATTCCATAAATCATTACTAATTAATAACAGTAGAATATTCTCTCTAATTATTTTAGAGTGACGAATCTTATATTGACTTACTCAACTATCTACATAGGGTTCATACTGTATCTAATTACTACTGACTGAATTATCCTAGGACAATTCATAAATAGCATCAAAACATAGTAATTCCCACACTAGATACCTTAGTAATCTAAAGTCTAAGGATCAATTATACAACCATCATTATGAGATAATCTATACACATATAAATAATATTCCACTCGTAATTCTCATAATCGAGTCATTTCAGTGACTTATTCTCTAATAATCACTCACACATTAGTTTAAATATCTCTATAGTTTAATTTATGAGATCAATTACTTTCTTCATAAGAAAGAAACATAATATGTGCTAGTTTTACTATTTCAAAAATATCCAGTCTTGATGAAACTATAGCTAGGAACATTTAGGAATAATACATAAGTGTAAATTGAATCTCATAATTATGATCTCATCTTAATTTCAATTTCACAATAATTATTCCAAGGATTTTATCTTTAGTATTAAATCATAAAATATTAATTAAATTAATAAATAAAGATAAATAAAAACCTTTTCATTAACTCAAAATAATGTCATACATTAATTTGCATACAATTGATTGGCTACAAGGGCATAAACTAACAATCTCCCACTGGCACTAAAGTCAATCCCCTATAAATTTAATACCATATTCATCCATACGTCGATCATGTCTCTTTTGAGACAATGGCTTAGTAAGAGGATCTACTAGATTCTCACTAGTGGGAACTTGCTCCAATGCTATATCTTTTCACTACACTATCTCCCTGATCAAGTGAAACTTCCTAAGTACATATTTGGACCGTTGATGAGACCTAGGTTCCTTTGGTTATGCAATAACATCATTATTATCACAGTGCACTACTATCGGATCAACAATGCTAGGAACCACTCCAAGTTCAGTAATGAACTTCTTGATACAAACTGCTTCCTTTGCTGCCTCAGAAACTACAATTCAGTTGTTGAATCTACGATGGTTAGCTTTTTGAAACTCTTCCAACTAGTTGCAGCACCACAAAGAGTATAAATATACCCTTACTGTGTTCTACTGTCATCTTGATCAGACTAGAAACTAGCATTTGAATGACCCTAAACTCTAAGCTCAATTCCTCCATAGACCAGAAAATTATCTTTAGTCTTTCTCAAATACTTGAAGATTTTTTTCACAGAAATTCAGTGACCCTCACCAGATTAACTTGATATCTGCTTGTTATGCTCAAAGCATAAGCAACATCTGGTCTTGTATATAGTATCGCATATATGATTGATCCAATTGCTAAAGCATATGGAATACAATCCATGTTATCTCTCTCCCTTTTTGTCTTTAGACACATACTCTATGAGAGAGAAATCTCATATGATATGGGTAAGAATCCTCTCTTGGAATTCTCTATGCTAAACCTCTTTAGCACTTTATCTATGTACGTGGATTGATATAATATAAACAACCTTTTTGATATATCTTAATAGATCTTTATACCTAGTATTTAAGATGCTTCTCCTATATCCATTATGGAAAAGTTCTTAGATAACCATATCTTAATAGGCTGGAGCATTGAAATGTCATTTCCAATAAGCAATATGTCATCCATATAAAAGCACTAAGAAAATGACTGCACTCCTACTTGCCTTCTTGTAAACATAATGTTCATCCACATTTTTTATAAAATCAAACTCTTTCATTATTTCATCAAAACAAAAGTTCCAACTCTGTGATGCTTGCTTAGGTCCATAAATGGACCTTTGCAACTTGCATACTTGATCCGGAAATTCTTTAGATTTAAAACCCTTAAGTTGTGTCATATAAACATCCTCTTACAATTTCCCATTGAGAAATGTTCTTTTGACATCTATTTGCCAAATTTCATAATCATGGTATGCAATTATAGCCAATAAAATCCTTATGGATTTAACTATTGCTAATGGCGAAAAAGTTTCTTAAAAATCAACTCCTTGATTTTGTTTGTAACCTTTTACCACCAACCTTGCTTTGTACGTATGTACATTTCCATCTATGTCAGTTTTTCTCTTAAAAATCCATTTGCACCCAATAGGTACTATACCTTCATATGCATCCATTGAAGTCCATACTTGGTTAGTGTACATGGATTCCATTTTGAATTTCATGGCTTCTTGCCATTTTAAAGAATCAATGTATGGCATTACTTCTTTAAAAGTAGTAGGCTCATCATATATGAGTGATAAATTATCCCTTCCTTGCTCAATACGTAGATCTAATCTAATGGGAGGATGACATATTCTACTAGTTTGCAGACTATGTGTCTCTTAAACTCTCGGTTATACATTATATGTATCAACTTGAGGTTCTTGTTCTATTTTGATGTGAATTTATGGCTCATGAACTTCTCTAAGTTCAACCTCAATCCCACTAATTTCTTTGATAATAAATTCTTTTTCTAAGAATGTAGCTTGTCTTGAGATAAACACCTTTTACTCAATAGGATGATAGAATTGATAACTGAAACTCTCTTTCGGATACCCAACAAATTTGCATTTATTTGATTTAGCTTGAAGCTTATCAGATATAGCATGCTTCGCATAAGCTTCACATCCCCAAATCTTTAAGTGTGATGATCTAGGTCTTATACTAGTCCATATCTCATATGGTGTCTTATCAACTGATTTAGATGGAACTCTATTTAGAAGATATATTATGGTTTCAATTGCGTATCCCTAACAGGATATAGGATGGAATGTATGACTCATCATAGAATGTACCATATCTAATAGTGTATAATTTCTCCTCTTAGAAACTCCATTATGTTATGGAGTTGCAAAAGAAGACCATTGTGAGAGAATCTCATTCTCTTTTAAGTAACCAAGGAACTCGTGATCTAAGTATTCACCATCTCAATTTGATAAAAGTGTCTTGATACTTTTGCCAGTTTATTTCTCTACCTCTAGTCTAAATTCTTTGAACTGTTCAAATCATTTAGACTTTTGTTTCATTAAGTACACATAACCATATCTAAAATGATCATCTTTGAACGTAATGAAATATAAGTATCCACCTCTAGCATTTGTGGACATAGGGCCACATACATCTGAATGTATTAATTCTAGTAACTCACTAGCACGTTACCCCTTTCCCTTAAAGGGTGGTTTGGTCATCTTTTCCAATAAACAAGATTCACAAATTTCATATGGTTCATAATCAAAAGTATCCAAATATCATTCTTTATGTAATTTTGTGATTTTAGTTTCATTGATATGAACCTATAATGCCATAAATAAGATGGAGTTTAGTTACTCAATTTTCTTTTATTACTATTTATGTTTAAAATAGGTCTTTCAAGATCTAACTCATACAAACCATTTGTAAGCAATCCAGATCCACAATAAACATCATATTTATAACAAGAACAACTGTTATCCTTAATTATAAAGACAAGTCCAATCAAATCCAAATAAGAAAAAGAAATGATGTTTCTTTTAATAACAGGAACATAATAAAAATTATCAAGTTCCAATATAAGGCTAGAAGGCAAAGTTAAACTATAAGTTCCTACAGCTAATGCAGCAACTCTTACTCCATTGCCAACTTGCAGGTCTACTTCGCCTTTCTTTAGTGATCTACTCCTTGTTAACATCTGCATGTTATTATATATGTGAGAACCACAACTAGTGTCTAATACCCAAGAATGTGGAACAGAAGTAGAAAGATTGATCTCAATCATAAACATACTTGAAGAAACAGCTTCCTTAAACTTTTTATCTTTCAGGCTAGCAAGATAAGATGGGCAGTTCCTTTCCAAATTTTCATTGACTCCGTAATGAAAATATGTTCCCTTATCATTATTCTTCTTCTTAACACCTCCTTTGGCTTTTACTACATTAGTAGAAGCCTTTTATTTCTTGATATTATTCTTCTTAAAGACCTTTTTCTTACTTTCGGAAGAACTAACAATAAGTATAGAACTAGGTTCCTTCTTAAGGCACCCTTCCACAGTCTTAAGCGTGTTCAACAGTTCGGGCGATATCATATCCTTCTGATTCATATTGAAGTTCATGACAAACTGTGAAAAGCTTGAACTCAGAGACTATGGCACCAGATCAATGCTTAACTCATGATCCATGACAAAACCTAGTTGGGCCAATTTTCCAATATACACAATCATCTTCAGCACATAAAGGTTGACTGAAGATCCTTCTGTCATCTTGCATTGAAATAGTGCCTTAGAGATTTGATATCTCTCCACCCTACTTTGTGCATCAAATAACTCCTTAGGATGCAGTATCATAGTACATGCATCCATATTCTCATGCTGCCTCTGAAGTTCAAGAGACATGCAAGCTAACATCACAAATGTAGCTTCTTCAACATCATCAATATAACGTTGATATTTCTCCCAATCTTCATCAATTACATCTGAACAAGGTTTTGATGAAGCAGGAGTATCAAGAACATAAAACTTCTTCTCTTGCCTAATAATTATTCTTAAGTTTCATAACCAGTCTGAAAATTTGGATCCAGTCAGCTTGTTAGCATCTATGATGCTTCTCAATGTCAAGTTCGTACTCATCTTCGAATTTAATAACCAAAAAATATAAAAGGAGCATATATTAGTTTAAATCCAAAAATTAAATTAAATAAGGACTTTAAAATATTTGATTACTCCCACTATTTTCTTTAAAATAATAGCCCTCATTATTATATCAAACAATTATCAAAAAATTTCTTAGTTGGCTAGGATCCTATTTAAAATTAATTGATCTTAAGTTCGCTCAACAAACCAACTAAAACTAAATTAGGTGGAAACAACTTTTCAATCACATCTCATATGACCCCTAGAATTATTAGGTGACAACTTTTGCCAAAAATATATCACATATATCATTCGTAATCCTGCCGCTAAATTTATATGATCATGAGTTTACTCATCCAAATCATACAATTTTAGTTAAGTATAAACCATCAATTTAAGATAAAATATATCTAGGTTAAAGTGCCCATGAGTTTACTCAATAAGCCAAACAATAAACTGAATTCTGGTTTTATTCTCAAATAATGGAAGACAACTATCACATTCATAATGTGTACTTAATATTTTATTGAGGGATTTAAAATTTAAAAAAATTTCGATCTCATCAAAATAATATAATCTCATTATATTTATAATTTCCAACATAATCCAATTATGAAAGAAATTATTTAAAACTTTTCTTGATTGTAATTATTGATTTGATAATAAATTTAATTTAATAATTCAAGTCTTGAAAAATTAAACTAAATTCCAAAACTTTTCTTAATAAAATTATGTTTTGAAAACAATTTTTCAAAATTAATAAAACATTTTTCAATTTTATTAAGAGTATAAATTAATTTAATCTCTATTAAATTAATTAAATTGAAGATTTATTAAAATCATTTTTAAAAACATAAAAGGGGGTTGGGAGGGTGTCTGGTAAATGTAGTGCACGTGCCAAATGATGACACGCTAGAACGTGCATTACACGCGCCTGCGGTTAAAATGGAGTTTGACATTCTCGAGAATGGTGGGCGCGTGCACACGGGCCCATTGTCTTCTCCACAAGCGTCTGTCTTCTTCTCCAAAACCCTCCCATATTTGCTTCAACCAACGCCCACGTCGCAACCTACCAACCCACATCGCTTGCTTCATCCTCAACCGACCTCGCCTTCTACTTCTCCATCGTGGCTACCTCAGGCTGCCTAAGTGATGCCATCCATGGCATTGTTTGTAGTGTCGCATACGATGGCACCGCCATTCGGTGGGCGATTAATGCCCATTGACTTCTCCAGTGGCGATGCCATTCATGACGTTGCCATTTGATGGGTTATTATCGCCCCAACGACGCCAACTGATAATGTCACCTGCGACCCCATCCAGTGGCATCATAGTGATGCCAACCAGTGGCATCGCGATGGGCATCATGGCTAGCAACACTGGTTTTCATAGATGGGCATTAATCGCCTATCTGTATTAAGTAAACGCAAAGGCAGTAAACCCAAAAAATGCCAAATAACACATAAGTGTAAATTGGATCTCATCATAATTTCAATTACACAGTAATTATTCCAAGGATTTTATCTTTAATATTAAAACATAAAATATCAATTAAATTAATGCATAAAGATAAATAAGCCCTTTTCATTAACTCAAAATAATGTCATACATTAATTTGCATCCAATTGATTAGCTGCAAGGTCATAAACTATCACTTACAAAGTCACTATACATGGACATGTATCTCCATAGTTACTTAAATTCTTCTATTTTATGCCTAGATTTCACCTTAATTCTTCTCCTTTTGATCTATCAAGGAAATTACCACCTACAAAAATATTTGAAGCAAAATAAATACCAAAAATACTATAAAACTATTAAATAACAAGCAAACCACCAAATATGGGCATAATAATATAGTCAGTTAATCAGTTGTTAGTTATTATATAAGAAAATATAAAGACTAAGAAAAATTAGGAAATAAAGAGTTTAAAATCAATCTTAATACAATTTAGCATCATCTACAATATTTCTTTAACTAAAAATCATAGTTTGGAGGAGCTCATATATGAGTAAAATAATAATTTTGAAAAATATCATGCAATACCATATATATATATAATAATTCAAACATATCTTCAAAATAACTCGACTACCCCAAATTCAAATCACACATTCTCCTCTATTTGTTACAGAAAGGAAAAATGTTTAAAGACTTCCCTAATTTTTTTCATTTATACTTTTTGTGTTTTGAAGCTCCTCTAATGTCTCAATGTGAAATGCTTTAGTTTCCTTCATACTTGCTTACTCTTATTATTTTTACTATATACGTATTAAATATGAGAATGGGTAACTAAGAAATATATGACTCCTTCAGGCACCGCTTCATCAGCCAATTAAGGTTTTAAAGTTTGTCGATCGACCTTGAATGTCCCAATTGCTTCACTATTCACTTTTATAGCACCATGGGGGTATACTTTGACCACAATGAAAGAACTAGGCCAGTGGATTAGAGTTTTCCAAGAGATAGCTTAAATCTTAAGTTAAAGAGAAATACTTACTAACTAATCTCAAATGACCTCATTAGGATATGCTTATTATACCACTGTTTGGTTTATTATTATAGATCTTAACATTCTTATCATAATTTTGTTTAACTTCCTCTAATTCACTTTATTATAATGGTCTATTATCTATAACTTCTTTTAAATCCATATTTAATATCTTTATAGCCCCAATAAGCCTTATTCTCTAATTTAACAAGTAAGTGATATCTCTTTCTAAATACAAGTTTGTAGGGAAACATATCTAATGATGCCCTAAATTTGTTATGTAAGCCCAAAATGCATCATCCATTTCAAGAGCTCAATCCTTTCTTGAACTATTAATTATTTTCTCCAATATTCCTTTCAAATCTCTATTTACCTATTCTAATTGACCATCAAGTTGAAGATGGTACAAAGTTTACATTTTATAAGTAATGCTATTCCTTTTTAATAAGGCATCAAAATAACATTTGCAAAAATGGGAATTCCCATCACTAATTATTGCTTAAGTACACCAAACCTAGATAATATGTATTTCTTCACAAATTTCATCACTACCTTAGAGTCATTAGCTAGAGTTCTTATATCTCAACCTATTTAGATACGTAATCAATAGTGATCAAAATACATTGATTATTGAAGGAAGATGGAAATTAACCCTTAAAAATCAATACGCTACACATTAAACAATTAAACTTCCATAATATTACTTAAGGTCATCTATTCCTCCTAGAGATATTATTAACCTTTTGGCATTTATCCCATATATTCACATAATGTCTAGAATCTTGATAAATAATCGCCACTAGAAATCGAATGGACGACCTTTTAGCAATTATCTTGGATGTAATGAAGGAACCCCCACACTCTATGAAATGGTAACGATTAAGGATGTCTTTGGTTTCTTCAAAAGGGGACTAATCTCTTAATCTCTCTATCTACATAATGCTTAAATAATAGTGGTTTTCTTTAAAATAATGCATGAAATCCTATAAAAAAAATGATTCCTCTAACGATAGCTCAATTTAAATGAAATAATGCTAGTTAGTTCACAAAATATGCATACCAAAGAACGATTGAAATTACTAACAATTGCTCATACAAAAATCTCTCAATGATGGACAAATTTTTTCAACTCACTGGCTTCTTAAATATAGAAAAATAATCTACAACTACATGTTCTTATCCCTTTTTATCCCCAATCTCAAGTTTAAATTATTGCAAAAAATAATATCTGGTGAATCAAATATGGTTTGGCATCCTTTTTAATTAGTAAGTACTTAATGGTTACATGTCTTTGTAGAAAATCATCTTATAACTCATCAGACAATACCTAAACTTATTAAGAGCAAATACAATAACAAGTAATTCATTTTTAGTAGTTTCATAATTCATTTGATCATTATTCAAATTCTTATTAGTATAATAAATATCATACAACTTTTTATCCTTTCTTTAACCAAGAACTGCTCCTACTATATAGTCAATAGCACGCCACATCAATTAAAATGGTAAACACCAATCTAGTGCTAATATAGTGGTTAATGACATCATCTTTTTCAATTTATTGAATGCATTCAAGCTATCAACATCAAATTGGATCAATATACCTTTGTTCAATAATTTCTATAGAGGTTGAGAGATTTTGGAGAAATTTTTGGTGAACCTCTTGTAGAAACCTTACATGACCTAAGAAGACTCCTAATCCCCTTTCACATTTGAAGGAGGTGGCATGTTTTTATTACCTCTATTTTGGTTCCATCCACTTTAATAGCATATTTAGAGATCTTATGACTAAGAACAATGCCTTCCTGTACCATAAAATGAAGCTTTTCCTAATTTAAGACCAAATTGGTCTCCTTACTATGTTGTAGTATATCTAGATTTGTTAAGAAACTCCTAGTCCCTTTCACATTGGTAGGAGGTGGCATCTTTTATTACCTCTATTTTGGCTCCATCCACCTTAATAGCATATGTAGAGATCTTATGACCAAGAACAATGCTTCTTGCACCATAAAATGAAGTTTTTTCCTAATTTAAGACCAAATTGGTTTCCTTACTATGTTGTAGTATATCTAGATTTGTTAAGAAATTTTCACAATATAGATGAGGTCCTAAGAGTTTATAGTTTGTCCTAAGGGATAAAATCAAATTCTTTGAGCGATGTCAAGGTTTTGACATTAAAAATCAAAGCAGATATTGCATACATAAGAGTTTATGATCTTACCTAGAGTTTGAAAATAAAAGTAGATTACCTAGATAGTGTCTTAGGATTTGAAATCGGGAAGAAGGTTAAAATGGATAATAAGTCTGAAATTAAAAGAAAGTCCTAGAATTGAGTTACTGAAGTTAGAATTAAAAGAATATACGGTCCAGATAAAATTTTAATTTTTTTAAAATATGATTGTAATTAAACTAGGCTAAAAAATAAAATTTACAATTTACAAAACGTTGAAAATCATATCATAAAAGAAAGCTTATATGTCAAGTTTAAAGTCCAATAGTGCTTTAGATTGCTTCTTACTTCAATCGTATTGGAATGCTTTTCTTCAAATTTTTAAATATCAACTTAATTCATTTTTTCTATAGTCCTTCAATCAAAAATCAAGATAGAAAGAAAAGCAAAAACTTAAATTTTAAGAAAAATATAAAAATGGATAATGCAACAAAACAATTAAGAAGAGATAGACTTATTTTTAGTATAGATGGCAGATCCACCATTTCCAAGCAGAGATTTGCGATCTATACTAAAATCTACTTCTGCTTTGTGGACACCATTTTCTAGATGCGGATCTGGATAATCACTTCTTAACTAGTGTGACAGTGCTTTTTTTTCAGGATGCATAAGATCGAAGTCCTCAAAATGCAAATTCAAAAATAGAAAATCAAGACGTCCCTCTAGAAAGGCATTTGCCAATATTAAGTATCCGTGTTAGCTGGCCAAATTTGAGAATGACTTTTTGAGAGGGTTTTAAGAGATATCGTACCAAGTTCAAAGTGAGTACATATATAATTAGAATATTATATCTCAATTCAAAAATCTTAAAATAATAGGTTATGGTTCTCTTCGTATATAAAATGCTTCATTCATATGTTTCTTTTCCATGTGGGATTATTCTACTTGTAAATTTCTAACATCTTCCTTGAAAAGTTTCTAACGTCTCCCTTTTACAAGTCGATGTATCCACATTGGAATAACTCTCCCTCAACCATCAGTTAATGCAAAGTCATTTAAGTTATTTTATGAATCACTATTTATTTGATCCAAATCTATAAATCTATATTCGTTAAGCTTTACAAACCTGACTTTAATAACAATAATGGGTTTTGAAGGGGCTTTAAAAAAAGTTGAACAAATTTTAAAGTGAAATTATAAACAATTAGAATATCATATCTAAGACAATGAGTTATGAGTTCTCTTTGAAGACAAGGCACTCCATCCTCATGTTTCTTTTCAACGCGGGGTTATTTCACTTGCAAATTTCGAACAATTGAAAAACTCAAATAAAGCTTTAAGGTCACCAGAGAATTTGGGAAAATGGTTCGCTAGAGTCGCAAAGCTTATAACAGCTGGTTGCAATCTTTTCAAACTCTTTTGTGAGGGATTTTTCTGATTCAACGTACCAATATCAATACTGATGCATGCTGCTTAATACTGGCTTGTGTGTCGTGAAGCTTGTAATCTGCTTGAAATGCAAAGGTGCAGCGCAACTCAGTGCAGCCTCACCTAAACTTTCAAGAGGCAAAACAGAAAATTTTTCCTCCAGCATTAGCGACTTACTGTATTTCATGTGGAAACACTCCTCCTTTCTCTAAAGAAATAGCAATGTTACTCGTAAAAGCATTTATTCGCTCCTTTACAAGCCTAGTTTAGGACCAAAAGTGAGTTGATTGCTACCCTTTGGTGTCAAATAGTCGCCCTCATCAAAATGCGCTGGTGCATGAATTGCATTGACTTCATTGCCTACTCTAGTTAGAGCACCAGAACAAATCTTCCTTGCATGTTTAGAGCACAATGTTTCTTTAATGTCTAGGACTCTAATTTCCTCCAATCAGATATGGCAGCATAACTCTCAAGAACACAATCAATAGCGAATTGTGTGCCTTCAATGCGTACTTAATTGAGTGATTCCTCATGCTGTAGTAAAATTAAAATGAACAGCAGCTCTTTCTTATTGACCTTCTGCCTGATACACAAGACTACCTATCCAAACAAGAGATCCAAACGTTGCACCGTGATTCAGGGAACTGTTCTCTCTACTAGTAATAAAGAAAATGTTATTGAAGCCCAATCTTGTCGACCAATTAAAGCCTTCGGCTCGTGATTTTTACATAAGAGTCAGTGTCATTTTGCGTAAAATCATCAGGACATCCCAAGAAAATTTAAACCTGATATTTTAAAGTTCCTAAGTAAATATTCCCTAGATTTCTCCTTCAATGATGAGCACAAAAGACCTTTAAGATCCTGCGAGATCATACTACAATACTGAACTATAGCGTCATGGCATTGCAGAAAATAACTTTCAAGGACTTAAATGTATATGTATACTTAAAATACATTGGTTTCTTTATCTTGTAGGTCATATAACACTACAATAAGGCAGTCCTTTGGTGGCTACGTTTTTTTGGCAACAATTTGAAAACTGTAGCTAAACATAAGCTTTTGGCGATGATTTTGGGCAATCGATACCAAAGGTTTACCCTTTGGCAACGCTTTCTAAACTCATTGCTAAATGGCAAGCATTTGGCAATGACTCAGCAACATTGTTGCCAAAGAGTAAGCATTTGGCGACACTCTTTTAAATTATATGATTTGACAATTGTATATGGTGTCGCAAAATTTCAAATTGCTTTAACATAAAGTTTGTAATATAATGATATATAATTCTTACAAAAAAACAAAAAATAATGATATATGGTAAGTAATACAAGATTTTAATTACAACTTTAACAATTCTTACAAACAAAACAATAAATAAAGAGAAAAAGATAATGAATTTCACAACTATTCCATCGAAGAGAAAAAGATAAAATTAATTTTCTAGATTCTAAGTAACAAGAGACTCGGTAAATAAGGTGAAAAAATTCCCTTTAGATTGCCAAAAAGGCTCCTTGCACTTTTGAAGGCATCAATTGAAACAAACAAATATCTCCCCCAACAATTGATTTATAGACAGCCTCTTCTAACAACTTCTTGGCTTTAACTAAACTAATAGAAAATACATCGAACAATTTCCTAGACGTAATATGCAAATGAATTAGATGAACTATGCATAATTAAGGAGCAAACAGTATAGAAGAATCATATTAATTTGTTCACAATCCTTTGATAAATTAAATCTTAAATCAAATGATATATGGAACTGAAATTTGAACACATACATACCCTATTGAATGACTCCATTATCGTCACAACGAACGGACATAGTTTTCACAATCAAGGACTGTTTCAAAACTATTGATCTGCTACCACCTTCATTTTCATCTATATCTTCTTGAAGATTCAATGAAGTTTTACACAACATATAGTATATACAATCACACATCCATCCAATAGCTTGTTAACAGAAAATAAGATACAAAGAATAAAGATAAAGAGAAAACTAGAGTGACACTAAAATCCTTGGAAAAGAAGATCAGCCATTAAAGGCAAACGGTGATTAGACTCTAGTTAATAGATTTGTTGTGCACCGATTTGTGCTTTAACATGGAGGATTCTACCAGATACCTCCCACTGGAGTTCATTGTTTATATCAGAAAATAGTTGCCACGTCAACATTTTATGATGAATTTATGTTAATGGTTTTATTTTGAAAACATAAAAAGAAACAAAAACAAGCAATAAATATAAGCAATATAGAAGCAGAGTGTACAATTCAATAAGGAAACAAAACATTATATCAAGTTATATGCAATTAACAAAATATTCATATAAGAAGCAACAATCATCTAAAATTAATTTCTTAGATAGTCAAAAATCCCCTATACAAGCACATTCTAAGTTTGCCATTCGCCCTTAAAGATTAATTAAACTTAGAGCATATGCCACAGATTAATAAGTGATATGACATCTTTAAGAATAAAAGATTTCATATTTGAATGTCATTTTCAAATCTAACACACTTCTAAGTTTATTAATGGACATCAGTAAGTCAGTATAGTTGGTTGAAGTTGAGTTTATAACCTACTGACATAAGAAAAGAAAGTTTCTATTACATACATTATCAGTACTTTTATACATTGTCTATTCCAAGCATAATTCACAACCTACATAAATACACTACCAAATTATACAATATATACATATAACTTTTTTAAGTCTTCTATCATCAAATCAAATACAAAGTTGCTTATCAATCAAGGAAAAGTTCACTACTTTTCTTTGTGGTTGCGATCAATCAATACATTAATTTTGAACATGGATGTAAATATAATGCATTATTTCTAACCAGAAGCATCATAAGAGAGAACATCTTAAACCTAAACATATAACAAGCAATAGAAACATTGTAAATGAAAGAAATGTTGAGGAAATGACATTAGAGATCTTGGATAATCATTCACACACATAAATATCCCACTTTCCCATAAAATTTTCATATTAAATTGCCTCGATCCCCATATCACTACCATTATACAATTTCGATTTCATTTATTTAATTAGGAAAGTTTATTCCAACATTCTCATTGCAATATAATTATTATGACATTTCTTAATGGTGATTCTGAAGAAATTTGAAAAAGAAGAAAAACAACCATTTCATTGATTTTAAATTTCAAAAGAAAAACAACAATTTTTTTAAAAATAGCATAAGAACATTAACTGTGGGCATCTAAAGGGCATGGGCTCCCCTTTTATTTCATTGTTTTCAAAAAGTGTTGAAAATCTCCCCCGCTTGTAAAGAAAGCAAGGTTTACACTCAACCAGATGAAATCCAACTTATTGTATATAGGTATTGTGAAAATGAATTACCTAGAAAGACGATGCTAGGAACTTGGGCATGCAGCTGGTAAAAACTTAATCATAGCTAAGAAGAGGAATTTTTTCTTGTCTTTAGGTAATTAGGTTTTCAATTTGATAAAACAATGTAGTTTTGACTTCATCTTTGGTAACAAATACAAAAATCAATACGAAAAAGTCAAACTTTTGAGATGATTTTTAAAACTCGTTGGCAAAAGAGAAAACACTTTTGTGACTACAATATTAATTACAATTATTATCTTACATTAATGCAATTAATGTTTATGATTGAAAGAATATTTGTAATGATGATTGGATGTATTATAATGTTAATAAAATTTACGCTTTTTTTTGTCACTTGGTAGAAACAAAGGGAAGAAGCTGGCATGTAGAATAGAGGGATTTGCAACTTCAACCAAATCAATCAGTTGGTGACATTAATTCAATTCCTAGCTATCAACAACATTCGACCTTATCCACTAATGAATTAGTAACACACAGCCTCATTCTTCTTTAAACAATAATAGATCAACTACTACAAAGGGATCTATAGGTTTGTTAATCACTAATATTTACAAATATACGTATGCTCAAATATGTATTTACATGTTTAATACATATTTTCTTATCATTATTGATTTATTGTCAGGCTCCTGTGTCAATATTAAAAAAAATGTAGAGGTAAAACTAAAGGTTGTGAATTGCAACAAATGAATTTTGCAATGATTAGCCAAGTTGTCAATACAGATTGATATTTCGCAAGGTCATCCTATAGACAGGATCCAATATGCAAAATTGTTAAGTGAGTTGGGGATTATTACGAGAATAAAATTACCTTGTCTGAAGCATGCAAAGGACTTGAAGGAAGACAACTTGCTTGAAAATTCGTTGGATAAAATTGCGGTAATTTTTAATATATTTAACTATATATAATATTGTTTCATTTATTTTAAGATTAATTACACTTTTACTTATTGTTCGTAGTTAAAATTAAATATTGTCAGCAATGAAAGCCCTGATGTTTCAAACTATATAACTTTATTATTGAATAAAGGAATAGGGATCATCATTATAGGTTGCATTAGTTTTATAAATCTTTTCCTTTTGATTTGGAGGAACGGAGACATGTTCTAGAACGAATGTCTCAAGAAAATTGCAATAATTTGTGTGATTATTAGGCCTCTCCTAAAGTCTAGTTTTATTTTATTTCCCTTTACATTTGCTTCCATTAATCTTTTTAGATGATTTAATGACTACCTAATCTTTTTTCTTTATTTAGGAAAATTATGAGAAGGAAAAGGTTAATGGAGGAAATATGAAAGTACCTCATAATCAAAGGTCCAAATCATTTGTAGTCTTCTGAAATGAATATGTAAGATCTTTGTTTACAAGTTATAACTTTATCAATAAACATTATATTATTTATTGTTCCTTATTTTTCTTTCATCAAACAAAGTGAGAAGGAATTAAATGGCGAGAGTGTGATAGGATCATATTATACAAAGTTACTCGCTATAAGGAAGGTAAAAGGTGGACGTCAAAAAAAGAAAAAATTAACAATGTAAGTATAAAATTTTTTAATATTAAAGTTTATTTATTTATTTAGTAGTAACTAATAATATTTTCAATGAGTATTGGTTTTGTTTTTTTAATTTTAGAATAAGATACAAGAGTTATTATAGAAATCAATGTTTGAGAGCAATGAGGTCAATGTAAAAGACATTTACAATACCATGCTTGGTAAACATTCTAGTTATGTCAAAGGTCCTAGCTTTGACCTTAAGCTAAATGTTTAAACCTCATCAAGTAAAACATCCATTCAACAACTTTAAAAGGAAAGCAAGACGCTTAAGGTTGAATTACAATATAGTCAAAAAAAAAGTTAGTCAAGCCTGATAAGTACCTCAAAAAATACTTAGCCAGGATTATAATAACAGTGAAGATGAAAGTGAATGGTATTAATTACATCTCTTATACTTTTTTCTTTGAATTCCTGTATGTATTATAATTTAAATTTAATACTTGTTTCTTTAATTACAAAATTGAAAAAGATGCAACAGCTAAGTGATTATGTCTTGAATGGTAAAGTTATGTGATGTTTGTTTTAATTATGCAATATTGTTTCACTAATCATAATATTTTAACCAAGCTTTTTGGATTATTTCAGGTTCACTAACAAGTTGTAACTTTTTGTAATCTCAACATTTATAATTTGTAAACTAGTTTCTCTATTTATTATTTTGTATATACTAATTGTTGAAGTTGTAATTAAAATCTTGTATAAAAAGAAATTTACAGACAAAAATTTTTAATAAAAAAAAGCATACCCAAACCCGATCCCTAAAACATCGCTAATAGCTTTTTGCTACGAAAATATAGCATATGTAACGCTAGACTCTCTAAGACTTTTGTATTGTGCTACACTTGAAGATGCTACTGTATACTAATACATACATGGTTGTATATGAGTTCAAAGATGTATATAAGTCCTTTGGATATATATGTTAATGATCTATAAAGTTATATGCCCTTACATGAACTCAGAGTTCATCGATACGCGAAATCTTGGATGTTTCTAACATATAAGCTTCTAAGTGTGTAAAACCGAGTCCATTAGATGGATATGACCATGGTAGTTGAATTAAATGTGTTCTAATGCCTTATGGGACACTTAGAAAGCTTAATTGGAAAAGTTGATGTACATAAGGGTTTATTTGCAAATTGCTAAAAGTTAAAGGACTTAAATGTAATTTTCCAATTCTTGGAGGACCCATTTGTAATTTTATAAAGTTAAGGAGCTTAATTATAATTTTCAAAAGTTCGAGGACCAAAATGAAAACAAAAGTTTTGATAAATCCCAAATTTTAGGCTTAATTGCAAATTTAGGAAAAGTTTGGACGGTATAATGGTAATTTCACATAACTAAAGGCAATAAGAAAATTTCACCATATTTTGGTTAAAGAAGAGTCAATATTCTAGACCCTTCTTCATTCATGGTCATGCATCCCATTACTAAAGACTTAAAACATGTTGTTTGTTTTAATTAAAAGAAAGGAGAAGAAAGGAGGAGAAGACCAATTTTTGGCTATTCACTAAACCCTACCCTTTGTTTTGATTCTCTAACCCAAATCAAGGTGTTCTATTAGGGTCAAGGAACTCAAATCTATCATTAGATTTGAGAAATTCTCAACGGATTTGATGATATCACCAAAGGAAGGCTTAGGTAAATTTTGTCTCATCTCTACCTACATTAGGATTTTTAGTTTGGTGTTAAGATATGTTGTTCTCCATGCTTGAATATGCATGAAACATTAAGTGAATGAAATTTTTCATAGAAAGGGTTCTTTAAGCAAAAACCGAAATGTCCCCTCTTGGTCAAAGTTTGTGAATTTTTGAATATCTTTTGAAATTGATGGTCTAAATAAATTCTATGGTGTTAATTGTACATGTATAATGTGAATTGATGATGAAAAATGAAAAAGTATGTTGGATAGGCTTGGTTGAAATGATGGAAGAAGGGATGGATGAATGTGATGAGTTGTATAATTATGATGAATATGGTTTAAATGAAGGGAATTAGATTGAATGGATTGGTGAAATGTGTTATTGATTGAAATTATTTGTTATATAACAAGATAGGAGCATTAATTACCATGATAAAGCCTTGAAAATATGACTTGAAAGTTATGCACATTAGTGTTTGATGAAATGTCTAAGTGAACATGGCTGGGATTTAAGGAATTGTAATGATATACTTTGAAAGCGACTTTCATGTTTACTTAGAGTAAACTTGAATTGTTTCTTAGATTGATGAATAATGGCCTAATGTGCTTAGATAAAAATGTGCTTAATTATGTTTTGAAATGAGTAAGTATTAGATTAAAGGCATTAAATGCCTTAGAAAATTCAAAAGAAAAGCTAATGTGAATAGTAAGGAAGTAATCATGTGAGTTGGGAAAACCATATTTTTGCAAATAGGATTAGAATATCCTAAGACAAGCATGATGACTTGTACGTGAATTTTGAACCTAGGGAACGTATGGTAGAATTGAATTTCAAATGAATGCTAATATGCTTAGGTAATTAATAAATGATATTGCTTTTGACAATCCTATAATTAAAATGCAAGGAACAACATCTTTTTTTTTATCTAAAACTACATTTTTGAGAAACTTTACACTTGGAGTGCAAAAGATGGCTTATTTCATGAAATAATGTTTTGAAACTTTCATATGCATAACCGAGTCATATATGTTAAGGGTATGTTTTCTATTTTGACTTCGAGCCATAGCACAGTTTCATTTTATCGGTTAGATCGATAAATAAAGGCATGGTGCTTTACTTGATTTTTGTACTTAATTGTTGTATGTGATTTTTGTGATTGGTGAGGAAATGATTAGCTAATGGTGTGCTCAGCACAACTGATTAAATGACCCTCTTACCCTTGACGCTAGTTCATTAAAGTTGAGTCGCCATATCGACACCTTTCTATTGGACTTACGAGTGATTCCATGCCTTAGGGTCTGGACGCCGAAGAGGTCACCATTTAGGGTCATGATACTCTTGTCAGCTGTAGTCCAAACTTACCACGGATGAAAGTCGAGCTAATACCGAGGATCGGTGGGTGTGCACATTAGTTTGGCCGAATAGTGGGGTCACACATGATTGTTTTGGATTATTCTGGGATTTGTTTTCTGATAAGATTGATTTATGCATATGATGTTTTTATGCTTTTGTGTGCTGGAATTGGAACCTATGTTCACCAGATGAGTCAATTAATAGGCTAGGCCTATATAGTCCCTAACCATTATACGTTAAGACATAGGCTAGGCCAGCGTGTTTCTATGTGTTGTATGTTCACCTTATAGGTTATTTATACAGTCTTTGTGTGTATCGAGTTCTATTCGTGATATATGTTTTTCCTACTCATTGAGTACTTCGGGTACT
>JANSVA010000004.1:22552248-22566999 GCA_025504915.1 Erythroxylum reticulatum | reverse complement strand
CTTCTAAGAAAATACTCCTCCAAAGTGTTTCTTCTCCTTTCCCACCAAAGGATTTTGTTAACCAAGTTGTCATAGGAGAACAAGAGGTAAATCAAATTGGTTGAGGATACAACAACAAGGAGAAGATATATTAACAAAGAAAAGGCTTTGGATACAAGAAGAAGGAGAGGATAGTGCAGCAAGGAATTAAAGTTGTAGTAAAGGAGTCGGTAATACTCTTCATCTTGTTTATGTCTATTATTATCCTTATCCTATATCATGTATAGATTGGCATGATGATTTGGATATATTGCTTCCATTACAAATAAGATTTGTAAACAAGGTTTTGAAATCTACTGGATCTCCAAATATAGCATGCTTTCTTTTTCCGATCCAACAAAAAGTTCCAAAAGGCTTATAAAAAGAAAATTACCATTTATGAAAAGAAAATGACCTCTCTATGTAAGATCTTTTAACTTTATCCTACTTCATTACAGTTTCCTATTAAGGATCAAATCTTTAATAAGCTTTAGTATGGTCATATTACACCTAATCACCTTCCCCCAAATTCTTCTTAAGTCTTTCTCTTCTTTTCTTATAGTCGCTAGGTACAATCTTCTCACACCTTCTCACTGGGATATCAGGATGTCTCCTTTTAACATATCTAGACTACCTAAACCTTTTCCCCTTTAACTTACCATCATGGTAAGCCACTCCTAACTTGTCCCTTACCACTACACTCCTAATCTCATATCTTTTTGTAAAGTTCCACATCCAATGGAGCATCCTTATCTCCACCACCATTAACTTCTGAATATGCATCTGCTTGATGGGCCAATACTCTGCTCTATAGAGCATGGTTGAACTAATTACTAAATAGTAAATTTTACCTTTTAACTTGAATGATATCTTCTTATCATATAAAACTCCTTATAAGCTCCTCCATTTAAGCTAATTTGATTTGATATGGTGAGTTATTTCATTATTTATTTCACCACTGTTTTACATGATGGATCTAAAGTACTTGAAACAATATTTTGTGGTGTAAGTTCTAAAACAATCTTTATTTCCACATCAGATGCAACCTTGTGACTTGAAAAGTTACACTTTAAGTACTTAGTCTTATTCCTACTCGATTTAAAGTCCTTTGACTCAAGCGTATCCACCTTAAAGTTTTAGCTTTACATTAACATTCTCTTTTGTTTCATCCACTAAAACAATGTCATTAGACAATAATGTACATTAAGGCATATCCCCTTGGATATTTTTGGCAAACTCATCTAGGATCCTTGATATAGTCTGATATCGATTAAAAAATGCTTTATATATGCTCCTCTGATCCTTACTCTAGTCTTAACACTTTCATATCATTAATAACCCTTATATAAGTCATAGGAACTTCCTTGGCTTCTAAACACTTTCATATGGCTTCCCCAAGTATCCTGTCATAAGCCTTCTCTAAGTTAATGAAAAACATATGCAACTCCCACTATATATCCCTATAATATTCTATTAATCATCTAAAGAAGTGTAAAGCTTTTATCATGGACCTTCCTAGCATAAAACCAAATTGGTTCTCTGAGATCGTTACATAATTTCTCACTCTTTTCTCAATTACCTCTCTTATAACTTCAAAGTCTGACTAAGTAGATTGATGCCTCAATAGTTGTTACAAATTTGGATGTTTACTTTGTTATTAAAGAGAGGGATTAGTCTACTAAGTCTCCACTCATCCAATATTTTGGCAGACTTGAGGATGACATTATAAAAAGCTTAATTAACCAAATGAGAACCTTGTCTCCTAAGCTCTTCCACACCTCTATATGTAACTCATCAGGTCCTACTACCCTTCTACTCTCCATCTTTCTCAAAGCTCCTTTAATTTTTTCTTTTAAGATCTACCGGTAACAAATGAAGTTATGATAATTCTCATAAGCGTCAAGATCACCCAACAAAAAGATGTCATCTTATCGTTCATTAAAAAGGCTATAGAAGTACCTCTACCATATTCTATTCATGTCATTTTCATCTATGAGAACCCATCCTGCTTTATACTTTATACAATGAACTTGATCAAAGTCCCTCTGATTGAACCTAAGTTTCTTATATCAGTTAGTGACAATTTCATGGTTTTTATTACACTTCTTGACTCTTATTTTTAGATTTTATGCTTAATTTGACTCTTACGTGCTTGCTTTAATTTATGTAGTTTGAGGGTAAAATTGTCAAAAATAATTAGTAATTACACTAAATTAATTTTCTAGAATAATTGATACTACAAACTACCATTTTTTATTGTTGTAGGAGACTCAAGAAGTAGAGCCAAGGAGTGAAGGCCAAAGATGACAAGTCAACAAGTCAACAGGGCAATAGGAAAGTTCGTTGCGATGAACTTTCAAGATTCATTGAAGAGACCTTTTGGGAAAAGTTCACTATGATGAAGATTATGATTGCGCTGTGGCGAAAGTTGAAGCTGAGTTAATAAAAACTTTTGGGAAAAGTTTGTTGCGGCGACACATCTTCTCGACATGGAGAAACCTTTGAATTGGCACAAACTTGGACCATTTTCGACTAAGTAACCCACTGTACAACCCGATCCATCAACCCGTTTTGTGAAAAAATACCTAATTTAGGTTAAGTGCCAACAAGACAAGAAGCGGACACTTCATACATACACTAGAGACACTTCACTCACACTCTCCATCATCTTTCTTTCATCTCAATCAACGTATACCTTCTTTCTCTCTTCTGCACCATTTTTCGTCCATTTTCCACGGTCGGTTGCTACCATAGGTATCTCCAAAGGGTTCTCAGTTATGAAGTCTCTTGGAACTATGCTTGGCTAGACTCCTTGATCCTTTTGAAGATATAGCAATGGCTTGAGTTCAATAGGCTTAAAAGGGGAGTAGCTTAATCTATGTTTAGCTATGATTTATGAACTCCTAGTTTTAGGATTTGTAACTTATAGTTGAACATTTTTTGTTAGAGTTTAATCAAGTGTTGGATATTATTGCGTTGTTGAGATTTGTAGAACTTTAAGCTTAAATATATGAAGTCTCATATATGTCTATTTGTAATCTTGTTGAATCTCTTTTATCTTGCATAATTGTGTTTGATATTGAGTTGATTTGAGATCCTAAAATGACTTGCATTGACTTACCCACTACACACACTAAGGGCACTTAACAAGGTCTTAAGAAATGGAGTTCATGGATTAAGACCTTGTACTTAAAGAGTTCTTTAAGATTTACCCATTTGAAACTTAGTGATTCTCACTCTCATTGAAAATTGATTTCGAACTATGATAGCCAAAGCTCATTTTCAAAAGGATATTATCATCATTTAATCATTGTCTTTATCTTCCTGTTTTTACATTCTCAAAAATCAAAAAATACTTTTTGACACATTTTTCTTATAATTCCTTTTAATTCACTTAAGATTTCAAAAGACAAACCCCCCTTCTTTACCAATTTAGCTTGCATTTAATGACATATAGGTTAGCTTAGGTCCATTCATTTAGGTTCTGATTAAGTGAGACAACCTGAGGTTGCAACCTATATTGCAATCCTTGGATTATATTTTTTATTTGACCTCCAAGGGTAAGACTAAGGCTCAGATCAAAATGGTGTCGTTGTTGGGGAACCAAACGATTGGTTCTTTAGGTTAGCTTTTGTCATTTTTGCTACTAAGTGAGGTTAGGAACCTTTTTTTAGATTGCATTTTAGATAGTTTAGTTTTATACTTGTCAGTAGTATAGGATTTCATTTTCTTTACTTAACATAAAATTTTGAAAACACAAACAAACAGGATACTGAACTTTTTGCACTTTTCATACTTAGCATTTTTGCACCCACATAATTTTGATCAATTCTTTGATTGCTTTTTGATACATACACATTTTACTTGCATACTTTACTCTCACACATACTTTCATACACCTACACACTTGCATCCATCACATCTCGCCTTTTTGTTTGACTTTGTGTGCTTGCAAGTAATTTTGTTACATTTTATTTTCAATAGAATTATTCCCGTGCACGCCCCGAAGAGCTAAACTTCTGCCTTTCTACCCTAAAATTGAGAGATGTTTGAGAAAGATTAGAAAGGAGAGGAGAGAAAAAAAGAGAAGTCGGGTAGTTGTCAAAGAAGAGTCTAGTTAGCCAAGTGGTAAGAGCAAGTCGATAAAAAGAGTGATCATGGATGAGAACCCAACTTTTCTGCAAAACCCTAACCTTAATGCCAATCAACCAAGGAATGGTGATCATAAAGGTAATAGGGAGCAGGAGCGAGTTAGTGAGAATAACAAAAATCAAAAACGAAGGACCATCAAGGAAACAACTACCTCTTATATGAACTATGACCCATTTAATGTTGCTTATCCTAATTTTGACATAAATTTTAAAGTTAAAGGATTGCTCATTAACGCTCTTCCTAAATTTCAGAGCTTGACAGGGGAAGATCCCTACATCCACTTGCAATCTTTTTCAATGATTTGTCAAAGTATGAAACCTGTGGGAGCTTCACTCGATCAAGTATTATGGAAGGTTTTTCACTTATCCTTGGAGGGAAAAGCAAGCGAGTGGTATATGAGCCTCCTGAGATATGTGGCAAATGCGTATCATAGTTGGGCTAATCTACGAAAGGCATTCTTGGAGAAATATTTTCCAACCTCCAGAACGTCGTCAATGAGGAAGGAGATCTATTCAGCACGGCAAGATTACGACGAGTCACTCTATGACTATTGGAACCACTTCTAAGACTTGTTATCTAGATGCCCCCACCATTAGATACCTGATGAGCAACTAGTGCAGTATTTCTATGATGGACTGAAAGGTCAAGATAAAGGTATGTTGGATACGGCATCGGGAGGTTCCTTGATTGATCTTACAACTTTGGAGGAATAGGATTTTATCAAGAAGATGGCTTTGAATCATCAATATTATAGTGTTAGAGATACCAGAGGAGTACATGAGTTGGGAGCTTCGACAGCCCAATCTAGGAGAATGGAGAATCTGGATTCTAAAGTTGGCTCCTTAGAGAGTAAAGTGACCTCACAATTGTCCTTCATCACTACAAAACTAAAAAAACATGAGTGTGCATTGCCCAACACCTTCTATAGATCTTACTGCACCCAGTTGTGATACTTGTGGTTCAGTAATGCACATATTCAGTGTATGCCCCGGTTAATATAAAAAGGAGTCCACTGTATATCAGGGTCGGCCTAATTAGAAATGGTACCCTTACTCAAACGCCTATAACGAGGGATGGAAAGCAAATCCCAAGCTCAGTTGGAGGAATGAGGAAGGAAGAGGACCGAACAGATTTTAACAAGGTGCAGGAGCTGGTATGTCTACAAACTAGTTTCACAACCAACAACAAGCTCTGACTATCCCACCAAAAGAGGACACTAACCAACTTCTGCACAATATGATGGCACTGATTAAGGGGGAAAGGACTTCGAACAATAACCAGTTTAATGCAATAGCCTCTCTCATTCAACAGGATTCCTCTAAAATCGCTGCTCAGTTTAATTCTTTGGAAAAGAGAATGGAGCAATGGGAGATGAAAGCTGAGAATATCAATTCCTACATCACCTAATTATCCAACAACATGAGTGAGAATCAAGCAAGAAGCAGTGGAGCTATCACCTCCAATACTGTTATGAACCCCAAAAGTTTGAATGCCATAACTCTCCGTAGTGGGAAACAAGTGAAGTTCAGAAATCAAGATGAGGGAGAAGATGAAGAGGAGATTGAGGGTAGAGAATTGCCTTCAACAACTGAGAGAGTTAAGAAGTCTGAAAGCTTCAAGGAGAGAGCACTTTGGACTGAAAAGGAGTCAAAACAATCGAAGAGCAAGGAAGCACACTCTGAAACCAACCAAGAATCAAACAAGCAAGGAGCCTAAGAAGCAAACGACAAGGAGGTAAGCCTGAAAGATCTTCCTTTTCCCAATTTTTATTTGCTTAGCAAAAGGATGACCGATTTTAAACATGAGAAAGATGCCATTGACTTGTTTGGGAAAGTAGAAGTAAACATCCCTTTGCTTGATCTAGTGAAAAGGGTTCCTACATACGCTAAATATCTTAAGGACTTGTGCACTAACAAAAGAAAGTTTAGACCTAATGAACGGGTACAAGTTAGCTCAAATGTGTCCGTACTTTTAAAATCCTAAATACCTATTAATTCCAATACCCTGCATTTTTCACCATTCCGTGCACAATAGGAAAAGTTATTATAGGAGGAGCCTTGCTAGATATAGGGGCAGCCATCAATGTGATGCCTGAGTCTGTCTATACATCATTAAGAGTTAAAAGTCTAAAGCATACATCTGTAATGTTACAATTGGATGATAGGTCTCTTAGGCATCCAGTGGGCATCATAGAGGACATTTTGATCTAGGTAAAGGGTTTGGTCTTTCCAGCTGATTTCTATGTACTTGATATAAGTTGTGCATGATACTACCTTGATTCTCGGTAGACCCTTCGTAAGGACTGCTAGTACTATGATTAGTATGAAAGAAGGTACAATCACTATGGAGGTAGGAGATCAACAAGTCAGTTTTGACATATATGAAGCCATGAAACATCCTAATGAGGATTATTCGCTTTTGGGAATAAATACGGTTGATGTTGCTGTTGATGAAACTTACTCCGATTTTGAATTCACAGAGGACTCCTTTAATTCTGAGTTGCATTCACTTGAATTTTCTAACTCATGCGAGATTTTAACATCTTCTACTGCAAATGATAATCCCCTTTGGGAAAGGTTTTCTGTTGATTTTTCATGTGATTTCAGCATTACAAAGACTGACATCGATGAGGGAACAGTTGTAAGTATTGTACCTCAACAAAGGTGTCTGATTGAAAGGAGGCAGAAGGAGTTAGCCCAGGTAGTTGGTACCATAGATCAACATGAAATGGGTTCAACGTCCGAAGTAAAGGGATATTGTAGAGCCAACCATATGGAGCTTGAGTTATCATTTGTTGAAGTAAAGGGGAGTAATCTTTTCTCTCTTAAACTACATAAATTGATTCCTTCTATTATGCAACCTCCTATGATTGAGTTGAAACCCTACCCCCTAATTTGAAGTATGCCTTTGTTGATTCTAATGAGCGATTACCTATTATAATTGCCAATACATTGTCTCACAATAAGGAAGAGAGACTCCTTGCTATTTTAAAAGAACATGAGAGGGCTATACGGTGGACTTTTGCGGATATACCTGGAATTTTCCCAGATATTTGCACATATAGGATATTATTGAGTGAGGGTTCAAATTCTGTGAGACAGCCCCCAAAGGACATTAAATCCACTTATCTTATATGTGGTTAAGAAAGAAATCACCAAATTGTTGAGTGCTGGGATCATATATCCCATTTCTGATAGTGAGTGGGTTAGTCCAATACATGTAGTGCTGAAAAAGAGTGGGATAACTGTGATCAAAAATGATAGAGATGAGCTTATTCCCACTAAGGTGCAAAATTTGTGGCGCGTGAGCATAGATTATAGACGATTAAATGACGCCACACGAAAAGATCATTTCCCTCTACCTTTCATTGACCAGATGTTTGAAAGACTTGCAGGCAAATCACATTACTTTTTTCTAGATGGTTTCTCTGGGTATTTCCAAGTCCCTGTTGCACCAGAGGACTAAGATAAAAACCACCTTTACATGCCCTTTTAGTACCTTTGCATATCAAAGGATGCCTTTTGGTTTATGTAATGCCCCAGGAACTTTCCAGCATTATGTGATGGTCGTTTTCTGTGAATTTTTAGAAGAATGCATGGAAGTTTTTCTGGAAGATTTCACAGTTTATGGTGATTGTTTTGACACTTGCCTATCTAGTCTTGCAAAAGTTTTAAAGAGGTGCATTAAAAAGAATTTGATTTTGAATTTTGAAAAATGTCATTTCATGGTCAATAAGGGTATAGTGCTAGGTCATTTAATTTCTAGCAAAGAGGTTGAAGTCAATAAAGCTAAGATTGAGGTTATATCTTCCTTGCCTTATCCTGCTTGTGTTAGGGATATTAGATCATTTTTAGGTCATGCTAGATTTTATAGAAGGTTTATAAAGGATTTCAACAAAATTGCATTACCTCTTTCCAAGCTTTTACAACAAGATGCAAAATTTGAGTTTGATGATTCTTGTAGAAATGCCTTTCATAAATTGAAATCAAAACTCATTTCTCCTCCCATTTTAGTTGCTCCTAATTGGAATCTGCCTTTTGAGCTTTCATGTGATGCTTCTAATTTAGTTGTAGGAGCTATGTTGGGTCAACGAGAGGACAAACTAGCAAGAGTTATCACCTATGCCTCGAAAACACTAGATCCAGCTCAAATCAACTATACAACAATTGAGAAAGAGCTATTTGTAGTAGTTTTTACTTTAGTAAAATTTAGGTCGTATCTGTTAAACTCCCATGTGAACATTTTTACTGATCATACAGTTATTCGATATCTCCTCAGGAAGCCACAATCAAAGCCTAGATTGATAAGGTGGGCATTGCTTCTCCAGGAATTCAATATTAAGATAAAGGATCGAGCTAGGGTGGCAAACCATGTAATTAACCATCTGAGTAGGCTATCAGATGATACACAGGGAGTGGACTCTTCTGAGTTGACTTACGATTCTTTTCCTGGTTCAGTTTTGTGTGCTTTAGTTTTTAAAGAACCCTGGTATGCACATATAGTTAATTATCTCATGACTAGACTAACGCCTCCTTTTATATCTAAGGCGTAGGCCCAAAAGCTAAAGAGCGAAGCTAGGCATTACTTTTGGGATGCTCCTCATCTATAGAGAATGTACAGTGACCAGGTAATCCGAAATGCGTGCCTAATGAGGAATTTGGTGCTATAATTTCAACTTACCATTCAATGGTTTGTGGGAGGCATTTTAGTGCAATTAGAACATCTAGGAAAATTCTAGATTCTTGTTTTTATTGGCCTACCCTCTTTAGAGATTCATTTACTTTCTGTTGATCATGTGACAATTGTCAACGTTTTAAAGCGTTAGGTAAACAACATGAAATGCCTCAACAACCTTTATTATTTTGCAAAATCTTTGATGTATGGGGGAATGATTTCATGGGTCCCTTTCCCCTATCTTTTGGCTTTGTGTATATCCTTTTAGCTGTCGAATATGTATCAAAATGGATAGAGGTTGTGCCTACTAGAAAAGATGATGCATAGGTAGTGTCTAAATTTCTTAAGTCTGACATTTTTTGTCGGTTTGGGATTCCTAAGGTTGTGGTTAGTGATAGAGGGACACACTTTTTCAATAGAGTCATTGATACCCTATTATCTAAATATGGAGTCACTCACAAAGTTTCCACTGCATACCACCCACAACCCAGTGGTCAAGCTGAAATATCAAATAGAGAAGTGAAGCACATCTTGGAGAAGATGGTGAAGCCATCAAAGAAGGATTGGAGCCTACGTCTAGAAGAAGCATTGTGGGCCTATCAGACCGCCTACAAATCCCCAATAGGCATGTCCCTGTACCGTTTAATCTATAGCAAAGCTTGTCATTTTTCGATGGAATTGGAGCATAAAGCATATTGGGCAGTTAAGCGGTGCAACATAGACTTGGAATCTTCTAGTATGGAGTGAAAGCTACAATTGTAAAAATTAGAGGAGTTAAGGCTAAAGGCATACGAAAATTCATGCCTCTATAAGGAGAAAACAAGGTTGATGGACGACAATATTCTCCAGAGGAAGAGCTTCAAGAAAAGGGACAAAGTTCTCTTATTCAAGGCTCATTTCACCTTTAAGCATGGAAAGTTCAACACTCGATGGGATGGGTCGTACTTAGTAACCAAGGTGCACAATCTTGGCATGGTAGAGCTTTTACATGAAGAGACCGAGCATACCTCAAAGTGAATGGCCATCTATTGAAGCTCTATCATGAGAATCCACCCCATCTATAATTATCAGGTCATTTCTCCTCCTTCACTTGCATACTTACTTTTGCTTTGTGATTGAGTATGACATTGTGGATGCATTACTATGTTAACTAAGTGTGGGGGAGAAACCAATTCAGTATGATCTAGGTTTAGCTTTTAGTTTATGTAGTATTTGAATTCAATAATTCCTCTCCCATTTATGTTCCCTTTGCTTTTTGGCATGATGCATGATAAATCTTTCATGTTTGAGGAAATTGATGTGAATGAATGGATTGCACTTTGTTTTCTGATGCCTAAGGATTTTGTATATGAATTCTAAGTGAATTGAGTATCCATCTTAAGTCTTTACTATGTTTGTTAGTCAAGTGTTTCATTTATGTCTTTGTTTGTTGTCCTTTCAGGTAACTTTCGCTGCGATGTAAAGTACTTGTCGTCGCGGCGAACTTACCTTGTTTTCCTTCATGTTGTTCTCGGGAAAATTTCGCCACAGCGAAAGTTCCTTACTGTTTTTTTAAACTTCTCCACCGTGTGAACGCATAATCTCACCGCGACGAACAACCTCATTTCTTTCAATTTCTCTCGGGTTAATTTCGCTGCGGCCATGCATCCCTTGTCACTGCGATGAACTCCCCAACATTCTTCTTTGCTCCTTTTGGGTTAATTTTGTCGCGGCGTGAGTTCATGTCGTCGCCGTGAAACATCGCTATTTCTCTAGATTTTGAGACTAGGGTTAAGTGCGCTGTGGTGAATTTCAATGTTCGCCGCGGCATATGTTTAATCTACGCAAAATTAACGCGGTGAAATTACCCTTCCACCCTTATTTTCTCTTAACCCTTCATATTCCTTCTATCCTTTTTTGTAATTTCTAGCCTGAAAACCTATAAGAATGCCCCGACCCCTTCCCCTCTCTCGTCTCTTCGCCTCTTTCTTTGCCGCGACACTCCTGATGCTCCCTCTTCTGCGACTCTTCTCGCGATTTCTCCTTCCTTTTTGTCAATTTTCTTCTTTTTTCCGTATTTCTTCTTAGTTTATGTATTGTTTAGGGTAGGTTAAGTTTATTATTTTGTTCTCTCTTCCTATTTTCCATTTTAGTTTCATTTTCTTCATGATAGTGTTGTAATCCTTGTTTATATTCTATTTGCATGTGAATTTTTGCATAACAATGCCTCATGTTAAGATTCCAACCTGTACTACCCCAACTGCCCCTCCTAGTCCCCCTAGTGATTCTAATTCTTCGGATAGTTTCACCTTTGCCGAAATAGCTAAAAAAGTAGATACTAGGTCATTCATCAAAGAGCGACCATTTCCTTTAGGTCCCCTTGACAATCCCTTTTTCCAACAACTTGTCAATTCTCAACTTACGGGATTAATCCAATCTCATGATCAAGGCAACGATAAATTTGTTCGCCATTTCTACAGATATGCCCAATTCCATATCACCATGGAACTTAATTTCCGTGGTGTTAAAGCCTCGAATGCATTCACCACCACTAGCATTCGCCGCCATTACAACCTTCCTCCCATTCTTCGTTGCCACTACGACCAATTGATCCATAATTATCCCTCGGACAATGTAATTTGCACACTTTGTCAAGAGGGTGCTGAATGGCATCGACTAAGATACTCTCAATTGTACCTCAAGCAATCTGATCTCCGACCTGAAGCTCGTCCTTGGCTCCATCTTGTTTGCAACAATATCCTTTCAACCTCCTACCTCGCTGACGTCACTAACCAACAAGCCCTACATCTGTACCTCTTAATGACTGGTCGCCCAGTCATTATAGCTAATGTTATTGCCTCTACCTTACATGACTCCATCACCACTACAAAATTCACCAACGCTATCACCTTTCCCCATCTTATCATCGACATCTTCCAGGCACACAATGTCCTGGAATTACTCAATGACAGCTATGTTGACCCGGCTCCACTCTTTCGGTACACCTAACTCAAACAACCCACCATTCACCCACCTCAGCCGTCCACCCAGGTTGAGGATATTGGTGCAACCTCTGCAGCTGCGACACCAGATGAGGATGATCCTCCAGCTCAGGACGCTCCTAAGCCCGTGACCTTACAAACCATCACTGGCAGAGTCAACAAACTTTGTGCAGATCTTGCTCATCTTCGAGACACTCTCTTCTAAGAGATAGCCAGGTAGAAGGAGTGAGATGACCGAGATAGGCGGTATCGACGACATATGGATGCATTGCTTGCCGCACAGCTTCACTTCCACCTGCCATCTGATGAAGATGACCCCTTGGGCGACGCTGGCACATTGGGAGTAGGTCCCTCTGGCTCTAGGGATGATCATCCTATGGAATAGCTCGAGTCACTTGTTCTTTGTGTTTTATTTAGTTTTGTTTTAGTTTTCAATTTGTCAGATACTCAGTTACCTTTCTGTCATGTACAAACATTAATGGCCGGTTATTTATATAATTTTCTTTATGCTTTTTCCCGATGTGTGTTCCTTCACTAGCCTTACACTTCCTTTTCCATGCATAATTGTTTTAATTGTTCTTCACATTAAGGACAATATGATGTTTAAGTGTGGGGAAGGTTGTTCTAATTTGGAAATTCTTGTTTATACATCATTTTTGGCCATTTATCCACTTGCGCAAGTCATTTGTGCGTCATATGCAATTTTTTAAACTTGGTAATTGAGGAAAATTGCATGTTTAAAGTGTTTCTGTCATTTTTCCTCATGGCCAAATCTTGGTTTTGTCGCGGTGACGCTATGAAATTGATGTTTCGTCACAGCTAGCTCTTGGCTTCACCACAACGACGGTATACTTCTTAAAGAAATTGTTTTAAATTTCTTCATTTCAATAATTCCCCCTAATTAGATTCTTTTCAATGCTGTGTCTTGAAGATTTTATAAATTTAAAATTGGTCTTTGTGTTTTGAAAACACCATCTATGTTTTTAAATGATAGCTGATTTTAGTTAATTTCATTTTCAATATTTTCATGAGAAGCAAGTGAGGGTACGCTAAGAGAGTAGCGTTATGTGTCTTTAAACCTTGAGATTGCTTAATTGAGATACTAACCTTGTTGGAAGGATATTTGGGCCTGAATTCTTTCATTTTTTGTGTGTATCTGCTTACTTTCATATGCCTCTAAAACTTGTTTTAATTCTTGATCAAAGCTTGATGAACTAAAATTTTGTTAATATCATAGAGGCATTTCTTTCCAAACCCTACTTACCCAAACACAAACCCACAAACACTTAACCTTTGCTAGCCCCTTTGATTAACCTTTGCTAGCCCCTTTGAGCCTTCTTTTGAGTGCATACATATGAGTATCTCATCTCTAGTTTAAGCTGATAAAATAAATAAAAAAAGGGGTTCTATATAAAAGAAAAGAAAGAAAAAGAGTTGCAAAAATTCCAAAAATGTCTCACAAAAAAAGCAGAAAGTGTTCTCAAAGAGAAATGTAATAAAAGTGTGTTAAATTATGTTTGTTGTTTTGTAAATATTTTCTTACTTATAGTTGGAGTTTGTTTCATGAGACAAGTAATTGTGGTGCATGTACTCATTTTTCCTTCTTCTATTCAATTCATTTTATTTAGCCTTCCGTACACCACAATCTTGAAAAATTCTCTTGATTTTTGAAATTATAGTTCTTACGGTAGAGAGGTAGAATTATCACAAGCTTATAGAAGAGAATGAACTAAGCAGATTGTATAATGAAATTATCCCAAGACAAGTGAGTTGAGAGACTAATCACATTACCTTGAGAGAAATCTCTTTTGCCCAATCTCTTGGATTAAATGCTTATAGTGTGTATTTCTTTAGCGGTCTTTCAGTCTGCTTGGGTTGATTTCTGAGGAAGTGACTTAACTATTTTTTTGCTCTCATTTTTAAGCATGGTTGGAATTTTCTTTTACATTTGTGTCTCTTTGACTTTTATAAACTTTGTCTAGGAGTACAAAGTTCTAAGTGTGGTTGAATTTGATTGAACCAAATTTCTTATATCAATTGGTAACAATTTCATGGTTTTTATTACACTTCTTGGCTCTTATTTTTAGATTTTATGCTTAATTAACTCTTGAGTGCTTGCCTTTAATTTATATAGTTTGAGGGTAAAATTGTCAAAAATAATTAGTAATTACACTAAATTAACTTTCTAGAACAATTGATACTGCAAACTACCATTTTTTATTGCTCTAGGAGACTCAAGAAGTATAGCCAATGAGTGAGGGCCAAAGATGACAAGTCAACAAGTCACCAAGGCAACAGGAAAGTTTACCACGACGACGTTGATGTCTCTCTGCGGTGAGCTCTGGAGATTCACTGAAGAGACCTTTCGGGAAAAGTTCGTTGTAGTGAAGATTATGTTTGCACCACGGCGAAAGTTAAAGCTGAGTTAATAAAATTTTTCAGGAAAAGTTCGTAGCGGCGAAACCTTCGAATTAACGCAGATCCGAACCATTTCTTACTACGTAACCCACTGTGCAACCTGATCCATCGACCTGTTTTGTGAAAAAAATACCTATTTTAGGTTAAATGCCAATGGGAGAAGAAGCGGACACTTCATATATACACTAGAGACACTTCACTCATACTCTACGTCATCTTTCTTTCATCTCCATCAACACACACCTTCGTTCTCTCTTCTGCACCATTTTTTGTCCATTTTCCACCGTCAGTTGCTACCATGGGTATCTCCAGAGGGTTCTCGGTTGTGAAGTCTCTTGGAGCTATGCTTGGCTAGACTCCTCAATCCTTTTGAAGATGTAGCAATGGCTGGAGTTCAATGGGCTTAAAGGGGAGTAGCTTAATCCATATTTAGCTATGATTTATGAACTCCTACGTTTAGGATTTGTAATTTGTAGTTGAACATTCTTGATTAGAGTTTAATCAAGTG
>JANSVA010000004.1:22534131-22552148 GCA_025504915.1 Erythroxylum reticulatum | reverse complement strand
AACTATAATCAAGAAAATCTAACTACAAAGCATAAATCCTAACTAAGGAGTTCATAACAATGTAGCTAAACCTTAAAAAGATCTTTAAGTATAAGATCTTAATCAAAGAACTCCATTTCTTAAGACCTTGTTAAATGCCATTAGTGTGTGTAGTGGGTAAGTCAATACAACAAGTCACTTTGGGATCTGGAATCAACTCAATATGAAACACAACTAGGCAGATAAAAGCGAATCAACAAGATCATAAATAGACATATATGAGACTTCAAATATTTAAGCTCCAAGTTCTACATCAATAAATCCAAACCACACTTTGAATATCCAACACTGGATTAAACTCTAATCAAGAATGTTCAACTAAAATTTACAAGTCCTAAACCTAGGAAATCATAAATCACAGTTAACCATGGATTAAACCACTCCCTTTTGAAGCCCATTAAACTCTAACCATCGCTACATCTTCAAGAGGAAGGAAAACGTCTAGCCATACATTGTAACTGGAAACCTCACAACTAGGAATAAACCCAAGCTAACCATGATGGATGTTGGCGGTGAAAAATTTAAGAGAAAAGATATAAGACAAGTCTCCCCCCAGGAATCTCGAAGGCTAAATTCATGTTTGTTTTTATGAAAAGTATGCATATGTAATTGATGAATCTATGATTGAAAATTTATGCTCTTGATCTGAACATGATTGTCGAATTATGCATGTAGATTTGAAGTCATGAATTCAAATTTTGCATGAATATTTATATGCTATATGATTAATTTAATTGCTGGACAATAAATTGATTAGGCTAAGTAGCAACAACTAATTAAAATTGAATATTGTATATAGGTTTTAATTAGTTGGATCAAGACATAGGTTAATTTTATGCATGCTAGCTTTGTTGAAAATTAACTTAGGTTCGACAGACTTGATTTTGATCTTAGTGCTCTTGTTATTGTGTTGTTCATGCTAGTTTTGGATTAATGCAGTAACAAGAAGATTTTGCATACCATGCTTGTTTTGAATACGTCTATCTTTGCTTGATGAACCCTAATTTTTCAATCTAAGAAATAATTTGTTTTAAATGATTAAAAATAACCTAAGGATTTAGTGAAAACCTTTGCAATTATTCTTTAATTAATCTGAACTTTTTACTCAAATTTTCCTAGCAATTTATCTCTCCAAAACTTTTGACTTTATTTTAATTTTCTGAACTTAAATCACGTCTTCTTTTTTCTCTTCTTGTTTACTTTTAATGCAAGCAAACAAATCCCCCAATCTTGTCCTACTATGTTGGACCCCAATTTTGGAGGCCAACATTCAGAGTTATAAAATGTGAACATATTATCCTATAAGGTTATTTCAAGAAACCCTCATTAGTCACCATCCCACATGAGTGGCACCCACACTAGTCAAACATCCAAACAAACTCATTTCTCCTATTTCAAAACAGATTTTGGGAAAAACTTAAACTGAAATTACAATTTAACTTCTTTGAAACATTGGTTCCCCATTGTCTTAGGTTTCTAATGACACCAAAATCATTCAATTTAGCTTAGAATTCTAAGAGTTAGGGCCCAACCCTTTTTAGACTGTTATTAAACTGGGATAGTACACTATACCTAACTTCCATCCAAAAATTGTAAGTCTTAGGGACTGAGTTAAGATTCTATTCCCTCATATCATTTGTAGCTCTATGTCTCTAGGTTATTTAGAAATAAGAATTATCTCATTTAGAGGTCAAATGATGCAGTTATGGCCGAAGGAAATCAAACAAGGTTTTCTCCTCAATCATATTGAACCTATTTCGAGACAATCGGTATAACCTTTTCTATGGATATTGGATTAAGGTTTTCTTTGGACAGTTAGAAATAAGACTTCAACCTTTATGAAGACCCTGAAGATAGATTATGTCATTTAGAGGGACAGAAGTGGACCAGACGATAGGTCAAATGAAGGGTCAGATGAATTGGAAAAATTCCTATAACTTTCCCTATAGATGTCAAATTAAGGTGTTCTTTAGATGTTTAGAAAGAGGACTTCAAGATCTACAACTTTCATGAAGAGATTGAAGATAAATTCGATCATCTATAGGGTAAAAAATGGGACTAGACGATAGGATCAGATGAATAATGCACCAAATGATATGACATCATTAGACGATATGATGTCATCACTAGACGATATGACATCACCATCAGATGATACTTCATCACAGACGATATGACGTCATCACCAAATGATATGATGTAATCAGACGATATGATGTCATCAAAAAATACAATCTATACTCTTGAACATCTCCACTTATAAGGATCATAACTTTCGACTCCAATGTCTAAAAATTTCATACTATATACTGTTGGAAAGCTAGAAAGATAATCTACAACTTTCTATAAGAAAACTTTGTCTAATTAAACCTAGATTAATCCAGTTTTTCCCACAAAGTCAGAATACCAATTTTTACCCCTATGGAAGACTTGAAAATGAAACTCAACAATTTGGAAATATCATCTGTAAAACATGATCATACATCATTAACATCAAAAGATAAGTATTTTATAAGGCTTTAATAGGCATTTCAAGCCACAATATATCAATATTTCAAAATCCCAAAATACAGAAGAATACATGAGCAATAATTTGCTCAAAATGCAATTAAAGCCTTGGTTTACAAAACTAGCTTAAAATACAAAAGTATGTAATAGTCGGAGTGATGCCTTGGTCTTTGGTTACTCGTTCTCATGCTCTTCACCTGAAGATGGGTTGGAAATGGAGGGTTGAGCCTAACGCTCATGGTTAACAATTTTATAATCGATAATAGGCAAAAACCATTTTAAAACTCACATTGAATCAAGATACATATATTTTCCAAATCTTAATTTATCAATAATTCATAAGCAAATTAATTCATGCATCATCAAACTTGCCAATACATTTGAACACATTAGCTCATCAGAATAGTTTAGGTAGATCCAAAATATAACGTACTACATAATTACCATAAGGGTCTTGTGTAGCCGTGAACACAACGTACTAATGCAATCCCATATGATGGTTTTGCGTAGCCGTGAACTTAAGGGAGTCCATGAAGGAACTCCATGCCACTAGTGGGCAAGCGGGAGAAGCCTTTGATCAAAGTGCATTTGACATACTTAGGGGACCACCACAAACCCACATAATCATACATTTCACATCTTGAAAACTTGTTGCCCAAAACGAAACATTTTCGAAACATGATTCATAAACTTGATATCCTTTTAAAATCATTTCCATTTTTGTTTCATAGTTCATCCACAAAATTCATACACACAACATGTAGCACTTTCTCAAAGGATTTAAGGAACAACAAATGCACATTTGAAAGTAGTTGAAAACATTTATTTCCTTTTCTTGAAGAAACATTAATTGCTTATTATTCAATTATAAAAATGTAACCCACCTTGAATTCCTTGATTATAACTTGTTCGAATGTACCTCTCCTCTTGCTCCTCTTGTCTTTCTTGATTCCCTTTTCATAGGCAAAAATCCCAAGTTCAAAAGGGTTGCAAAATTGAAGATCCACATAGTACATTTACTAAAATTAACCTTAGAATACCTAAACCCATGCATTTCCTAAGCTTCATGAACTAAGACCCTTTCAAAAATTCGAAGCACTAAAAATGCTCTTACCTTAAATCTTCACCAAATGAAGAGATGTTTGGTTCAAAAGAAAGATCTTGTCTTCTACTGTCTTTTTCCCTTTTTGCACAATCTCAAATTCTCTCTAGAAGGTTTAGAAAAGATGAAACCTTAGCTCAACTCTCTTCTTTCCTCTCAACCACTGAAATCTGTCTTCTTTCTCTCTTTTGATTTGTTATTTCACTTCCTTCTCTCCTATTTTCGTTTTTGCCCCTCTTTAGGAAGAAAACAACACTTCTTTCTTCCCATTTTACCCTTAATGATTAAGAAAAGTCCACCTTGCCCTTCCTTTAATGCCTTATGGTTTTTAAACTGAAGTAAGCTACCCAAAATACCCTTTTTATGCATTCTTACTACTTTTAATTTAACTAAGCCATGTAATAAATCTACTAACATAGACCTAGAGAAAAACAAACTCCTAAAAAAAATTTTAGGGGCCAACATTTCTCCCCCTCTTAAAAGAATTTCGTCCTCGAAATTATTACCTAAATCATTGAATAGTTGTGGATACTTCTACCTTATGGCTTCTAAGGGCTCCCACATGGCCTTTTCTATAGAATGGTTTCTCTACAGGACTTTTACTAGTTAAACCATCTTGTTCCTGATGACCTTTTCCTTAGTGTCCAAGATCTACACTGGAATCTCCTCATAACTTAAATCATCTCTTAACTGCACCTCAGTGGTCTAAATGATGTGAGAGGGATCTGATCTATATCTCCTCAACATGGAAATAAGAAAGACATCATAAATCTGTGATAATTGTGGTGGTAGCACCAATCTATAGGCTAGTGGCCCAATCCTGTCAAGAATCTCGTAAGGACCCACATATCTTGGACTTAATTTGCCCTTTTTGCCAAATCTCATAATTCCTTTCTAAGAAGATGTCTTAAGGAAGACTTTCTCACCAACTTCATACTCCATTTCCTTTCTTTGTACAACAATATAACTCTTCATTCTATCTTGAGCCACTTTAAGTTGTTGCTTAACTAAGTTGACCTTATCCACTGTCATTTGAAGTAACTCTAGCCTTAATAGTTTCCTTTCTCCTTCTTCATCCCAGCATATCATAATTCTACAACTCCTTCCATCCAATGCTTCATAAGGAGCCATCTGAATACTCGAGTGGTACGAATTGTTGTAAGCAAATTTGACCAATGGAAAATGCTCATCCTAAGCTCCTTTAAAATCCATCACATATGCCTTGATCATTCCCTCAAGGGTCTGAATGGTTCTCTCAGATTGATCATTTGTTTGGGGATGAAAAGTCATGCTAAAATTCAATGTGGTCCCCAGAGCCTTTTATAAGCTTCCCCAGAATCTCGAAGTGAATCAAGGATCCTTGTCAAAAACTATAGAATCTAGAATCCTATGCAATCTTACTATCTCATCAATATACTTCTTTGCCAACACATGCAAAGAATCAGTTTGTTTGATTGCCAGAAAATGGGCTAACTTTGTCAAACGATCAACAATAACTCATATGGCATCATGCTTCCTACTGGTCTTAGGCAAATTCATTAGAAAATCTATAGTTACTCTTTGCCAATTCTATTTAGGAATGGACAATGGCCTTAACTTGCCTGAAGATGCCTAGTGTTCAGCCTTGACTTCCTGACACACTAGACACTTGCTTGCATATTCTACTATATCCCTCTTCATGCCTTTCCACCAGAAATGCTCTTTTAGATCTCTGTACATCCTGGTGCTACTTGGGTGCATGGCATAAGACGCATTACGTGCCTCATCAAGTATCTTATCCTTTACTTCCTCGACATTCAGGATACAAAGTCTATTCCTTACAACCATAAGTCCATCATCCCTCACTACCACTTCAAATTTCTTGCCATTTTGGATTTCTTCTCGGAGCTTACTCAACTTTACATCCTGTGCTTGTAACTCTTTAACTTTCTCTTTGAGTATCGGTCTCACTCTGAAATTTGCAATAATACAATCTAGCTCCCCCTGTTTCAAGCTTATCCTAAGCTTAGCCATCTCTTCCAATAACGACAGATAAACTGTATGAACATGGGCTATTGATGATTTCCTACTCAAAGCATCCACCACTACATTTGCCTTTTCTAAATGATACTCAATCAACAAATCATAATCCTTAATTCGCTCTAACCATCTTCTTTGTCTTAAATTGAACTCCTTCTGGCTCAACAAATACTTGAGACTTTTATGATCTATGAAAATCCTCGTTTAAACCCCATACAAATAATGTCTATAAATATTCAGGGTAAAAACTATTGCTACTAACTCCAGATCATGGCTCAGGTAATTCAGTTTATAAGGCTTTAGCTGTCACGAGGTGTAAGCTATTACCTTGTCTTCTTGCATCAACACACAACCCAAACCCTTTCTTAAAGTATCACTATATACTGTATAACCCTTATCTCCCACAAGTAGGGTCAAGATTGGTGCACTGATCAATCTATGCTTAAGCTCCTCAAAGCTCTTCTAACATTCCTCACTTCAGATAAATTTATGAGTCTTCCTCAATAACTTAGTCATCGGAGCAGTTATCATAGAAAATCCTTCAACGAATCTCCTATAATAACCTGCCATACCCAAAAAACTCCTCACTTTTGTCACTGTCTTAGGGGTATACCAATTCACCACTGTTTCAATTTTTCTCGGATCAACATACACCCTATCTTTTGAAATTATATGTCTAAGGAAAGCTAACTCAAGAAGCTAGAACTCACACTTGCTGAACTTAGTATAAAGTTCCTTCTCCTTCAGTGTTTGCAACACTATTTTGAGATATTCCTCATGCTCTTCTTCACTCTTGGAATAAACCAGAATGTCATCGATAAACACTATGAAAAACTAATCCAAATACTCCCTGAAGACCCTATTCATAAGACCCATAAAAGTAGCGAGAGCATTGGTCAATCCAAAAGGCATGACTAAAAACTCATAACGTCAAGTTGTCTTGTTTACATCAGACTCCCTAATTCTGAGCTGATGATAACCTGACCTGAGATCAATCTTAGAAAATACCTTTACTCCCTGCAGCTGGTCAAACAGAACATCTATTTGAGGCAAAGGGTACTTGTTTTGAATGGTCACCTTATTAAGTCTCCAGTAATCAATACACATCCGCCATATTCCATCCTTCTTCTTAACAAACAAAATCGACGCTCCCCAAGGTGATGAACTTAGTCTTATGTACCCCTTCTTTAGCAGTTCCTCCAAATGTTCCTTGAGCTCCTTCATCTCAACTGAAGCCATTCTATAGGGTGGTATAGAATGGGTGTGGTTCCGGGAATCAAGTCGATGGCAAACTTAATTTTCCTCACCAGTAGCAAACCAGGTAAGTCCTCTGGGAGCACGTTTGGAACTTCCCTCACAGCTAGAAAATCCTCTAACTTCCCTTCATTCATATCAGTGTCCACAACATATGCTAAGAAGGTTTCATACCCTTTTTCCATCGTCCTGTTAGCTAGCAAAGCCGAAATGATTCTTGGTGATGATGTTTTCCTGTCCCCTCTGAAAATTACCTTCTCACCATTACCTAAATCAAATTCCACCTCCTTGAGGCTACAATCTAACTTCACATGATACTTCTCTATGGCAGCCATTCCAAGTATAACGTCTAAACCTTTTAGGTATAGAGGTAGTAAGTCCACTACCATTCTAGCACCATCGATGAAGAGCTCACATTATCTATACACTTGACTTATTATCACATTCCTTCCTAGAGGAGTAATAACAATCAATGGACTATCTAAAGGCTCCAAATTCACACCATGTAATGACATACTTGCAGAAACAAATGAGTATGTGGAGCCAGAATCAATCAAAACATATACTTTAGAACTAAATAACTGAGTCATACTAATAACAACTTCAGATGCGGCTATAGCTTCCTCTCTAGTCATGGCAAATATCCTTGCTTGAGCCTATCCCCTAGGCCCTCCTAGAAGAATAGCTTTATTTGCAACTCCAGAACTACCCACCTTAGTAACTGGTCTACTTCCCACTATTTCTGCTCTCCTTGGGGCTTGCAACTGTGACTTGTCTTGCCTTGTTGCTTGAAGAAAGTCCTTAATTATGTGTCCCTTCTCTCCGTATCAGAAGCATGCTACAAGTAACTTGAAACACTCTCCCTTGTGAAGCTTTCCGTAATGCTCACATTGGGGTTTATGTTTTTGTTCCTCTCCACCCTATTATTGCCTCCTACGATTGAGACTTGCACGGAAGCTGCCCTGGGTTGCTTGTTCCTAGCCGAGGAAATACTCCCCACCTCATTCTGTGTGTGGAAACTCTTCATACCCCTCCAGGCATTGGAGTGCTCACCTTTTTCTTTGAAAATTGTTCCCGATTTTTCCTCTTTTTGCTCACTTCATTCTTTATATTCTCTAGTTTTTCAGCCTAGAGTGCAGCATCTAACAGTTGCTAGTAGTCACAGAAATTGTGGATCAAGACTTTCTTCTTGATCCACAAATGGAGACCTCCCTTAAACTTGTAGTACTTGTCCTCCTCATTCACCACAATGTTGGCCGCATATCGGGAAAGCTGGGTGAACTTTAGTTCATACTCACTCACACTCATGTCCCTCTATGTGAGATTCAGAAACTCCCTGGCCTTCTCTTGTACATAAACTTTGGAGAGGTACTTCTTCCTGAATACTTCCACAAAGTCTCTCCATGACAATACCAAAGGCATAATCTGACTGTGGGGTACTGATTCCCACCAATGAAAAGCATCCCCAAATAGTAAGCTCACTGCATAATCTAGTTTCTCCTCATCAGAGCATTTCATCTAAAGCAGGACTCTCTTGATCCTCTTCAACCATGCTTCCACCTCTTCCGAATTTGTAGTACCATTGAAATCTACTGCACTATACTTGCGGAGCTTGTCATACTGTCCACTCCTATCTACTGGAGCTTGCATCAGCCTTTGTGACCTCTGGCTCATGGCATAAGTGAAAGTCTAAGCAAAGGCCTGAAAGAACTGTGGATCTATGGGGTTTACTTGAGTCATCGATGGAGGTGGTGGAGTCACTTCCTATTGCATACTACGTGCCTTGGGATTTGGATCAGAATGTGTCTCTGCTTGTTGGGAGACAGAGGATTCATCTGTGCTCCTTTGGCGAGAGTGATATCGAGTCATAGCTCCTCGAGTTCTCCTTCGAGGCAACATTTTCACTCCTTGAATATAAAACCATTGAAAACTCTTAGTACATGTAAAACAAATTTTCAAAATATACAAAACAGTTCAAATCATATAAATAATTTCAAATCATGTGAAATAATTTAAAACAATGCAAGTTATTCATTTAAAACAATGCACATTCCTTTCATGTCTTAAACTACCCATTTCATGCCTAAGCTACTCCTAGACCTAGTCCTACACCTGGACCTGAACCTAGTTTCTTTGATGCAATAAATTGTTAGACCCTGATTTTGGAGCCCAACATTCAGATTTGTAAAATATGAGCATATTATCCTATAAGTTTATTTGAAAGAACCCTCATTAGTCACCATCCCACATGAGTGGCGCCCACGCCAGTCAAACATCCAAATAAACTCATTTCTCCTATTTCAAAACAGATTTTGGGAAAAACTCAAACTGGAATTACAATTTAATTTCTTCAAAACATTGTTTCCTTATTGTCTTAGGTTTCTAATGACACCAAAATCATTCAATTTGACTTAGAATTATAAGAGTTAGGGACCAAACCTTTTCAGACTGTTGTTAAACTGGGACAGTACACTATACCCAACTACCATCTAGAAATTGTAAGTATTAGGGATTGAGTTAAGATTCTATTCCTTCATATCATTTGTCTCTATGTCTCTAGTGTATTTAGAAACAAGAATCATCTCATTTAGAGGCTAGATGACGTAATTATGGTCGAAGGAAATCAAACAAGGTTTTGTCCTCAATCATATTAAATCTGTTTCGGGACAATATGCTTAACTTTTTCTATGGATATCAGATTAAGGTTTTCTTTAAATAGTTTTAAAGAAGACTTCAAGATCTACAACTTTTCTGAAGATCTTGAAAATAGATTCTATCATCTAAAGGGATAGAAGTGTACTAGACGATAGGGTCAAATGAAACCAGATGAAGGGTCAGACAAATTGGGAAAATTTTCATAACATTCCCTAAGATGTCAAATTAAGGTGTTCTTTAAATGGTTTGAAAGAGGACTTCAAGATCTACAATTTTTATGAGACCTCAAAGACAAATTTGATCATCTATAGGGTCAAAAATGGGACCAAATGATAGGGTCAGATAAATAGTGCACTAGACGATATGACGCCACCAGATGATATGACATCATCACCAGATGAGACGCCATCACAGATGATATGACATTATCACCAGATAATATGATGTCATCAGACGATATGCCGTCATCACCAGACGATATGACATCATCAAACAATACAATCTATACTCCTGAGCATCTCCACTTATAAGGATTATAACTTTCAACTCCAATCTCCAAAATTTCATACTATATACCATTAGAAAGCTAGAAAGATAATCTACAACTTTTTAGAAGACAACTTTGCCTAATTCAACCTAGATTTATCTAGTGTTCCCCTAAAGTCAAGACACGAATTTTTACCCCTATAGAAGACTTGAAAATGAAACTCAACTATTTGGAAATATCATCGGTAAAACATAATCATACATCATTAACATCAAAAGATAAGTGTTTTACAAGGCTTTAATGGGCATTTCAAGCCACAATATATCAATATTTCAAAATCCCAAAATACAGAAGAATACATGAGCAATAATTTGCTTAAAATGCAACTAAAGCCTTGGTTTCCAAAACTAGCTTAAAATATAAAAGTATGTAATAGTCGAAGTGATGTCTCCTTGGTTACTCGTTCTCATGCTCTTCACCTGAAGATGTGGCCATAATGGAGGAGGTGAGCTTAAAGCTTGTGGGTAATAATTTTATAATCGATAGTAAGCAAAAACCATTTTAAAACTCACATTGAATTAGGATACATGTATTTTCCAAATCTAATTTATCAATAATTTATAAGCAACTTAATTCATGCATCATCAATCTTGCTAACACATTTGAACATATAAGCTCATCGGAATGATTTGGTTGGATACAAAACAGAACGTACTACATAATTCCCATAAGGGTCTTGTGTAGCCGTGAACAGAACGTACTAACACAATCCCACATGATAGTTTTGCGTAGCCGTGAACTTAAGGGAGTCCATAAAGGAGCTCCATACCACTAGCGGGCAAGAGGGAGAAGCCTCTGGTCAAAGTGCACTTGACATACTTAAGGGACCACCACAAACCCACATAATTATACATTTCACATCTTGAAAACTTGTTGCCCAAAATGGCACATTTTTGAAACATGATTTCATAAACTTGATATCCTTTCAAAATTATTTCCATTTTTGTTTCATAGTTCATCCACAAAATTCATACACACAACATGTAGCACTTTCTCAAAGCATTTAAGGAACAATAAAGCACATTTGAAAGTAGTTCAAAACATTTATTTCCTTTTCTTGAAAGAAACATTAATGACTTATTATTCAATTATAAAAATGTAACCCACCTTGAATTCCTTGATTATAACTTGTTCGAATGTGCCTCTCCTCTTGCTCCTCTTGTCTTTTTTTATTCTCTTTTCATAGGCAAAAATTCCAAGTTCAAAAGGGTTGCAAAATTGAAGATCCACGTAGTACATTTACTAAAATTGATCCTAGAGTACCTAAGCCAATGCATTTCTTAAGCTTCATGGACCAAAACCATTTGAAAAATTTGAAGTATTAAAAATGCTCTTACTTTAAATCTTCACTAAATGAAGAGATGTTTAGTTCAAAAGAAAGCTCTTGTCTTCCTCTATCTTTTTCCCTTCTTGCAGAACCTAAAAATCTCTCTAAAAGGTTTAGAAAAGATGAAATCCTAGCTCAACTCTCTTCTTTCCTCTCAACCACCGAAATCTCTCTTCTTTCTCTCTTTTGATTTGTTATTTCACTTCCTTCTCTCCTATTTTCGTTTTTCCCCCTCTTTAGGAAGAAAGCAATACTTCTTTCTTCCCATTTTACCCTTAATGATTAAGAAAAGTCCACCTTGCCCTTCCTTTAATGCCTTATGGTTTTTAAACTTAAGTAAGCTGCCCAAAATACCCTTTTTATGCATTCTTACTACTTTTAATTTAACTAACCCATGCAATAAATCTAATAACATAGACCTAGAGAAAAACTAACTCCTAAAAAAATTTGGGGGCCATCATAATATGTCACGTAATCTAGCATTAGTTCAAGCATAACATTCACACATACTTTGTTTGAAAGTAAAAAAAAATTCCTTATGTTTTGATCTCTGTGGGATGATACCCTTGCTTTACTATACTACAAATCAACTTAAGTAGGGGATTAAATTTGTAGGCTGACAACCTATCAAAATTTTGTCCTCATTTCAGGGGATCAAATTGTTGATTTTTAGCTTTCTTTTATAGTTGGTGTGTTATTTTCCTCTTTTTATGATTTGGTTCGTTTAACCTTTTGTTTTCAAGGTTGTATTTCCCAGTCATCCGGAGAGTAACTCTTAGATCAAGAACAAGCCGACTTAGACCAATTCTACACAGATTTCTTGATCAACTCCACATGAACACCTACTCATACATCGCTGCACGATCCCATCATCCTTGATCAGCACCATTCATTCAATCCACTTTTTTAACCAAACGTTGAAAAGGAGTTACCTTTCACACTTGCACAACCGACTGACTCATCACCATCAAACATCTACGTTGATCCTAATGTTTCTGATTCGTCTTCATCTCCTATTCCTGACATCACTCACATTTACCATTACCAAGAAGACATGGCAGTTCCACAACAAAAGACTTTGAAAGAGCTTGCACTCCTGACTTGGAGAACCGTCCACTTTGTATTAATGTTGAGAATGCTAACTTTGAGCTAAAACCTAATTTTATCCATTTGGTTCCTTGTTTTAGCAGTCTTGCAGGTGAAGATCCACATGCTCATGTTAAAAAGTTTCATATGATTTGTAATGGAATTAACCCAAATGGTGTGGAGGAGGAGTAAGTCAAGTTGAATGTTTTCCCTTTCTCTTTGAAGGGCGTGGCTGAGGAGTAGTTGTTCTCAATCCCATCTAGTTTTATAACGATGTGGAATGACCTTAAGAGAATTTTCTTGTAGAAGTACTTCCCAGCCTCAAGAGACGCCAACATTAGGAATAAGATATATGGGATAAGATAAGCTTATGGTGAATCATTGTCTGAGTATTAGGAGAGGTTCGAGAAGATCTACAATCAATGTCCCCACCATCCAATTTCTGACTAACTCCTCATTCAATATTTCTACAAGGGATTAACTCCCTAAGATAGGAGTATTATTGATGCAGTTAGTGGTGGAGCTTTGGTGAACAAAACACCCGAGGTGGAAAGGCATTTAATCTCTGATATGGTTGCAAATTTCAAACACTTTGGCACCCGAATTGATCATAGACACGTGATGAGGTAAGTGTCTCTAACTTAGAGAACAAGGTTAATGAGCTTACTTCTATGATGTGATCTTTATTGAGTGGGGATATGCAAGTTATTGTCTGTTCTATTTGTTCCATGCATGATCATAATGCTAATAGATGTCCTATTATGCAAGATGATTCTAGTGACCATATGAAGGCAATTGGTGATGTTTTTAATGCTAACCCACAGAGAAAGTATGATCCCTACTCTCAAACCTATAATCCGAGATGGAGAGATCACCCCAACCTTCGCTATGGGAATCCTCAGCAGCCACCTATGCTGAATGGAGCAAGAGTACCCAACACCCTTAGGTTTCAACCATAGCCGAGCATTCCCAAACCTATGCCGCCACCTTCTAACCCTTGTTCTTCTTCTAATTCTTCTTTGAATGAGGTTATGGATATGATGAAAACTATGGCATCTAACACCTTGTCCATACAGCAAAATTTCATGTCTTTCAACAAGAGACAAGGTCAGGTATCCAAAACCTTAAGAGGCAAATAGGATAGTTGGCCTTTAACCTTGGAAAGATGGAGGCCCAAAATTATAGAAAATTGTCATCCTAAGGACTGGAAGACAAGGAAAGTGCTTTTGGACTTAAGCTAAGGAGTGGTAAGGAGATTAGAGACAAAGTGAATATTTTGGATGAGGAGGATGAGTTGGAGGCTAAAAATATCAACCTAAAATTGGTGGCACCACCCTTTGACCTAAAGGGTGCCAAACCTTCTTCTCAACCCAAGCAACCATCTCATGCTTCTAAGGTATCTTCTAACCTTGTTGATTCCACTTATAAGCTAACTCCACCTTTCCCTTTGAGTTCTAATAGGTAAAAGAAGGAGGATAATGAGAAAGAAATATTAAAGTTGTTTAAAACGGTGGAGATCAACATTCCTTTACTTGAGGCAATAAGACATGTGCCCAAGTATGCCAAAATTCTTAAGGAGATGTGCACCACCAAGAGAGCTAATAAGGTCAAAAATGGTGATATAGTTGGCTTGGGAGAGAATGTAAGTGCTATTATCCAAAAGAAATTACCTATTAAGCAAGGAGACCTAGGTGTGTTTTCTATTCCTTGTGAGATTGGTAATATGTGCTTTGATAAGGCTATGTGTGAATTAGGAGCTTCATTTAGTGTGATGCTAAAATCCATCTTTGATTCTCTTAATGTTGGTTCTTTGAAAAGCACTTCTATTATCATTCAACTTGCTGATAGGTCTTTGTTCTATCCTTTGGGTTTGTTGGAAACTGTGTTAGTGACAGTTGGTAGCTTGGTTTTTCCTTATGATTTCTATATTATTGAGACATGTGATGATCACCCTCACACATATTCACCTTTTCTACTTGGGAGACCATTTTTTAGGATTGCTAAGACTGTGATTAATTATGATGATTGCACTTTGTCTATAAGAATTGATGATGAACATTTCTTGTTTAATTTTAATGAGGCAATGAAATATAATGATGACGTACATAAATTACATAACTTGGATATCACTAATCTGTTGGTGGAAGAATTTTTTGCTTATGGTGGTGATGATGGCATTAATATTTCTCTTATGTGTTCCTTCTTCTCATCTTTTGATGTTAACGCCAATGGTGCCATGATTTTTGAACCTTATATGATTGGTGCTATTATGGCATTGCAGTCTTCTTTTATGGTGCCAAAATTGGATATGTTTGCTGATTTACCTCTTTCCCACAAGAAAGTCTTACCTTCTGTGTTGCATGCTCCTGAGTTAGAATTGATACCTTTGCCTGATCATTTAAAGTATGCTTTTATTAGATCTAATGATACTCTTCCAGTGATTATTGCAAAGAATCTAACAGCTATATAGGAGGAAAGATTATTGTGTGTCTTAAAAGACCACAAGACTGCCATTGGATGGACTTTAGCTGACATCAAAGGGATTAGTCTTTCTATGTATATGCATCGCATACTCTTAGAGGATAATTCCAACCTTTCGAGGGAGATGCAGAGACGACTCAATCAGCCCATGATGGAGGTGGTGAAGGCTGAAATTTTGAAGTTCTTAGATGCAGGTGTCATATACCCTATCTCTGATAGCAAGTGCGTAATTCCTATTCATATGTTCCTAAAAAGACAAGAATTACAGTGGCAAAGAATGTTGAGAATGAGATGGTGCCCATACGTGTGCAAAATGGCTAGCAAATGTGTATTGATTATAGGAAGTTGAACTTGACGATGAAAAAGGACCATTTTCTTTTGCCCTTCATGGACCAAATGCTTGAACGCTTGGCTGGTAAGTCTTTCTATTGTTTCTTTGATGGCTACAGTGGATATAATCAAATTGTTATTGCCCCTAAGGATCAAGAAAAGACTACTTTTACTTGTCCATTTAGTACATATGCTTATAGGAGAATGCCCTTTGGTTTATGCAATGCACCTGCTACTTTTCAAAGATGCATGATGAGCATATTTTCTGATTATGTTGAGAGAATCATTGAAGTTTTTATGGATAATTTTACTGTCTATGGTGATTCCTTTGATCATTGTTTAAGAAACTTGTCTCTAATCTTGAAAATATGCATGGATACTAACATTGTTTTCAACTATGAAAATGTCATTTTATGGTAGAACAAGGGATAGTTTTGGCATATGTGGTTTCTGATCGTAGTTTAGAGGTTGATAAAGCTAAGATACATATTATCTTGTCCTTGCCTTACCCCTCCTCTGTGAGGGACGTTTAATCTTTTCTTGGACATGCAGGTTTCCATCATAGGTTTATTAAGGATTTTAGCAAGGTAGCTGCACCCCTATGCAAGTTGCTAGCCAAGGATGCCGAATTCATCTTCTCCCAAAAGTGCAAGGATGCATTTGACTTGTTGAAAAACAAGTTGACAACGGAACTCATCATCCAACCACCTGATTGGGAGCTTCCTTTTGAGATTATATGTGATGCTAGTGACTATGCAGTCGGAGTTATTCTTGGCCAGGGTATAGGGAAGTCTTTGCATGTTATTGCTTATGCTTCTAAGACATTGGATGAGGCCCAGTGCAATTACCAAACAATTGATAAGGAATTGTTTGTTGTTGCGTTTGCTCTTGAAAAGCTTCGGTCATACTTACTTGGCACAAAAGTTGTAGTTTTCACTAATCATGCAACTCTTAGGTATCTCTTGAAGAAAAAGGAATCTAAGTCATGCCTTATCAAATGGGTTTTGCTCTTACATGAATTTGACCTTGAGATTAAGGACAAGAAGGGAGCTGAGAACCTTATTGCTGATCACTTGAGCTAACTCAATGCTAAGGGAGTTGATGTCCTTCCTATCAAGGAGACCTTTCCTAATGAACAGTTATATGTCATCCTCCATGCTACTCTTCGACCATGGTATGCTAATTTAGTTAACTTTTTGGTTACTAATGAGTTACCCTTAGGTATGTCTAAATCCTAAAGAGATAAATTCTGTGCTGATGCTAACTACTATTATTGGGATAATCCATATTTGTGGAAGTTTTTTTGTTGATCAAGTTATAAAGAGTTGTGTGCCACAAGATGAGTTTAATTACATACTTTCTTTCTATCATACTTATTCTTGTGGTGGTCATTTTGGTGTCAAGCGTACAGCTCATAAGGTGCTTAAATGTAGTTTCTTTTGTCCTTCATTGTTTAAAGATACATTCCACTTCTATAAATCATGTGAAAGATGTCAAAGAACTGGTAATATAACTTAGAGGGATCAGATACCACAAACTACTTTGATATTTAGTGAGATATTTGATGTTTAGGGTATTAATTTCATGGGTCCTTTTTCCTCTTCTTATGGCTATCTTTATATCTTGCTTGCTGTGAAATATGTATCTAATTGGATTAAGGCTATTCCTATTAAAAATAATGATGTTAAGGTTGTTTTTGGATTTGTTAAGGGTAACATCTTTGACAAGTTAGGCATTTCCAAAGCAATAATCAGTGATAGGAGGACCCACTTTTGCAACCGATCCTTTGAGGCCATGTTGAAGAAGTACCATGTTTTTCACAAAACTAGCCCAACATACCATCCTCAAACAAATGGCCAAGCTACAGTTTCTAATCGTGAGATCAAGTCTATCTTAGAGAAGATAGTGCAACCTAATCGAAAGGATTGGAGTCTTAGATTGGGAGATGCATTGTGGTCTTATAGAATAGCTTATAAGACCCTTTAGGAATGTCACACTTTAGGATGGTTTATAGGAAAGCTTGTCACCTTCCAATAAAACTTGAGCACAAAGCGTTTTGGGCCATTAAGCAATGTAACTTGAACTATGATGAGGTTGGAAATTTTAAGAAATTACAATTGCAAGAGTTGGAGGAGATAAGGAATGACGCCTACAAAAACATAAGGATTTACAAGGAGAAATTGAAGGCAGTCCATGACAAGATGATTAGTAGGGAGTTTCATGTGGGTCAGAAAGTTCTCCTCTACCAATCATTACTTTGCCTCTTCCCCCAAGTAAACTTCGATCTCGTTGGATTAGACCTTTATTGTTACACGTGTTTTTGATTATGGTGCAGTTGAGGTTGAGAGCATGGATACAAGTAAGAGGTTCATAGTCAATGGCCATAGGTTGAAGCCTTTCCTTCAAAGTTTTCAATCTACCATAGAGGAGATGCACTTTGTCGACCCCATCTATGAGGAGTGAGGAGCATTAACATGACATTGAGCCAACGACGTTAAACAAAAACACTGAATGGGAGGTAACCCATTATACAAAAACCAAATTTGTTTTCTCTTCCCTTCTTTTTCTTTTTACGTTTTTCTTCTTCTTCTTCTCGGAATTTCTTTTTTGGTGTGTTTTTTATGTGTTTTTATCTTATCTTCTTTCTTTGATTTCAACATTGAGGACAA
>JANSVA010000004.1:22501099-22527174 GCA_025504915.1 Erythroxylum reticulatum | reverse complement strand
ACCTTTTGTTAAACATAGGTCTATTAATTTTCAAATAGAGTAATAAACGAATATACCTAATTCAAAAAAAATATGTAAAGTCAAAAAATTCTCTTGTTACAACAATATCTAGAGATTTGGATATTGTTCTGTACCGACGGAACCAAAACCGGTACAAAACGAAGAGTCAATTATACCGGATTTAAATATCGATCGATACCAGCTCGTTTCGGATGATACCAGTCAGTACCGGCTAATATTCAAAATATCAGTCAAATACTAGCTGATACCGAAAATTTTAAAAAATAGATGAACTTTTTTACAAAATTTTCAAAAAAATTTAAATCCTTCCTCCCTCCCTCTAATTATTGTGAATTTTTAGTTTTTGTTTTAAAAATAAAATATATATTTTTATTACTAATAATAATTATAATAAATAAATTATTTTTAATATTTTATATAATATTTGTTAATAATGTATTAATAAAATATTTTAATTTTTAAAATAAATAATATAAAATTTGTTATTTATAAACTAATATTTATTTTATATATTTTTAATTATTAAACAAAATTTTATTTGAAATTTAATTGTGATAATTATTTATTATTATGATTTTTGGAGAGATGATTAAAAATATGCAATACAACTGTATTATATGACAATTAATTATTTTATAATTTTTTAAAAAATTCAAGAACTATTTCATATATTTAAAAAATTACCTAAAACGGTACATGATATTAACCTGTACCGATACAGTACCCTACCAGAACCCAATTCGGCATCAAATCCGTAACATTAACAATACCAATCTTATGAATTATAGATAAAAATAATAAATTGATAATCTTATCTATTAATAATATTAAAGAATCAATAAAATTAATACAAACTTAATGTATTATTATATTAAACTAATAAATATTTTTTAGTTATTAATAAAATAATTAGTAATACACTAAAATTTAATATATCTTAATATAAATGCTGTATATAAATTTGTTAAATTAATGAATTAAAAAATCAAACAATTCAGTTAACTTCCATCCAATCTTTTGTAAAAATAAGACGAACACTGTTTGTTGTCGCGGATGGGGGATTGGAATTTCGTACGGCTACTCCCAAGGAGGAGGTCACCGGTTTCACTAGACCCGAATATAAATGAAATTCGGGATATGCTGGTATTCTATTGCATTTCCATGGACCGTTAAACATCTACAAATACACAAAGGTTTTCCCGAGCTAATAAGTTATTTCCACGGAAAGGAAAATTGTTCCCTTGTATTGTTTTAGAACTTGGAGATCAAGAGATCCAATGTTGCAGGTTCTTCCAATTCAAATGCCTACAATTCCCACAAGATCCTCAATGTATTCATTTTTCTTTCTCCCGTGGGATTCCTGAGATATTTGTTTTCAAAATGCCATCCAGTTCCAAATAAGTACCAATTGCTTCTATGTACATCAATAACGCGCAACAGAAATATTTTGATTAAACCATTTGCAAAATAATACAATTCAATATTTGCCCCCAACAGGCACTCTCCCCGCCAGGAGCAACCAAACCTAGCGCTAAGACAAACAAGAAACACGGTGAAATAAATGCCTAAATAGACCAGAATGAATGAGAGAAAAATTAAAAGACACTTCAACACGTTGACATTAGATATACAAGATACACAGAGAACACCCACATAACCACAATTTCATCCTCAACAAACCACGTCAATCATGGCTAGCGTCAATAGCTGTACCTGTTCTTGCCTGTGATATTCTGTTAGCATAGATGGTCACCAACCGCAGCTGTGTACTGTTAAGACCCTCCAAGTACGGCAAAAATGCATTTCCAAGCATTATATAAACATCCACCAGACAGAAAACAACAGTCTGCGCCAAGCAGCAAAACACAAGAAATGTTAGAACAAAAGACCATGCAGATCTTATTTATAAAAGTTTATCCAAGGGTTTGCTGCCTTTAAGAAGCATTGTCCATGATAGATTTTAATGTAACTTTGTATCTTACTATTATTTTCACGTATGTAGCACAATGAAAATGCAATATACAAATCAATAGGTCTTATTACCTTGCGAACATCAGCACTCTGGTTTCCAAAGGCTTCAAAAAGAGCAGGTAAAAATGAAGGTAACTGAACCATCAATTCCTCTTGAGAGAGCCGACCAACAAGCTGAAAGATGATTCATAGAATATCAAATGAAACTAAATAATAGTAGCTGATATAAAAATTACAGCCAGAAACTGTACACAATTAATTCCTAAAATAAACTATCGAACTCAATAAAATCCAAGGGAAATACCTTTTTCAAACAATTTATACAACTGATGAGAGTTTTCTCATCTTCAGTAACCAAAAGAGGGACAACAACCTGCAGCATCAATTATGAAAAATGACTAACAAGAAAACAATGACACAAATAATTATTTCTTTAGAAAAAAACCAAGGAAAACTTTAACATGCGCCAGTGATGTGTGTGTCGGTGTGAGAGAGAGAGAGAGATACACTTAAACATTTGAAGGGGTCATATTGAGACAACAAAACTGTCAAACAATGTTCAGCTTCACTTGCAACCTGAATATGGGGACAGAAAACGTAAAACATTAGAGAAATGCAGGTAAAATTATAAAATAAAAAAAAACTACAAACATCAAGAAGAAAAAAGAAAAGCAATTACTTTTGGACTGATGTCTTTGGTAACTTGAAGTAGCTTCTCTATCACAATTTCAACAGAGTCCTCCATGGCATCCTTCTAGAAATGTAGCAGGAAACGAAAAGAAAATTGTAAGAATAATTATCTATAAAGAAGGAAAACAGCTAATAACAAATAACATTAAAATACCTGGCTTTTGAGCATTTCAATAACTAAAGAGAGAGCAAGTTCCCGATTTGATGAATCAGAATCATCTAAGACTTCAAGTACAGTGGTCAAAATCTGATTGAAGTACTGCAAAAATAAGATTTTCATAAACAAAATGTTACACAAATAACATAGAAACAAAACTGATCCAACTACAGGCAACTTGTTCATGCAAGGGTAACAATGTTGGAAGAGAAAAGACAACTAGAAAAGAAAGGTAATAAGACAAGCTCTCCTTCTGATGAAATTTCTAACCCTTTATATAAAAGTATATAAACCCTAATATGCTATGAACTACAAATCATGCCCCTTAATTATCATAAATCAGTCAAGAATAATAGAAGCCATCCATTAGCCAATAATGGATTGTCACAAGTGTGCCTGCAGTTATAAATTCCCTGCAATAATGAAAACAACTAAGGCTACATTATTAACATCAAAATTTTGCACCCCAAATTGTAAAGGGGTCACGATATGAACTACAAACAAGGAGCATAATCCACAAAACGTGTAATAAAAAAAAAAGGTTATAAACAAAAAGTGAGAGAGAACAAAAGAGAAGGAATTACGAGCATACTTTTGACCAAACAGAGTGATCATTAGCAATAGAAGCTCCGATTAACTGCTGAAGGGCACTGCACCTAGTTCCTGGGGTTCCGTTACTTCCGTTGCAAATCTACAAATGAAAAAGGCATATTTTCAATGGCTCACAAAGTTGCAGACTTCATCAGTTTCTTTCAAATCAATCATTAGCCAAAGAAATCACGGGATTAAACCAGGTGAATCATTTGATGGATACTAGAGCCTGTCTCTGTAGAAGGGTCAATCTTCACGGCAGCAGGTTTTTGATGATCAAGGTCCAATATGCATGCAGTGTCAGTGTCATGTACAAAGGTTTCAGAGACTACAATAGCTTCAGATTTCACCACACCATCAATGCCCACATATGGAGTAGAGAGGCTGTCAAAGTTTAGGCTTTTTTCAACCTTTTCCACTTGGTTGGGTCGGGTTCCTATGTTCTGACCTGTAGAAGTGGCTATGTAAGTCATAACCCTGGTACCAGTCTCAAAATTCTGATACAAATTCTCATGGGTTTCATCAGAAGCTGCAGGGTGATTAACTCCCGTGATCAGTGTTGATTCTTGGTTAGAGATCCACTTCCTGCCCCCATCAATATCAATTGAACTGGTAGAATACTTTCCAAATACATGACTTTTCTTTGATAGACCCATATATCCTTCATCTGAAGATGTTCCAACAACATCAGATGGATCATACAAGGACTTGGAGCGTTCTTTTTTGTTCTGCAGATGGTTCATCAGGTCCACCTCAATCCGAGGGGTGTATTGTTTAAGAGCTCGTCTTAGTGAATTTTGTTCTTCAACTGACAAACTAAGAATGAAATGAAGAACAGCTCCTGAGTCAAAGTGGGAATAAATAGATATAATGCAAGTAATAGCTGCTTCCTTGAGTTTTGTATTCTTATCATGGGCCAATGGCATTAACTTAGCTAGCCAAAGCTTCAAGATGCCTGTATTACCAGCACCTTCAGAATTCATTGCATGCTTATTAAAGGAATTAATAGCAAATTCAATAACAGCTAATTTGGCTTTTGGCGATCGCTGTTCATCCAGTGATCGGAGCAAGGAAGGCAACAGAGTATCAACACCATAGGTTTTACTTATAATTTCCAAAGTAGTAGAGCAAGGCTGCCTAACTAACTCCTTGGGGTCAATTAAACGTGAGAAAACATGTGGTAAGATTCTTTCCATATAACTCTCAAAGGGCTTTCGGCATGATGGAATGATGTCTGCAAGTGTTGAAAGAGCTGCTTGCGCAACTTTATGGTGAGGATCATCCAAGTGCTCGAAAAATAACTTCATTACTTTCTCAAAGTTCTGTAGTACTTCTTGAATCCCTTTTGCACCCTGCTGGAGCAAAGATCGAAGATAATTGAAAGCAGCTACCCTAGCATTCCAGTCAGAACTTGGATTGAATCCGTCACTTAGAGCATCACTGAGCGATGCAGGTCCTTCCACATAATTTGATAACTTTTCAAGGGAGAGCTGGCTATCATCAAAACTCCTTCTCCTGCCAGCAGACATCCGTCCAGTTACATGTTTCCTTAGAAGTGGTTTTTGGAAGTTTGGAATGTGACTGCTGTGTGAATCCCCACAGTTTGCATCTTTGTAAGGTGTATCTGAGTACTGCCTATCAAAGTTTGAATTCTTATAGCGCCTAGCCTCCCTTGCATCACTGTTTTCTTCAACAGAGCCTCTTTGAGGCAGTCTTTTTGCTGAGAATGATGACAATGCTAGCGCAGATTCAGCCGCTGCAGTACTATGGTAAGATAGTTTAGCAGAATCTTTGGAAGCTTGAATTTGGGTGATAATATCAGACAAAACCAAGCCACCATTGTGGCTACCACCTTTACTGATGTTGGAAACCGTTGATTCTGCCGCCAAAGAGTTCACAAGGTGATTGGAAACAGGAACAGCGGCAGGGTATGGTGGATCACGAGATGCCGGAGGGTCAACTCCTGCGCTAGGGACAGTAAGAGAAAAATTTAGCTGTCCATATGTACAAAATTTAATTCACTAACCATTTAACAATGACCAAGAAAATTTTGAAAGCAGAAAAAGAGATCAGATCTCTCTTCTCTACTAAGTCATACGAAAAAGAAATTCAGTACCTAGATCCAAACTAGATGACTGAAGACTAGAAGGATTTTGCTTGTCAGATACTTCAAAACCTCTAAGCATGCTTTCAATTGCAGTGACTTTCTGTTTGCTTGAATGCAACACGCTTTCCAGACTACGCTCACAACCTTTAGCAAGGGATTTTGCTTGTGAAAGCAAGAGGCCAGAAGAAAGTGAATTCCCAGAGAACAAACTTGAAGTCCGATCCATTGCAACAATGGCAGAAGTTCCATATCCAGGAAAGTTCGAGGGGACAGATGCCTGAGAGGCAAATAGAACCTGAGAACAACTATCCCGCAGAGAAGGAGATGCATTTCGTCTATGCAAAGTTCCATCCTCTTCATTAATAAGCTGCTAAAAGAAAAGGGCACTAAAAAAATCATAAAAATGAATATCAAAACCGTACAGTAACTGGAACAAAAATTTTACCCGTTGAATAACAGGATCAAAGGATGAAAAGAGGCAACGTGATCGCTCTGGCCAAGTTTTCGCAAACATTCTATAGCACATTCTTGCGATTGATCTGACCTGTCAAGTTACATAGGTTATGCAACCCTTTTTTTTTTTTTTTGAAAAGGAATAAAAGAACATTGCATTACCATGAAAGGTATAAATACAGAGTTCAACCAACAAGATTTGGGCAATCAAACTTAACAAAAGAATCCCCTGAAAAATGGAAGCAACTGAAAAGGACAGTTGCTAGTGTTCCAAGGAAGCTGCAAAAAACTATTTTCCTCTCCTAATGAGTTTTGAACCCTCGATCTTATAGCATGAAGTTCAGCTTCTTGGATTTATAGTGCCCATATCTTGGTTTCCTTTCATCAACTAGGTAGCTTTGTGAGTTATCAACTCTTCTTCCATTGTGTTTCATCAGCTGGAGCAGTGAGTGTCAATTTTGCCACAATGCTACACATTCCATTACCTTGTCATTCTTTGACTTAGTTGTATGGTAATGGCCCTAACTATGACAACTTCCCTAATCCAATTCTTTAAGAATGTTATCTGGCTTCCTATGTCCTGGTGAACCTGTTGAAAGATTCTTGAGTTTCTTTCCATCCAAATCAAGTAGATGCAGCAGCAATAGCTTCAAGTCCCCTTTGGAGTTATATTTGATCTTACATGCCCATGTGATGATATTTTCCCACACATTTCCTGTTCAGACCTGGCTGCACCACTGCATTGCCTGTCCCCAACCTGCTGCTGACTAATTGCAATCGGAAAATAAGTTATCCAAAGATTCTTTCTACTGCTGACAGAGGTAAAAAGTACGCTGCTTTGAATGATTCTAATTCTGTCTTGGGTCTCTAGTTTTTGCTTCACTGCTAACCATAAGAGGAAAGTATCTCTTGGAATGCAACATTGATCCCAAACTAGATCACGACAATTTCATCCTTCAAGGTTTAAATAGATTTAGGCATCTTTTGTTTGTGAATATGCCTAAACTATGAGCAATGCAGGCTTGGAGAACTATGAAGGTATGTTGGACATAATAGAAGAGAAACTCGTCAGGTGACAATTCTGATCTCTTTCCCTTGCCACTTCTTGAACCTTAGCATTGATTGAACAAATACTTAACATTGTGGAACCTAGAGAGTTTGTATAAAAGGCCTTGTTTGTGCCAATTATCAAACTAGAAATTGTAGTATTCCCATAGCCAATGATGCATTTTATGTTCTGGATCAAGGTATCCCTCAACTTTAACAATTGCATTAGTGTCCAACAGGTACTTGAGGTTTAAAGCTCCAAAGATTCTCACGTAGCAAGAAATGAGTGTGTATCTGCTTGACCTATAAGAATTCCTTGTTTGTAAGAATCTTTCATACTTTCTTAGCCAAGAGTAGGGATGGCAATGGGTTGGCCCATGGGCTGGTCCCGCTTTTTTTAAAAATAATTTTTTAAATTAGAAGTGTAAAATGTCTTTCTTTTAATTGAGTATGGGCCTAAGTTGCCCTAGCCTAGGCCTACCCAAGACATAACTTTTCTAAGCAGAAAAATTGGGCCTCGAATCAGTTTGGGCCTGATTTGACCCATAGGTCGGCCCATTAAAAACACTTGAATTTAGGCCCACAGGCCATCCCTAGCCAAGAGCATGTTGTTAACTAATTTTATTGAGCCTAACCCTAATCCTCCTTCCTCCTTAGTGGTGCATACTTTGTCCATTTTACCTTGGTATGTGATGATTTATTTGGACCCCTTGACCACAAGAAGTTTTTCTTAATGATTTTTGAATTGTCTTGATCATACTAACAGGGATGCAAAGGTGGGAACACAAGTGCACATGAATATTGCTTAGGATAGAAGATATTATTTGCAATCTTCTAGCAGATGAAAGGTTTTTGTTGTTCCAACTCCTCCTTTGGATAACATCAAGCTTCCTATATTTTCCATATGCTCAACTTGGGTGGAAGAAAAATGCAGCTCTTTTCCAAGTTGTATTTCAGGCTTGATATGTCACCAAATTTGCTTCCATATGCAATCTTATAGCACTTTCATCAACTCCACACAATAATATAACATCATCAACAAAGGATAAATAATTAATCATTACCTTATGGCATTCGTTGTAGTATGTGAAGCTACCCCTTCCTCCAATATTCATATTAATTTAAGGAACTCTATGTAGATTGTGAACAGGTGGGGAGAAATAAGATTCCCTTAATTCCTTTCCTCCCTTGAATGTTCGAGTGGTTTCTCCATCAACAAAAATGCTAAACAAAGTGGTTGTTATGCATATTTTGATCCATTTGATGAAGAGTAAAGAATATCCCATGACTTCCATTGCCTCGAGAACAAAGCTCCAAGCCAGTGAGTTGAATGCTTTATGAATATCAACTTTTATTGTGCAGCTCTCAGCAACTTTGCTCCTATGATAATCTTTGACTATCTCTCATAGTAGAACTATATTGTCCCCAATGCTCCTCCCTTGAATGAAGGCTGTTGGGTTTTGATTAATGATGGAATTGAGCATGCCTTTCAATATCTGTGCATAACCCAAAAACCTAGAATTTCATATAAAAGAGACGTTTCTGAGGCAATTGAGGGAGTTGAAGCAGTAGGCATCGCTATGAAGAGTGCAGAGGCAATTTCAAAGGAAATTTGGAGCTTAAGGAGAGGGTGATGCAGAGTTTTTATCGACAGATCCCAACATCTACATCATCAGAATACTCGATAGAGAATAACCAGGGAGATTTAAAATTATGATTCTATTACTTTCGATTCAGTTTTCTGTATGTGTATCTGATTTTGTGTTCGCCAATGTGTAACTAATTTTTTTGTTAGTATTTAGGCTAGATGAACCCTATGTAATACCAAAACATATGTTGATTACTTTGTGAATGCAATTGAGTCATTTGATTATTGCAATCCAATTATTTGTTTTATTATTGTCTAGTAATATGATTTATTAGACCTAAATTTGATTATTGCAATCCAATTATCTGTTTTATTATTGTCTAGTAATATGATTTATTAGACATAAATTTGATTATTGCAATCCAATTATCTGTTTTATTATTGTCTAGTAATATGATTTATTAGACCTAAATTTGATTTCATATGTAGCGATTGAGAAATCCTAAATTTAAATAGGTCTACAATAATTCTAAAGAGTTGATTGTAACATTAGAGATAAGATGACATAAATCTCCCGAATTAGGGTCAAACCTAATAGAAGGATTCATAATTCGGTAATACAATCCTATAAAATTTAACCTGAGTAATTCGGTTAGAAACCTTAAGATTAGTTATTAGTAGAGTCAAGGTCAACTACCAGCATATTTTACGAGTCTTTACGGTCCAATTAATCAATAACACAATTGCATGACAAAAGATCAATCAGTTAAGGGTTTAGGGGGAATTGGAAGCCTAGATATTAATTATTTGATATCAGTAATTAACTCAGTAATTCACCAATTCTCTACTTTAATCGTGTTGCTAATTTACTTTATTTGCCTAATTTTAGTTTCTTTAATTTAAAAGCCACGATCAATTCTTAGGCCAGGTAATAGAATAACAATAACTACTAGTACTCACTGTCCTCGTGAGATCGACTCATACTTGCCAATACTAGCTATAGTTACATTGTGCACTTGTAGTTATGAGATCGACTCATACTTGCCAGTACTAGCTATAGTTACATTGTGCACTTGCAGTTATTACATAATTGACCCAATCACAAAATAGGTCAATCAGTAACCTCATCAACACCAAGTAGAGAAGTTATCCTATTTGTTTCCTTTTTTATTAGCACAACATTGTGGAAATAAGTTGTATTCATATATCCATTCCTCAACCATAGTACCCTTAATCTCTATCTTAAAAGTAAGGAGTGTATGTCTAGAGCCTGAGTATAACCTTGCAATGCTTCTTTTTCCAATTGCCTAAGAGTTGCATTGAAAGGATCACCACGTCTTACTTTAAGCAAAGTTCAAGGCTTTTCTCTTCTCAAATATATTTTCCGTCATGCTATTCACTCTAGTCTTGTTCAGAATCTTCAACTCCTCCTTCACTTTTTGTAGTTTTCTCATGCATTTGTATGCTTTAAATCATTCTAAATTTTTCTGCAATCCATTGACTGCTTCTTCAAACCCCTTTAACCCTATTAAGAAGTTGTTGAATCTAAAGGGGAGTTTCTTTTGGAAAAATTTTGATCAAGTTGAATCTCAATTAGAGAGTAATCTAAGGATAAATAGTTGTTGAAATGGGCTTTACTAGTTGGGATTTGACCAATGTGCATTCACCATAACATTATCTAACATTTCTTTTATAAATCATTTTCCTTTTTGATTGATGCTCCAAGTGAAGTGATTTAGATCATATTTTAGATCTGTTGATCCAATTTCGTTAACACAATCTCTAAATCCATCATTGAAGACATTCATCCCTAACACACCTTGCTTCATGTGAGGAAAGAATGCTGTTAAATTCTCCTAGAATCAACCAAGCAATGGTAATCTCAAGGTGTGCATTTATCAAATCATTCTAAAGATCAACTCTTTGAGAAGCAAAGTTTGCAGCATAGACAAAAGCAATGCTTTGAGTTATAGAGGTATTCAGGATTTCAATTCGCAAGTGAATGAACCAAGATGAGTACCTGACACCATTACCTTAACCATGCTTGGATTATAGCAATGATTCTTCCATGGACAAGATGTTGACGATTTGTCAGTGATCTAGGACTCATCAGAAAACCATAGGCTTCCTTTGAGTTTACTTTCCTCTATTTTTTTCTTCCAACAACCCTACCAACATTAACTTTTTTGTGATCAATATTTTATTCTTGCTTCATAGGGGAATTAATACCCTAAGATTCCAAGCGACTATTGACATAAAGTTATCTTTTCAATCCCCTTTGGACCTTCCCCTCGAGTTTTCTTCTTGATCTTCTTCTACTGCTTGGTGAAAATTCTTCCTATGTTTGTCTTACTATGACTTGTATCAATAGCATTAATTTCCAAAGGCAAATGTTCTTCCATGATGGGGTTCCCCACCTGAGAGACCTCCTTCAACTCCCTTCCTATTTTTCTCGTCCTTCCCAGCTCCTCTTCAATTCCTTTTGTTGGTTGTTGTGAACTGTCAGAAGAATCTCCTAGCTAGCCAATTGTTTGCATATTTCTCTCAGTTAAAGTCTAATGGGTTTGATTGCCTATCTCTTTTGGTTTTTCATTTCAATCTTGCTTTTTTCTTGCAATTTTTCATGGTTGTTGCAATTTTTCAACAATGAGGAAAGAATGAAGAGAAGTCAAGTAGGAGAAGTCTTGCCTAGTTTCATTACCTAAACAGGTAACTTTAATTTGAAAGTTGTGGGAAGTCAACTAAAAAAGGCAAAAGACATAGTAGGGACACAAGGCATATCTAGACAGAAGAAAACAAAAATCCTTTTGAGAATGTTATCCATGCATAATTCCAAAAGCTTGCCTTATACACATCTTTGTTAGTTTAGAGATCCATTTCGTTGAATAAACCTCCATAATTACATAGCTCCTATTACTAAGAGAATAAATAAATTTATTATCTACCATCAACTTGGTGAAATATTACCATCAAATAGTGGAAGCATGAAATAGTAGCAAAGTCAAAAAGCCAAGAAAGAATCTCAAGAAAAATCTATGCACAAATATCAAAGAGTTGAAACATTCTTAATTGAAGTACCTCGCTCATTGCATCTGCAACACAACATCTTATCAAATCTTCATAAAGATCAGCTAACCGTTGTATTTCTGGAGCATCAGGCCAATGTTCAAGAATCAACAATGCATATTCACAACATCTGTAGTTCCCAATACATGTAAATGTTACATGTCAAACATGTAAAAGAAAAATAATAAAGAACAAGCTCCACTGCAGTACCTTGCACGAAGAACTGCACTGCGGTCATTCTTTGCACAATCAGCTATACGAGGAAGCACACGAGAAACTTTGCAATTACGCAACATCTGAAGTGCAAAAAACTATGCAATGAGAATAATGTCTTCATATAAGAAAGCCACAATAACTAATTTAAGGAAAGAAAGGTAGTACGTTATCACCGTTTTTATGCAGTTGTCAGCAGACTCTGCAATTACAAGCACAGTTATCACAACCAGCTTGAATAGGACCTGATTATAATAACAACATAAAAAATAGTCCAAAACCTAACAAATAGTAATAAAAGGCTCATAAGTAAGCAGAGAAAAAATAGAAAGAGGAAGTACTTACAGGGATGAACATCTCAGCACATGCCTCAAAATCTCCCAAGAGCTCCTTTGACAAAAAGCATAATAGATGGCAAGCCTAGAAAAGTAAAATACGATGTTAGAATCAGCTACATGTGAACATAAAATTGAAAGATCATTTAAATGAGTGACAAGTTTAAGTTTAAATTGCTAACCATATTGCATTCTAAAGAGCCCAAACATTCCATATACTACTCCAAATTTAATACAACTATGAGAGATTGCACGCACATATATTATCTCCTATTTGAGGCACACTAAACTCCAAATTCATTTCTAAAATATTTATCAAATCAATTGTCCTCACCAAGTTTTCCAAAATCTATTCCCCCTTCCATTTTGAGAGAGAGAGAGATTGCACAAACCATCACTTAGAAGCCAAGAAAAGGAAATCTACTAGTTTCCTCAAAAACAAACACTCAAATAAAGCCTATTATTACTTGGGGTTAGCCTCCCAGAGGAGAAGACAACATAAGACCAATTGTATAAATCATCCCACAAAAGTAGAAGAATTAACTATACCTGTTTGACAATGCTAGACCTTCGATCTGATAACTGGGTGCTTAGTGGACCAACAAGTTGCTTCAAAAGGCCCCCAAAAGATGGATAATCAGTAGCACCTAAAATAGTTAAGTATGTTAAACTCTCAACTTTATCCAAATAAACCCAACTAATTTCAATAAAGGAAAAATGGAGTGTAAAGAGTTTGTGGATAAAGAAAGCACAAAAAGAGGGGGAAATAACAGTACATATGTTATTTTGATTTCATGAATGAAAAGTTAGATAGTGACATATATGGATAGAAAGCTAAAAGCCAGAAAGCAGACTCATTTGCAACACGCACAAGGAAATACAAGCATAGGGAATGTAGATTTTATAAGTGCCTACAACTGTATTGCAATTGTTATGCTCCAACGAATATCATTCTCAAACAAATTCACACGAGGGAAACAAAATAGGAATAGTGAAGCAATAGACGGATTCATCTATAAGCATGAGATCCACACATAGAGAGCAACATCATGACTATCTAACGAATCAATGATCATATACATCTTTGAAGGATGAAATAATAACCTAAAAACATCAAACACTAAGAAAGTAATATAAACACTTGTTTTCTTTTCACTTATATACATCAAAGACATTAAATCATACAACAAGCACAAGTACTTAAAATATCACTTGCATAATGACCAAAAGTCTACCAAAGATAGACGTCTAGAGAGAATTATACAACTATAGGAGGAGATAAACCTCCTAACACATGTCACAAATTTTTCCAAACAATACGAAGGATGTCGCCAAACACTTGTAGACCAAACTAGTAACCATTTCTTCGCACAATACTCACATAATAAATAGGTAAAAAGAATACAAAATGAAGATCAAATTAACAAGAAAAACGACAGGAAGAAGTGGCAAACCTCCTAAAACAAGGCCTTCAACTCTTTGCATCGCTACTATGCGAATAGACCAATCCTTTTCAGGAACAAGGGTAGAAGCAATCTTATCAAATTCCCTTATTAGCTCCTTTTCTGAGTAAACTTTAATAGGTTCAATAGGCTTCTCTATTAGATCATTTGCAGCTGTTTTAAAAGAAAAAGCGATATCAATGAATGCCATGAAGAGAAATGCACAATTTGGTTAATGCTCAAAAGATTTCCAAAACATTCTCAATATAATTATATATGCAAAAGATTTCCTACAAGAAAATGTGACTTCATAGATAAGACATTCTCAATATAATTATATATGCAAAAGATTTCCTACAAGAAAATGTGACTTCATAGATAAGCTTTTGGGAGCAACCAAAACTAACAAACAGTTCGTCACCTTACTCCAAAAGGATAAACAAATATTTATAGAATTTCTTTAAAACATGAAAATGATCACTAAACACACAAAGACAGTAGAAAATCTTGTGAAATATTAGAGTGAAAGAAAAAATATGGAAGGTAATACAAACGTAACAAGCATCGCTCAGACCATAGTTCATGAACAAATATTTAGGTCATACTTGAACATCTTGTGAAATATCAGAATGAAAGATACTAACCCCCAAATAGAGACATCTCTTTTGAAGAACTCTTAGCGTTTGGACTACGTTTCTTAGGGTTAAAACTCATGGGCCTTGTTTCTACGTTAGCAAAATTACCCACAACCCCTTTAGAAGTGCGAACTTGTGGTTCAATCTTTTCTAGCCTCGCATTGATATCTTTAATCTGCAGTTAGATGTCAGCACAAGTTTAAAAATGAAGTGAAAAATCCTTTTCTATGGAGCGAAAGGAGATTTACACAATCATTTTCATTCAGCACATTCTGGTCAATAATATGTCAAACACAATCACCAAAGGCTAAGAATGATTTCCACTAGCACATCCTATTCAAGGTGTGAAAGGGTGCAAGATGGTACAAGTATAATGTTGGTTAGAAGCTCACCATATATGTAGGAATGTTATGTCGATGGAGCTCATCCCGAAATTGAGTTCCGAATTGTGCATACATTTCCTGAAAGAAAATTGGTTAGATAGCAATAATGTATCTCCATCTCCCCAACTAACACCAGCAACGAAAATTCCACTCAGTAGACACAACTATGCCATTAATCCCACAAACCTCAATGCAAAATAATGCTGCTTCCCTAACACCAGGGTTTGCGTCATTCAACATCTGTAAAATCTGATAACCATAGAAATTTCAAATATTCGTTTAAAACCATGATAATTTAAATATAACAAAAAAGAGCATTTTGTTTTAACATACAGGAGGAAGAATAGCCCGCTGAAGTGGGAGTTCGGTGGACGCAAAAAGACCAATAGCAGAGGTGACAGTGCGAGCAAACTCTTCTCTGACTCTCCAGCTCTTGTGTGTCCAAGCAAAAGTGCCCGCTCTCTCAACTATTATTGTAGGAGAAGAAACCTGAATTTTGAAATCACGTACTCAAGCCCTCATTTCCAAATCATTTGTCAACAATTTTCATGCAATAGATGAAATTGTTGAGAAGTCCAAAAAAGGATCCTAACTTTAATTCATGCAAACCCAAATACAGAAGTGACATATAAGAACTATACACTTTACTTGTCCAAGTTAGTAGTATACAGACCTCCATAAGAGTGAGCAAAAGGCGTCTTGCGGCGTCTCTGACGGGCTGCTTAGCATCGCCAAAACGCTCGACGACAGAGGGGACAAGCGCATTTAAATGCAACTTCAAATGGTCGCCGGATAGGACGGCAGCGGACGCCAGACACTGCAGAGCGCCCTGAGAGACTTTGAAGTTGCTGTCCTTGAGAAGATCCAAGCAGCAGTCGACCAGCGACATTGCTTCCGCAACGCTTAAACTCTTCCTAGAAGCTTCGAGAAGTTGGTGCAGTCTCTCCACTCCGGCCATCCGCTCCTTGGTGTCCTTGGCACGCGCCAGTTCCAGCACCTCATCCATTCTCGAAACCTCCACTAATCACCCTGGATCTGCTGCGACGGAGCTCAGATCTGGCTAGCGGTTTCCAGATAATCAAATTAAAGTGAATGAACTGGAGTGAAGTGTGAGTAATTAAATGTAAGGGAGATTAAATTAAGAAGAGAGAGAGAGTGAGAGAGAGAGAGACGATGATCTCCAGATTTCACTTCGTTTGGGTGGGGTACAATGGGAATCAGCCACCGCATTTAGGATTTATTTAATTAACGAGTCTGCGACATTGTGCGCTTTTAAGGTGGGTACGGTCAGGAGGGCATGGAGATCCATGTGGCTTTATTTGGGTCGGGTCATAGTTATTTTGCGCTGATCCATGCGTATGGGCGGGGTTATTTTAACCAGGATCATGGAACTGAAAGCGTTACAGTTTAGCTTAAGAAATAAGGCTATCATAGCCTAATAACTATGATGAGCTTGCTTCAACTACCTAATAATTATCACTCCTTTTCTTTTCTTAATAAATGCTAAAAAGAGTTTAATGTATATTATTAAATAATTAAATAGTTAATAATAAAATCATATTATGCACAAAAACTATGGACAAGAAACCAAAATAAAAACTATAAATTCAACCGTGGAAATAAATCTACCATTTAAAAACAGTCATTTTCATTTTCATAATCTGGAAATTTTCTCCAAAAAGTGTTGCTAATCAGACATCTTACCTTTTGTAATTTGCATAGAACATATTTTACAAATTAGCTGAAATCTAATAAGCCAGTAATCAAGTTGGTAAAGCGACGCAGCCAACCCAATCCGTCGATGTTTACATTCCCTCGCTCGCTCTCCAATAATTGCAAAGTTACGTTCTGTTCTGTGGTATGACAAAGTGGGAATGATATTATTAAGTTTTTTGGTAGGTTGGTCCAATAAAGCAACTGGTTGGATCCAACTTTTTATAGTTAATAATTTTATAGTGCTCATACTTGTACAGGCTGAAGTAGTTGGTCAAAATGCATGCTATCGAGCAGCAGCAGGCAGTAAATTTCAAGGATCATGAGCTGAGTCTGAGCTTAGCCTTGGCCGCCATTAGATCCACTGTTGTCAATATTTCTCATCGTTGAAGAAAATATTCCTTGGCTTTAAAGAAATCAACAAGCCGCCATTTCGTCTCTTTCATTCTCGTGTTGTTCAAGACATTAATAATGGAATTCTCTGCAAAATTAAGCATTGGAAACAGGTCATAAAATGCAGCTTAATAGGAAGTTGGTTAAGGGGTCAATCGATCTACTTTATAATGTTAGTTAAACAATATTTTATGAGTTTGACATATATGCTTCAAAAGGGGTCGATTAACATAAGCACATACAACTACAAATAGAAGATTTACGTCATGACAAGCCACACCAACATCATAGCTAAATAAAAAGGAAAAAGAAAAGATAACAGGTAAAGCTGCCTACGTTAACTTCTGCTCCATCAGATTCAGCTGGCTAACAGTCTACTTCATACGACATAACCGGTATATATATATATACACACGAGCAATTGCTTGAGGTGTAGGAGAAATTTAATTTCCTACATCCACGATGAAGTGACTGTCAGGATTATGATCACACTTTTACGAGGATGGTTACAGCTACTACTAATAAAATAAAGGAGGAAAAGGAATTAGCAACCAGCCATCATCATATTTTTCAAAAAAAAAAAAAAATCAACAAAACAAGCCACCATCATGATGCTAGTTCATAGATGACAAAAGCATTCTTCACGGACAAGCCATCTTCAGATCAACTCTCAGCATTCTTCACGGACAAGCCATCTTCAGATCAACTCTCAGCTTCCACTTCCCAAAGATGGGATGGCTTAATCCCCTTTTTCCTTCCCTAACTAGAAATTAGATGGAAAGTGATGCTCCACCAATTCCTTTCCCCTCATCTTTCATGACCAAAATATAGTGAAATAAAGATCGTTATCCTATTAGCTACTGATTAACGTTAAACTTTACAAATTTTACTCTCAGTATGTTAGAAAGGGATCATCATCGTAGTCTGGCGCAACTGACTATGGAAGAACCAAAGGAGGCTTCCATTGCGCTGAAATTCAGTCAGTAAAGATTCATTCATGAGTTGGATGATGGCCCCAAGCAATTCCCACTCAATTCCGGACGCTCCAGCCTACTTGACAAAATATAGCAATAACGGAGTGAGGTTATGAATTTTCGTTTATAGGTTTTATTAATGTGCCTTTGCTTATTTCATGGTTGAAGAACAGGACATTCTTTTACGATTTTAAATTTGACCTGACCCCAACATTTCACATTTCCTCGAGCTCTTTTTTTTTATAGAAAAATAACAAGTTAGATAATGAAATTTTGATCCAAAGTTGCTCGCAGAAGATGTGATAGAGGAAAGTTTGATGTGCTTGAAATATTATTTTTTATTATTTTTTATTAGTTTTTTATCATTTTTAGGCACTTATACAAATTGGATCTTAAGATGACATTATTCAAAAATTGAAGGCAAATTCAAGGAAAACATAAAAAAATTTCACAATTCTTGCAAAATACAATCTACGCCGTACTCAAGTGTTAGTCTATAGTCCTATTTAGCAAATAATGAATTGCATTAGTTATTAGTTGATTCTATCAGCGGTCAGTTGATAGCTAATTATATCAGTTGATTTGACCAACGGATAATATCAATTATTTATTAAAAATATTTGGTAAAATTAGTTGTTTGATATTAGCTGTTAAGGTGTAAAATGACTTATGAGAATATAATTTTTTTTAAAAATTAAGGACATGAATATTATATTTCTTAGTATTTCATTGAATATTCTTATAAGAATTTAGATTTAAATATTTAATTTTACAAAATTAAGTTTATAACTTTAATAAAAATGTAATAATAATAATAATAATTCAACGTTAAATTCTCTATTAATATGAATAATGCAGTGAGTTACACCATATTAGTATTTTTCATATAATATGTATGAATTTTATTATTTAATAAATTAAAAATATCTATAATTATATTATGACACAGATACGATATATAATAGTTATGTACTAAAAATATTAATTTGATGTGACTTTTTATGTTCAAAAACTTAATATTGTGATATTTTTAAATGTAAAATAAAGATTAAAAAATTTAATTAACCCCTTTATTATATTCTCCTAAACTTCACAACATAATTGTATGATTAAAAAAAACCAACTATGAAAACACATAGAGTAAAAGTAGAGAGTTAAATGGAGGTAATATCATCATAAGGCAAACAACTAACCCAAAATGCTACACTCAAGGAGCTTTCCAAAAATTAGCTAGTTAAATTAAATCAGCCAACCAAACTAACTCATAATCAAACAAATAAATAATTTTTTAACAAGGATCAAACAGTTAATTTGGGTCAAATAGCTAAAAAAACACAACCTATGTCCTTAAAGGATCAAGTTATGTAAGAAATTGCTTGAGCGCCAAAACTGTGTAGAAGAGTGTGTGGAAGTCAAATGGGAAATAACGAGATCCATAGGTGAGGGAAACGATCAAGCCAAAAGTTGTACATTTATCTTCAATGAAATAGAAAGATACATGGCTTAAAGACACAAGGCCATGTTTATACCTAGAGAAATCACTAAAGCCCGTTATCTAAGGTATGACCAAAGGGCAAATTGAGACAAAGGCAAAATAAAACATATTTAGTGCGTCAGTTTTTGGACAATGAATAAGCACTTTTTTAATTGTAAAAGTTGTTTTTAAAAAAACTGAGTATTTTATTGTAAAATTCAAAAACACTTTTTTTTATAGAAATGAGTTTTTGGAAGCTAAAATTCAAAAGCACTTTTTCAAGTAGATTTTTCAGATCAATTAATGAGTTTATTTTTTAGTCCCTTTTATCTTTATGTTTTAATACCCACAAACACATCTTCACGTTTAGTTTGAGATTTATATAATATTATTTGACTTTTTTATATGTTTTAATTTATTTTTGATATTAATTTTACTTATATTATAATCCATATAAAAGATTTAGTTAAATATATTTGTATTTATGTTTTATATGGTTTAAAATTATATAATAATTAATATATTTTGCTTTGCATATTGTTTAATATATTTTAAATAATATTTATATGTATAAATAATTTTTATTACAAAATAAAATATAGTTAAAATTAAAAATGCTTTTTATTTTTATGTTGTCAGACAATCTATTGTATGAAACTCTTTTTAAAAAGCTCTTTTTTAAATAACAGTCAACTGATTTTTTAGAAAAGCTCTACTAATAAAAATTTTACTAATATAAGCTCATCCAAATAAGCACTTAAGGATAAAAATCCTAATTTTTATGAGACTTTAATTGTCTTTTAGAGAAAACGCATCTAAGGAAAGTTCTTTTCTGTCTAAAAAGGCAGATTTAACCATTGGAAGGCTTCTCTAACCCACAGGTGATTGATTTTAAGTTTTTGACAAGAGAATTCAGATCTAGAAATTATCCCAATGGGAAAAAGCCATTAGGGAACTTACGAAGTTCATCTAGACTTACTTCTATCATAACTTTTATAATTTTTATATTTTGATTTTGTAGTTTTGAACATGTTTTATAGTTAAATAATTTTTTTATGTTTAGATTAAAAATGCTAGTGGTTATTTTTGTATGGATTGATTTAATTTAAATTATAGTTAAATTACAAAAAATCAAACTTAACTAAAAATTTCAAATTTTCCAAACTTTGAAAAGTTGCAACAAATTACAAAACTTTTAATTTTTGGAAAAAAATAGCCCTACGTTAACGTTGCTGATGTGCCATTAGATGAACCCTGAGATGGATCTTATAATAACTTTGTTTTAATTTAATTTGTTCTTCAATTTCATTGAAATTCAATTACATGGTCTTCTTTATTCTTAAATTAATATTGTTGGTATGATGATTCATGTAAAATTTCATACAATTGAGATTGAGAGATCCAACGTATGAATAAATCTAAAATAATTAAAAGGAGTTATATGCAAACATATTGATATATCAATATCAATCTTAAAGATTAAGGTTAAATCTAATAGTGAAATTCATAAATCAATTAATACAATTTTAAAGTTTTAATTAGAAAAACATTTCGATTGATCAACCTTAGATTAGATGTTAATATTATTGAGAAAGATATTATTATAATTAAAGAAATTTTATGGTCCAGTGAACTTAAGAATAAGTCGACTAGTAAAATCATGATTGCATGAGAGGCTATAAACCATGATTGTAAGAGAAGTCATAGACAGATCCGAATTCCAAGTACTGATTGTTTTACTAGTTGATCTTCCACTTTTTTGCTATTTTAACTTATTGATTGTGTTGACCTAGTACTCTGAGTCCTATATTATAGAACAATAGATGCTCCTTTCTTAGGCAGTTTGTAGGTTAAAGAAGTTAAGTTATATATATAGCACATAATAGCCCACCAATTTTTTGGCACCATTGCTAAAGATTGGGAAATTAGGAAAGCTTGATGGTTATTAATCTAACAAATTATTTACTTTGCATTTATTTCATTTCTTTTGATATTTTAGTTTTGATCACTAGTATTTCTTTTTATTGTTGCTTTCTTAGGACAAGATTTGTTTATGAACCAAAGCAATCCATCGAAACTAGTTAAGGGAAATTTTGAAATCAAAAGAACAACTTCTCAAAGCCTTAGAACAAGGCTTAAACAAAGGGAAGAAAGTGAGAGAGAGAATTTGAGAACATAAATCCAAAAAATATGGCAGAATAACAAATAATTATGTTTAAGTATTCAAGGCCATCGCTAACTAAAACTAAGTCTAATAACATGCCATCTATTAGAACAAACTAGCTTAGAATTTAAAGGATCTAAGAAGTTTCATTATCCCATGCTTAACTGGTAATTTAACAATTGAAAAATGTTAGTTGGATTAAGGGCTAACATTAACTTAATGCCCTATAAGTTATTTAAGAGATTAGGATTAGAAGAAACAAAACTAACAAGGATGGGCATATAGGTCGATTAAGTATCCTAGAGGCATCATAGAAATTGTGTTGGTTAAAGTTGACAAATTCATATTCTTATGGGATCTTATCATATTAGATATGGATGAGGACATTGAAGTACCTCTTAAATTAGATGTTCATATTTAGCCACATCTAGGGTAGTAAATGATGTAAGTTATGGTAAACTGATGTTGAGAGTAGGAGATGAAGAGGTTACTTTCAAAATGTCTAAAACTTTGAGACATTCTCTTAAACAAGATGACATTTGATACTTTATTGATATGGTTGATTTTGCAATAGTGGATGTCATTAAAAAAATTATAAGCAATGAACCATTGGATTTATATCTACATGAAGGAGAGGATTTTAGTCTTTGACAACTTGGCATAATAAGTTGAAGTGGTAACATCAGGCTAATGAGGTTAAACAATCACTTATTAGGAGGTAACCTAAGCTTTTTAATTTGGTAATCTTGTTTCAATTGGTTTTATTTTAGGTTTTATTTTTTGTAATTTAACTTAGATCTATGCTAACTTTGTGGATTAAAGTAAATATTTTCATCTTTTATATTTTGGGTATGTGTTTTAATTAATTTACAGGTGTGAAAGTAAATGGAAAAATTAGCTAAGTCAAATAGGTAGGGTGAGTAACACGTCCATTAATATGCCTACGTTTATGGTTATGTTAAGTTGCACATTTATGTTGATAACTGACATAACCATGTTCCACCCAGAGAAGAAGTGTCAAAAAGTCACAGTAAATTTTTGACCTACATACAAACCCATGTTCTGGACCACATTATACTATGTCATAATACATTTGAGATACACATCAATATAAAAGGCCTACACGCCCATATTACTACTCAACACACATGATATTTTAAAATTAACACTAAATTGCTTAATAGTGGGAAGTTACATGGTCGTGTTGCCATCTATATTGAACAAAAATTTCCTTTAAGTCGTGTCCCCTTACCTATACCTTAATTTTTACTTTCTTTTCTTTTCATATGGGCAATGCTCCTCCATGTCATTAGTGGGTGAAAACCACCTCCCAACTAATTTCAAATTTTCATCAATTTAAGGTATTTTAATGCTTTATTTAAATTGTTTTAAAGTTGATGAATGGTTTTGGGGGAGAATGCATGTTTTGGGTAATATGGACTTGTTTTGAATTATTCGTGTGAAGGGGATTAAATTGATATTCTCTAGTTGTTTTACATTATTGAGTTTGAATGTTCTAAGAATTTTGAGCTATTTTACATATAATCTTCTGAATATGAATTTATAGAGTTATTAATTGGTTTTATATGAATTCAATTGTGAATATGTTCATGTTTTTGCTTTTTTTTTACATTTTTATTAAGCTTTTGTACTATTTAATTGCAAAATGTTTGGGTAATTTTATTTTATTGGGGTTTATTTTATTTAATTAGGGTGTGTAGATAAATTAATTACAAATATTGTAATTAATTAATTATGGGGGTACTTTGTGATTAATTTGGATGATTTGTAGATAATGTTGTTATATTTATGATAGTTATGGATTAATTTACAATTTATTGGATTTTTTGTATTTTTGTTATTAATTTATTGCAAATTGATTGTGGGATTATTTATGGGGTTTGTTTAACGTGCTTTGATCAATTTATAATATTCCCTTATTTTGGTAAACTTTGTTATTTTCATATTTTAGGGAATAATGATGAAGAGAGCAAATATAACAGACCAAAGGCAAGAAAAAGTGTCACGACCCGGTACCATATTGGGCGTAGAACAACCACCACATACCCAAGCTAAGGACACTTACAGTATCCTTAATTCGACTATGCAAGGCTAACTTAATATTTCTCCCTTTTTTTTGAAAAATTTGAGTAGCACAACGGTTGTATTTTAAAAATCTAAATACTCAATCAAATACCTGCAAACAATTTTAAACACACTTCTATAATCACATCCAAAAATTTTACCACAACTTTAGGACTTTAAAATCCACTCAAAGCAACATCAACAATAGTATCAAAAGTTCATACATAAAGTCTTTTACAATAACAAACAGTCAAGAGTTAAATTTATATAATCATAAAGAATGCCAACATAACCAATCTAATAAAAATAGTAAAACAGTCCATGAGCCACTATACAACTAAAGTACAAATAGAAACTACCCACGTGCGATAATACCTTAAAAATGTCAATAGACCGTATGATCCACTCAGAGCTTCAAGCTCATTAAATTAACGTGCATGGTTGTAAGGTAGAGGGGGGTGAGTACACTATGTACTCAGTGAGTAGGAAAAATATATATTGCAAATAGAACTCGATACATACCAAGACAGTATAAATAACCTATGAGGTAAACATACATCACATAGAAATACATAGGCCTAGCCTATGACTCAACGTATACTAGTTAGGAACCGTATAGGCCTAGCCTATTAATCACTCATTGGGTGAACATATGTTCCAGTTCCAGTATACATAAGTAGAAAGATATCACATGTATAAATCAAATATCGTAAAAAACAAATATTAGAATAAGCCAAAACAATCATGTGTGTCACCACTAGTTAGCCAAACTAGTGTGCACACTCATCGAATCTCGGTGTTGGATTGACTTTCATCCGTGGTGAGTCCAAACTATAGTCGACAAGAGCTTCATAACCTTAGGTGATGACTTCATCGGTGTCAAGACCTTAGGTGTGGAATCACCTACAAATTCCGTAGAAAGGTATCAATACGGGGACTCGACTTTTATGTACCAGCATCAAGGGTACGGGGTTCGCTTAATCAACTGTGCCTAGCACACGATTGGCCAATCGTTTCCTTACCATTTACAAAAATCATATAGAAATATGAAGTACAAAAATCAAGTAAGGTATTATGCCTTTATTTATCAGTCTAATCGATAAAATGAAATCTTGTCATGACTCTAATCTAAAAGAGAACAAAAACATGTAGCATACATAACTCAATTATGTATAAGTAAATTCCAAAAAATTATTTCATGCAATAAAAGTCATCTTTTGCACTCCAAATGCAAAGTTGTTCAAGACAGTGTCATTTCGTAAATACATAAGCATATTAACATCTATTTGATATTCAATTCCACTATGCATTAACTAGGTTCAAAATTCACATACAAGTCATCATACTAGTCTTAGAGTGATCTAATCCCATATGAGAAATATGGTTTCCCCAACTCACCTCAAAAGAATGTGTACACTCCCTGAACTTCAACAATCCTCAGTACGAACTCTTGATTCACAGCTTCTAAGCCTTTATATATAAAAAAATATACAATGTGTTTACTACTCAAACATATATGTCATATTTATACATCATCACATAAGTGTATAAAACACAATATCACTCTCTTTAAGCTATAAGATTCAACCATTAAACTTCTCACATGGTTACTTCCTTAGTATTCACATTTTCTTTTCTTTTGCATTTTCTAAGACATTTAATGCCTTTAATCCAATACTTACTGATTTTAAAACATAATTAAGCACATTTTTATCCAATCACATTAGGCCGTTAATCATTAATCTAAGCAAAAATTCAAGTTTACTCTACATAATTAAGCACATTTTTATCCAATTACATTAGGCCATTAATCATCAATCTAAGCAACAATTCAAGTTTACTCTAAGTAAACATGAAAGCTGCTTTCAATGTATATCATTATGAATGCTTAAATCCTAAGCCAAGTTCACTTAATTATTTTATCAAACACCTAATGTGCATGACTTTCAAGTCATATTTTCAAGGCTTTATCATGGTAATTCATGCTCCTATCATGTTATATAACAAATACTTCCAATTAACAATACATTTCAGCACTCCATTCAATCCAATTCCCTTCATTTAAGTCATATTCATCATAATTATATAACTCATCACATTAATCCATTCCTTCTTCCATCATTTCGACTAAGCCTATCTAGCATACTTCTTCATGTTTCTTCATCAATTCACATTATACATGTACAATTAACACCATAGAATTCATTTAGACCATCAATTTCAAAAGATATTCAAAAATTCACAAACTTGCACCAAAAGGGGACATTTTGGTTTCGGCTTAAAGAACCATCTCTATGACACATTTCATTCATTGAAACCATGTTTCATACATATTCAAGTATGGAGAACAACATATCTTAACACCAAATTGAAAATCCTAATGTAGAGAGAGATGAGACAAAACTTACCTAAACCTTCCTTTGATGATATCTTCTAATATTTTGAGAATTTCTCAAATTTGATGATATATTTGAGTTCCTTGACCCCAAATTAGCTTAGAACACCTTGATTTGGGTTGGAGAATCAAAACAAAGGGGTAGGGTTAGTAATAGCCGAAAATTGGTCTTCTCCTC
>JANSVA010000004.1:22476650-22491106 GCA_025504915.1 Erythroxylum reticulatum | reverse complement strand
AATGATCAGCACTATCACATCAAAAATATGCACTTATAGTCCTCATACAAGTACCCCAATGATATCTGGAGCGATGAGGACACTTCGATGTACAAGACCATTGACTTATAGAGGAACCCATACCAAAATAAGTTGATGGGAAAGCCTTATCACCTTCCTCTAGCTGCAGATCTTTGGGTGGATTCTTGTGTAGTGGAAGCACCTTCACGGCTTCTCTTACTTGAGGATTGACCTCCTCTAGCAAAGCCCTTTACTAAGCTTTCTCTCTCTTATCTATCTCTTGCTTCTCTATTTTGATAGCAGTTTGAATCAGCTGATGATAATTCACTTGTTACAGAAGCGTGAATGTTGCAATATACTCTTTAATTAAGTCATTCAAGACATCTTTAAACTGATGACACTGGAAAACCTCATTAAGCATAGGTAAGGTGTATATTTGTTGAGTCGACTTAATTCTCTTTCATATCAAGCTCAAGTACTAGTTCCATATCTCATTTTTATAGGTTATCGTAACATATTTCTATTTAAACTCCTGGGAAAAGAAATCCCAGGTCAGAGTTTCAGGTAGCTGGGGATATCTCAAAACAATTTTCTACCATTCATAGGCCTCTCTTTGAAGAAGGGAGACACCCTAATCCCCTAAGAGGATATACAGATGCACACAAAACATACCTAGACAATCCAACAATTCTTAGGGCTAAGGAAAACATACATCACATTTTATATTTCAAGGTGGTTTATACAAGTCACAGATTACAATTATCATATCTATACAAAAAAATTCTATCATAAGTTATGATTAGTATAGGCCATTCATATTTGCTCCTTTTTAATATTTATAAATACAACACAATGTTTATATACAAAATCTTCCAAAAGGTTACTCGTTCTTCTTTAGCCATTGCAGTTGTCCCAACCTTAACTCTGTTTATGAAGACCTACATAAAGGAAAAACCTCCGTGCTAAGCATATAGCTTAGTAGGGAATAATAATGCAAGATGGAAACTACTTACAACAATCGCCTAAAATCCATATACAAATGATTCATGATATTTAAGTGATGGAAAATACATTATAAAATAAAAATCATAAATATTTTAATACATATAACAATATTCAAAATGAAATTTAGAGATTATTCATAATATAATTTTGCATCAAATCAGAACAAATATCAGAACATCTAAATAATTGCATGTTAATTTCTTCAGATGTGGGTAATGGGAATATAATAGAAGATACCTATGATTGGTATCTAAAGAAGAGCCAATAGCATGTAAAATAGAAGAGAAATAAGTCTCTAAAACAAAAGACATTATAGTTTTTTAAAAAAAAGTAGTTCCAGACCCTTTTAGGCTTGCCTATTTACCCACAACTAAGACTTGGCAAGTTAAAGCCAAGCATCAAAACATTATAATTACATTTCAGAGTAAAATTGAAGAGCAAGAATTCATAACATACAAATTCATTCCATTATGCTTGCATCATAATTTGAAAAGGTTTATCATTCCCAATCGTATTTAATATGCTTTATGATCACACTCCTATTCAATAATACATCAATGAAAGCATTAAATTATATACACAATACATGCATGATGAATCTCATATTACCATTATAATTGGGTTTGCTAAGCGTCAGTGACATCCAAAATGAAAAAGTTCAAATAAAGTTCGGTACCATACGGGTAAGGAAAATTCACGTTTGGGGTAAGCACATAGTGGGTCTAAAAATAAACAACCTAAATAGTCCAGTAGCAAATTACACGACAATCTCCATTTGTTTCGAAACTTTCACATAGAAAACATTAAACTTAGGTTTTAAGGTCTTCTAGTCATTTATTTACCTATGTATACATTTTATAATGGCATAATTTTCATCCAATTTGGTTAATTGTTTCGGGAGTTATACCCGAAACACTATAGGATGCTTGAAAATAGGGATAGTAGTCAAAATTCAAAAATCATAGAGGTAGAATCAAATTTCAGTTCCTTCATGAAATTTTAGACCTATGTTTTTAGTTTAATATCTAATTGGAATTATCCAATTTTGGGGTGTAAAGGACAACATATGGCCAAATTACAGAAATATGTTTAGTATAACCTATCCATCCAATGAGGCATACATCCCAAATCAACTAACTTCGGTCTTATCATACAAGAGCAATGCAAAAGCACATCTAATTTTAAAAAACATCCCATTTGCTTATGAAATACCCCTTTTATCAATTCCCCTCACGTCACGTTCATAAATTCAAGAAAACATATCAAAAATTCCCATACCTCTTGAAGAAGTGATCAAAACTCTTTTTCTTCACTCCACTTGCTTCCCTTTGCCTTTGCATTGGTCTTCTCCTTCTCTACACATAACACACCCATTCAAAACTCATATTCAATAATTACATACACATAACAAAACCCTAGATGAAGAGAAAACCACTAACTTTTACCTTGATTTCCACCTAAGGCTAGCTTGATTCCTTATATGCAAAATGGTGTGATGAAGAAGATGGAATGTAGAGAAAATGAGGATAAGCAAATTTTGCATTCAAACCCCAAATGCACGTTCCTCACTCCTCTCTTACATGCTCATCTAATGCCACACATGTCTCAATCCTATTCGACACACATGTTTTAATCTTATTGGTTGTATTTACCCATCTCTTTTACATTCAGTACCATTATGTTTCTTACTATGCTTAGATGCACTTAATTCTTTATGTTCACTAATTAATACACCCTAGACATGCTAAATACTTCAAGGGTATATATTGGGTTCTTTCAATTTTGGTGTTTTTTTTATATATGATTGTAAGATAACTTCATTGTGTTACTAAGATTACATAAGCCCTATGACGGATCTTGTATTAACTTTAATTTAATTTAATTTATTCTTTGATTTCATTAAGTTCAATTATGTGTTCATATTTATTCTTAAATTAACATTGTTAGTATGTTGATTCATATAAGATTTCATGTAATTAACTTTAAGAAATCTAATGTATGAATATATATAACATAATTGAAAGGAGTTGTGATAGATGCATATTTGAATATTTTTATGCACTCATATTTGATGTATTTTTCTTGATATTTTGTAGTTTTAATGTATTTTGATACTTAATTCTCTCTAAGTGCATTTGTAGGTTATAATTTCCTTCATGGACTAAAAGGAGAAGAACTCGGATGAAAATGTGACATAAAATGAAGTTTTGAACCAATTTAGAGGTATAAGGCCGTGTATGTGCCTGTGTAAGTCTTAGTGCCCATATAAAATCACAAATTATGGAGTTTTTGAATATACACAATTTCTCACACGCTTATGTAGCATACCATGTATGCCCCCAAAACGCTAAATTTTACTATAAAAAGATGTTAGTAAAGGCAAATAGAAAGGAGTTAATTTTACATTAGAATTTTGACGAGAGAAACACAAAGAGGCACCAATAAAGATCTAGAGACAAGGAATACACAAAGTTAACATCAAAAGAGATATGATAGAAGGCTTCATCAAATCCAAACTTACAATAAGATTTAATAGAATAGAAAGGGAGATTTAAAATTATGAACTCTTTGTTTTCTAGTAGTTTTTTTTCTCTGCATGTTTATATTTGATTTCGTTATCTATTATGGGTAACTAAACACTTTTAGTGTCTAGGTCTGATGATCCCTAGTTTGTGATAACAATATGCCTTAATCTTTTATTCAATCCGATTATTTTGATTGATTTATTGTGATTCAATTATATGTTTTACACATGTTCTAATAGATCCAGAATATTAGTGCATGTTTTGATTTCATATATTTGAAGTTGAAAAATTCTTTGTATGAATAGATCTACTATAGTTGAAAGGAGTTTATTGCAAACCTAGTGATAGGTACATAAATCCTCTATATTAGGGTTAAACCTAATATCAGAATTTACAAATTGATAAAGCAATCCTACGAACTTTAACTAAAAATATTGTAGTTAATCAACCTATGGATTAGTTATTAGTAGTCTCAAGAGAGTTACTAAGATAAGCTAGGAATTGTCATGATCCAATAATCAATAAAATAATATCATGATAAAAGGTTAATTATTTAATGATCTTTAAGGGGGATTCATCACCTATACACTAATCTTTGATGTTGATTTTTCTAAGTAATTTCCTTAGTCTTCTTCGTTCATTATCTATTCCAATTTTATTTTATTTGTTTGAGTTTTACTTTTAATTGAAAAACAAATATCCAATTCCTGGGCTAGATAATAGGAGAAGGTTAATTATTAATACTTATTTCCTTCATAGGATTGACCCGTACTTACCTATGCTAGTTATAACTATGTCATGCACTTACGGTTAATTTAATATTGATATCTAAAAATATATTAATCATGTTTTTGGCACTGTTGCTGGGGACAATAACATTAGGAACACGAAGATTTTATTACTTTAGCCATTGTTATTTTGCTAATCTAAACATTATTTTTGTATTTATTTTATTTTATTTTTCTTATATTTTATTTTCTTTTTGGATCATTCATTTAATTATCTTTTGAATTTTTCTACTTTCACCTTGATTTTGTGGTTTATTGTAGGATTTAAGATTCATTGACATAGCCACAACTCACAATAGATGGATGGAGCAGTCAACATTCTTATGAGAGCTATAATATGTCATTGTAATATATAATATCATCATATATGAAAGAGAGGTTTCCTCATATGTTTTCGAAGGCTCAACCAATATCTATACTGTGATGGAACATTTTTAGGAGTAATAATTACAATCATGAATTTCGGGCACTGACCTATATGTGGGAGCAACTAAGCATATACAACTAACCTCAAAGTGCACCATATGAGAATAGTTATAATTTAAAGTGGAGTAACTCTTATGCTTATGGTTGAAATGGCTTTGCTCTAATTGAATATTTACAGCACCAGGCACCTCAAGTTAAGGAGCCAACTCTGAAAGAGATGATAGCCAATTTTATTTCAGAATCAAACTTGAGGTATAAGAGAAAAGATGCTTGTGTACAAAATAAGGTGAATCAAGTAAACTAGATGGTGAAGATATTATCTAACCATCTATAGGGAGTTTGTCTAATACTAATAAAACATATCTTATAGAACATGGAATGGTAATCATCTTTAGTAGCGGAAAAGAGCTTTTGGAAGAAGAAGAACAAGAATAAGAACAAGAATAAGAAGAACAAGAAGAAGAAAAGGAAGAAAAAATATTAAAGATAAGATAAGAGAATTCCTAACCGAAATGAAAGCTAACCGATATGAATTCAAAGAAAGATTTTCTTCACCTAAATATCTTGAGCATAACACAAAATATTATTTAGTCTTATTAACACAGCAGAGTGAAGAAAGGACAAGGGTTAGCTTCATAAATAGAGTGACATTCCAAGAAGAGCTTCTGAAAGAAGAAGAAGAAGCCTTTATCCAAGAAGGGGAAGTAAGAGGAATGGAAAGAGATAGTTGAAGAAGAAGATGAACCAAAATTCTTTTTTCTAGGAAGAAGAAAAAGAAGAGTGGGCAAAGGTAGTTGAGGAAGAACTAGTAGAGGAACCAAATAAGCAAACTACTGATAAATCATTGTTAGTTACCTTAGGTACGGAGGGTTCCCACTTCATCCAAGCCAAATTACTTGCATTAATAGATGATTCAGGGACTTTTGTTATTCCTTATGTTTTTAACAGTTTTTCATCAAAAAGGAAATTAATGGAGTCCATTGGTGTTATTAATATAATCAATTGTGCCCTTATTATTATTGCACAATAGGTAGTTTACTTATAGGCTACAAAATCCCATGTGGAGAAATGGGTGGAAGCAAGCCATTAATCATAGACCCAAGACAAGAGTAAAAGTGTAGGGTACGTTATGCTAACAACATTAAACAATATATAGGAGGTAACCGATGAAGTACTTTAAGTTTATTTTAAATTCTACATTATTTCATTCTTATGTTCATATTATAATTGGATTTATTTAAGTTTTGATGTGTTTTAGGATTAGAACATTAAGCATCTTGAAAAATAATTTAAGAAAATAGTTTTTTTACGAAAAATTGAATTCATTAAATAAAGAATACAAGAATGGCACATATAAGTCACATAGCTAAATAAAAACACAAAGCTATAAACTTAGTGATAACAAGGTTACATAACTCTAGAATTCTTCAAAATATAGAATATTATACTTCCAGCTCTTTAACAGTAGTTCATCATTAGGTTACTTCTAAGCATAACTCAATATAATCAAAAGCATCCATAGTAATCTGATAAAGCAAGGAATCTTATGGTGAGATAAATTCTCTAAATTTTTAAGATAAAGATGCTTATAGCTCATTAACCACATTTCTTAGAATTAAGACCAATCTAGATCATTTCCTCTACATTACTTTAAGTAAGGTAGAATTTTTTATAGCTAATAAAGTATCACATTAGAGAAAGTTATTATTTCTTTCTCTATGTTACTTTCTTTATGAGGACTTATTTCTTGTTCTGTTATTTCCCTAGAAAATCCCAAGGTTTCTCTCCTTCCAAGTCTCATATACGAGTTGAGTAAAGAAATTTCTAAAGTAGGTATACTCCTTTCTAGAATTTCATCTTCTTTGAGTAATCCAGACTAGGATGTTAGTCTCAAGAATTTTTTGTGTATAATAAATTACATCACTTAAGGACTTATGCTAAGGAAAGGTAGTAAACTCACACTAAAATAGTAAATGCTCTATGGATTTAGGATGTAAGGAGCATAGACTACAAATGTTGGACATGTAGTTGTATTGATGTTAGTAAGTCTTTCATTAATAACAAACCAAAGGAGAAAAGATATATTTAAATTATCTTGTTGAAACCATCCTAAATTTTACAAAACACTTTAAGGCTCTAGTCTTTATTAATTGTCTGTAAGAGGAGTTGGAAAAGATACTAAAAGGATAATATATCTAACTAATAAAGTCATTGTAAATAAGTTAGGGGAGAAGCTGGGAGCAATAGCTAATATTTCTTCTATAAATATCTGAGTAATACTAAATCTATTTTCTCTATACACTTCATTAATTATAGAGATAAGAGAAATATGATCTCTTATATGTGAGAGGTAACTTTACTATAATAGAGGTCGTAAGGGACTACAATTTCTAACCAAAAAGTTATCCCCTAGTTTGTATTTAAACATCAGTTTTGTTTAATCTCTTAACTTAAAGATATGAAGCATAGTCTAAAGGGATTCATATTTAGGAGTGAAGGACTAAAAATTTACATTTTTTAAGTATTTTTTTGATCTATTTAAACTAAAGAGAGTCTTTTTTAACTAGTATCTTGTAAATTCTTTTAATCATTAGAATTTTATTACTTAGTTTTAAAGGTACAACTCCTAGATCTCCTTCATATTTAGGAAAGCAAACATTGCTTTATATTACTTTGGCAACATAGCCATTATTTGTATCTCCAAATTAAAGGAAGCTCCTAAACATTTTTTAAAGGTGTTAATCAAGCTATAAGGGAAAAAATATGAGTTGACTTATAGATATGCAATAAGTTTAAAACAGAGTTTTAATTAGACTCTTCCATCATAAGAAATTTATTACACCAACTATCAATTCTCTTTTAGATTCCTTTAATTAAAGGTAAGAAATCATTGTAAGTGTATCTCTTTTTGGAGATTAGCATCTTTAGATAAACAAAGGGGAGTTGATATATGTCAAATACATAAGAAAATAGAACCTAACTTTGCACAGCTAAAGTTCTAGTAGTGGTAAGAAAAGATCATATTCATTAATACTATATGACTAATTGTCATAATGAACAAATCAATGTATAAGATGAGAGGGGAGGGTTCAGCTGAATTTAATTGATGCAATAAAATTAAATAAAAATGGAAGAAAAATTAAATCAAGCAATTCAAAATTGCAAGGATTAATCAATAGGTTTATAAATCTAGTTCATGGTTCATTCTCAACCTTTACATGAATGTGAGTAGTCAATCATAGTGTTGTTCTCGTAGCTCTCTTTAAAACTATTAACCATAGATTAACAGCACTCACTGTTAATCTTAGGTTTTCCTTAAATTTAAAAAATGGGTTCAATCTCAACCTTTAAATGAATGTGCATAATCAATCATAATGTTGTTCTCGTACCTTTATTTGAAAATATTAACTGTAGATTAACAACATGCTTTGTTACTTCTTGTTTTCCTTTAGATTGTAACTAATTAAGAAACATTCTTCAATTAGGTCTAGTTATTTGAAAACAAACTCTCTACATTTATTATGATAATTCCATTACAAATTAAGAAAACATGATAATCTAAGCAAAAATCACACGAGCTCAGATCATTTAACTTATTCTATATTATCCTAAATGAAGCATGGACATTATTTTACCACATATGAGTTAGATTTATTGTAATCATGATTTTGACAATGAATTCATACATGAATAATCTAGCAGGCCTATTTAAATTGTTTATACATAAAGCCCAAACTTTAGACATAAAATAACATAATCAATTCTTAAAAATAATTAAGAACAATATCACTAAGATTGATCAATGCCCAAACATATTAACTAGCTTTACTATCCCCTTTTAATTGGAAATAAGAAGATCAGTTGCTCACAACTCTCAAAAGGGAAAGGAATATGCCTACTTTTGTATCTCCATTATGTAAATTCTTTTATTGGCCTTTCAATTACCCTTTTAGACTACACAATTAAGGTTACATGATTATACATAGTCAGCTATATGATCGCGTTGGTGACTATATATAAAAAATTTTCATAAATCATAGAGTTACATGCTCACAGTTGGTTACACAAGTAAGACGCATGATCATATATCCCATTAACATGGCCATGTAGTGGGCATATAAGTCATAATGACTCCAATTCCATTCATTGTCCCATTTTGTCATTGAATCATCCTCTTGTTTCTTTATAATTGATTTTATTTTATTCTTATAAGAATTACAAGGTTTAACTGCAAATGCACAGTGTAATGGTAGCTAGCACTAACAATTATAGGTCGATCCTATGAGGACCATAAGTATTAGTATTAACGCCTTTTCTATTATCTAACTATCGAATCAGGTTGTGAATTTAATAGAAAATCTAACTAAACTAACTAAACTAAATTTAACACAATAATGAAATAGGATAAGGAAAATACTATGATTAGTCAAATAAGCATTTCCTAAGTGATGAACCCCCTAAGATATCTTAAACACTTACTCAAAGTGGTTAATCCTAAGGGATAAAATATGGTAGGTTAATAATAAAGAAAATAGTAAACAAAGGGTAAATCTAAATGCCTTTATCATTTCAATTCTTCTAACTTAACAAATATGGTCTCAATATGGATAATAAAAGCAAGTTTTAAAATTATCCAACTATATATAATAACACACATTAAAGGATACAATAGATTAAAATAACAACTTATTTGTTCTTAGGCATGAAATCTCACAAAAAGGGCTTTACTTGTGTAAATAATATGTAATTTTCATTCAAATTAATTATCTCAATGATTGCTAAAAATATGACTTATAAAAGCAAGTTTATTATAACTTTCATCCTTTTGTATATTAATTCAATTCAATAATCAATAATCATCTAAAGTAATTTGGAAATTTTTTAATTAAATAGGGATATTAATTAATAAGAATTAATTAAAAAAGATTATAATAAGCTTAAAAAATTCCTGCCGCACACTTAAAATTGTACATTGTCCCTAATGTATACAATAAAGACACAGATAAGCAAAATATCATCAAATGCACAGAAAGTGAGAAAGGTATAACTTATTACTTTCCTGAATAATAAGATTTACAATGTTCTAAATTTGATGAAGAGTCCATCCAATATTATGTACAACCATCCATGCAAAATATCAACAAAAAGGATTTAAAAGATAAAAACAAATAAAGAACATGAAAGTAAAAATATCATAAAATAAAATAAAATTGAACTAATAATGTTTAGACAAAACAAAATAGAATAAAAAGTAAAAATAAGAAAAATATAAAAATAATAATAAATGAAAGAAAAGGAAAACCAAAATGAAGCATCCAAACTATCTCTGTATTAGTCATCTCTTAGCTAGTCTAGTATGTTAGGATATAGAAAATCCTTGGGTCTTAGAGACTCATACTGCTATGAAGCTGAAGATGATGCAGTCGCTCCAAAAGGTGCAGTGGGATGGATATCCTAAGATGTCTCAACATCTATACTAAAAGCTCCTCCATAAATCTATCATGGGCTTCTCGTCTCTCCATTTGCTCTGTTAGTGCTACTTTTTGGACTCAAATAGTGTATTGAACACCCAAGATCTACTTCATGAGCTTCTACAAATGAGCTATCTTTAGTTGTGCCTAACGTCCTGATGTTGTTGGGGCCTTGGGCAATCCTCCACTGGCCTCATCTTGAGCTACTCCTCCCATCTAAGATGGTGGTGAGCCTTATCTTGAGGCTCCTCCATTATGTTGGGTCATTCATTTCTACTTTGGAAGTTTCGTGATTATCTAGAAGTCTAATTAGGTGATAAATATCTCTTGTTGGTCCATACCTCTTACATACCATATGCATATGCTTCATGATGTTCAAATTTAAAAAAACCATTATACTGAATGACGAGTGCTTAATTGTTTATAATTTCACTCAACATTTAGTGATTATTGTTGTGAAGTGTTTAAGGAACTCACTTTGGTTCACATTTGGTTTTAGGTACAACTTGCAAGTTTAAGAGCTAAAATGAGTTTAAAACACATTCTTTGAGTCATTCTATTGATTTCGAACTCATTTGTCTTTTTAAAACAAGAAGGAGTTAGATTATAGTGAAGATGGGACAAGAAATGCAAAATATAAAGAATTCACCATGTAGTGTAAGATGTACAGTCGTGCGTCACCTTACACGGCCGTGCATATTGGTGATTGGAAAATTTTGAGTTTGTGCAGTTGTGCACTATTTCCAATCACCAATATGCACATCCATGCATATTAGTTTGCGAGGTTGGATGCACAATTGTGCACCCAATTGTGCATATGCCCAGAAACCTAGTTCTTGCTATAAATTGACATTTTTAGCAACCAAAGGGAGTGGAATCATTTTGTAGGTTAAATGACTCGAGCTTGTGTGGTTATTGTCTAGATTGATTTGTTTTTCTTATTTGTACTGTGGCTATCCGAGTAAAACTAGAGAGCTTATTCTAGGTTATTCGATGGCTAGGTTTAGTTGAAGAGCTTATTTTGATTAAATGAGATCTAAGGAAAAATCGAGGTTAACAGACCTTGTTGTTAAACTAAGATCAATAGTTTCTAAGAGAGATGTCAAAACAATAATACAATAAAGCATGTTTATTTGTGTGTAGACAGAGATCGAATCGAGAACTGGATTCCAAAATCATTTATGTTGTTTAATCTGATTTGCTTTTATAAGTTCAATTTTACTTTGTTTTCTTAATTGCATCAAACCAAGCCCCCTTATATAATAAATATAATTTAGAAAAGTGATTTTATATAATCTTTATGGGATCGACCTAGACTCATTACTAGCTATAGTTTTAAGTTTAGTTATTTTATTATAATGTATGACATATTGTCAATTTTGGTGTCATTGTCAGGGATTAATATCCATTGCTTTTTTGAATATATATATTTATTTTTTGATTAATTTTTTTCTTTTTTTGTTTAGTTACTATTCATACCTCGATCTTCTCACTCTACTAAATCAAAATTTGATCCAAAAATTGAAAGAACTCTTCATGGATTGAAAAGAAAAGTTGTACAAAGTTTCGAGAATCTATCACCAGGAATACAAATAGCCTTAGATTTGCATTCTAATTCATTTAATGATTCCTTTTTTGAAACAGATTCTAATATGGCAGAGAAAAATAATGATTGCACTCTGAAACAATTGGTTGCTCCTGATCTTAACCATCAACCTTTGTGCATTGATTTTCCTACTAATGATGCTGCTTTTGAGCTTAAATCTGGTCTAATTCATCTTTTACCTACTTTTCATGGTATGCTAGGTGAAGATCCTCATAAGCATCTCTAGGAATTTCACATCGTTTGTTCTAGCATAAAGCTACCTGGGTTACAAGAAGAGCAAATTAAGCAGAGTGCATTCCCTTTCTCATTGGGTGGGACATCGCCAAGGATTGGCTTTACTACTTGCCCTCTAGATCAATCACTTGGGAATGAGATAAAAATATTTTTCTAGAGAAGTACTTCCCTAACGCTTGAGCTTCAAATATTCAGAAGGAACTACGTGCAATTAGACATCATAATGAGGAGAAATTATATAAGTTTTTGGAGTGTTTCAAGAGGTTGTGTGCTAGTTTCCCCAACCACCAAATTACTGAACAACTCTTGATCCAATATGTCTATGAGGACTCCTACTACAAGAAAGAAGTATTGTAATATACTAGTTTAATTATTTTACAATGCAATGTGTTGTACATGCATTTTATAGAGTATGCTCTATTTATAGTATACTAGATTAATTTAAACATTTAAATGTATTATTGAGGTTATAACAGAGATCATGAATAGAACAAAGATGATTCTGCACTCAACTGAAAAGCTTTGGAAAATTTTCTAAAATCTCCAAAAACTATATAATGAGTTCGAACAAGCTTTAAAAGCCCCAAAATGTGCTTTGGAGATTTAGGTGACACTTTTGAATGAAATCCAGATTATTTCGATGACTTTTGGTAAATTCTGGGTTCAATATAAAATTTATTCCAGCCGATCGAAAAAGTTGCCAAACAATTTTGAAATATAATGAAAAGATTCAAAATTAGGATTGGAGTCCCTAGGAACTAAAACGGGTCAAAACAAAGGTTGTTTAAATAGAATTTGAGTAATCCAAAATTTTCAAGATAAAAAGACCTGTATTGAAAAATAATAGATTTTAGGGATAATGTGCCCAATTAAATTGTTTTAAGTACGCAATTGAAGGGTTTAGGATTAGTTAGAGTATACTGAGGTTTAGAATTATATAAAATATCATATTTATTTGGAAAAGTTTATTGGTTTAATTCAAAAGAGGGACAAAATGGTCTTTTTATCAAACCAAATGCATCCAAATTCCATATGAGCATTACATGGGAGGATTTCCATGAGATAAGCATGAATTAATTAGTTTGTAAAGTAACCAATTAAATGGTGACAATTGGCATGGATTAAAGTGTAAATATGAGAATTTTTATGTGTTGGCCCCTGAAAAGTTTTTTAGCATGATGAGACTAATTTTGGGGTCTTGTTAGATTAATTATATTGAAATTGATTAGCTTATTAATGTGGGTAAGATAATATGACATGGGCTAAGGGTTTTGAAATATTAAAGTAGTGGGAGAGTGTGAGGCCAATTTTGGCAAGTCACTTAAGCTTAAAAACCATAAGGCATTAAAGGTAGGGTAAAAGGGACTTTAGGCAATCATTAATGGTGTAAAAGAGAAGAAAAGGGGGTGTCTTGATTTTGGAAAGAAAAAAAACGAAATTGAAGAAAGAAGGGAGAGAGTTTCGTGAGTTTAGAAAAAGAAAGGAGAGCAAGCTAGGTTTTGATTTTTCTTAACCTTCAAGAGGGATTTTGAGAGTGATCAAGGAGGGAAAAAGGTAGAGGAAGATTAAAGCTTCCATTAGAGCTAAGAAAATCATTGTTGGTGAAGATTTAAGGTAAGTGTTTTAAATCTTTTGGAGTTTTGAAAGGTTTGTGGTTCAAAGAGCTTAGGAAAGGTATGTGTATAAGTATTCCAGGATCAATTTCATGCATGGGGTCCTTTGGGTTTTCTTATTTAAATTCGTATGATTTTTTGTCAATGTTGAAGAAAATCAAGAAGGACAAGAGGAGCAAGAAGAGAGGCATATTTGAACAAGCCATAGTCAAGGACTTCAAGATGAGTTTCACTTTTATAGTTAGGTGACAAGCTAATAAAAGTTTTCTATTAATAAATGACAGTAATTAATTTTGCAACCACCTCATTCATGTGCATTTAAAGTTGTTATATGTTGCAAGATTGTCCTACATGCATATACATAATTTGTGTGATAATTTATGGAAAGTTGTTTGAAAAATGATTTTTTGAAATGATGCATGATTATGAATCCATACTTTTGAAAATGATTTTTAAGATATAAAAAGCATATGAAAAGCAAGTTTTCAAGAGAATGTGCCTTTTTGGGCACCAAGCTTACACGATTTTGAAATCTTTGTGTTATGTGGGTTTGTGGTAATCCCTTAAGAACCGTCACGTGCATGTTGACCCAAGTATAGGCTTCTCCCGCTTTCCCGCTAGTGGCATGAAGCTCCCTTAAGGACTCCCTCAAGAATTCATGACTACACAGGACCATTTCATTGGAAATGTGTAGTGCATCATGTTTTAGAATTACCCAAACCATTTGATGTGTTTATGTGTTCATGACAAGTTGATTGGAGTAATGCATTCATGATTTGCATACCCAT
>JANSVA010000004.1:22432743-22458097 GCA_025504915.1 Erythroxylum reticulatum | reverse complement strand
AACATGATTATGTCCTTAATCATATTGTACCTATCTTGGGACAATTGGCATAACTTTCACTAGAGATATCTGATTAAGGTCTTCTTAGGACGTTTCGAAGAGGACTTCTAGATCTATAACTGCTGTGAAGATCTTGAAGAAAGATTTTGCCATCTAGAGGGTCAAAATTGTGAATTTCCGAAAGTGTACAGTGTATGTCCATTAAATGGACATACACCTCCACCTAACGGACATACACAGGCTCTGAGGTGTCTTCCAAACCCATGAAGGTCCGTTTAACGGACCTAATATCTGTTTAACAGACATGAACTAGGTTGGGGACATTTTTAGGCCTAAGAATGTCTGTTTAACAGACCTGAAGTTCGTGAAACGGATATGGGTGAGATAAAACTCCCTCAAAAGCATCTCCAATGGTTCTTACATCCATTCTAACATCATGTTCACTCATAATCTTCCCAAATTCACTTATTCTAATGCAAATATCACTTCCTAACCATTCAATTACCAAAATTATTTTGTTAATCTCCCAAATCTTAACTCAAATGTTTCAACACATACAAAAAATTCTCATCTTTCACTATAGTTGTCCTGTATACATTCTGTGTAGCATTACTAAATTATAATGATCATATCTCTCAATTCTAATATCCAAAAATTTCATACTTTATATCGTTAGAAAGCTAGAAATATAATATACAACTTCCAAGAAGAAAACTTTGTCTAATTGAGCATCAATCAATACAAATTTTCCCCTGAAGTCAGAATACAAATTCTTACCCCTATAAAAGCTTGAAAATCCAATGTACAAACTTTGAGAGTCATAAGCAAAAATGCAATCATGTTTCATTATCATAAAAAAATAAGTATTTTACAAAGCTTCAATGGGATTTCCAAGCCATAATACAACATTGCGTAAAATCCTAAAATACAAAGGATACTTGAAATGCGACTAAAGCCTTATGTTTACAAAGTCTAGCTTAAAATACAAAAATATGCCTAATTGAAGCGATGCCTTGATTCTCTTTCACTCTATCTCTTGCTCATCACCTGAATAGGGGAGAGCTTAAAAGCTCGTGGGTAACAAGTTTATAACTGGTAACAAGCAAAATCATTGAAATATTCATTTCCATTGTAAAAATTCACATTGAATCATAAAGCATATATTTTCCAAATTCTCATTTATCAAGTCATTTATAAGCAATATAATTCATGCATTCAACAAAATTTTCAACACATAAGCATAACAAAATGGTTTAGGTGGGTCAAAAATTAAACACATTACACATTTCCACATAATGGTCTTGTGTAGCTATAAATAGAACGTAGTATTGCAATCCCACTTAATGGTCTTGCATAGCCACGAACTTAGGGGAGTTCGTGAAGGAGCTATATGCCATTAGCGGGCAGGTGGGAGAAGCCTTTTGTCAAAGTGCTCTTGACTTAACTTAGGGGACCACAACAAATCCACATAATCATGCATTTCACATCTTATAAACTTATTGCCCAAAATGACACATTTCTGAAACTTGATTTCATAACCATAATATCATTTCAAAAATCACTATTCTTTCAAAATCGTTTCCATCATCCATTTCATAAACCAATATCACAATTTATATGCAAACATGTATCACATTCTTAAAACATTTAAAAAGCAATAAATGCACATGAAATAAAGTGGTTGAAAATCATTTATTTCCATTTCTTGAAAGGAACTTTAATGACTTATTACTTAATTATAAAAATATAACCCACCTTGATTTTCTTGCTTAAAGACTTGTACAAAATGCCTCTCCTTTTGCTCCTCTTGCTTATCTTGATTCCCTTAACATTGACAAAATTTCTAATTCAATAGGAACTCCAAATTGAGGACCCAAAGAAACATATGCATAAATTTGATCCTAGAAAGCTTAAACCCATGCAATTCTTAAGCTTCAAGAACTAAAACCTTTCTAAGAAAACCAAAAGATTCAAAATGGGCTTACCTTGATTCTTCAGCAAATAAAGAGATATTTGGCTTTAATGGAAGCTCTTATCTTCCTTTTCCTTTTTCTCTTCTTGAACCACCTCAAAATCTCTCTTGAAAGCTAAGAAAATGGAAACTCTAGCTTTTTCTCCCTTCCTTTCTCTCATACATGAATTCTCTCCTTCTTCTCTCTTATTTTCGTTTTTCACTCTTCTCTCCCTTTAATTCACGTTTTTCTCTTCTTAATAAGCAAGACAACATATTCCTTTTCCACTTATACCCTTAATGAGTATGCAAAGTCCCTTTTATCCTTCCTTTAATGCCTTATAACTTAAATGCTTAAGTGAACTACCAAAAACACCCTTCATACAATACACTCTTATTAATTCAATTCAACCAACCTATATAATAAAATCCTACTAACATTTACATAATAATTAACTCCAAAAATTAGTCTATTAAGACCTCAAAATTTATTTAAGTCATGCTTAACTCAATAAAAATAATAAGAAAATTTTTAAGGGCCAACATTCTTAATCAATCACATGCTTTCACATTCACATTTGGAATCCATTTGTCATTGACCCTTGGTTCGGGATTCAACAAAAATTGTTGAGAAAACATTTATTTATTCTCATTCACATACAAGTAGTACTTCAAAATCAAATTCATGAATCATAGATCTTAGACCTTTAGTGTCTAGAATTCAACAATCAATCTCACATTCATAAAATAATTCAAACATAATCTAAAGCAAACAATCAATTGAGTGAGACCCTCTAGGCTACTTAGAGTTTGCTCTCGAAGCTAATGCTTAGAAGTTTTGGCAATGTCTGGATGTTGACATTCCAAATGCTCCTCTATAATATACAATACATACACAGATCACAATTTTGCACAATTTCATAAATGCTCCTTGATGCACATTTATGCATATGAAATATGCACAATGCATGTTCATGATAATCCCAGGTATTTGTTCCATTATTCTCATCACAAAATCAATCCAATATCAAAACTCACTTAAGTATCATTTGTACGTAGGGTTTATACCTCGAATAAACACTTTGAATCTAATTTCATAACCCAATAAATCATTTCAGATCTTTTTCCAAAAATTGACTTTCGAGTCTACATTTCTTGATCATTTAGACAATGTAAATAAAGTAATTTGGCAATACTTTCTTCTAGAAAATTTTTCTTCTTTCTCTTAAACTAATGACACCAAGATCATTCAATTTGGTTCAATAATCTAAAAGTTATACCCCAAATATTTTCAGATTGTTCTTATACTGGAATAGTGCCCTGTACTCAACTTCCATCCAGAAATTGAAATTCTTAGATATTGAATTAAAATTCTATTTCTTTAAAACATTTGTATCCCTATACCTCTAGTTGACTCCAAATCAAAAATCATTCCATTTAGATGACTACAGAACAAGATATTGTCAAAATACCAAAGCATGTTTAATGAAAACACTCCAGTTATCATTTTCGTCCCAATTTCATCAATTGATCTCTTCCATATGATTTCATATTGTTATAATTTTTGGTGGAGATATAGAAAAACGTGTTTTGAATATGTTGGTTTAAATCCTATGTCATTTGAAGGTCAGGAGAAGAAGTTAGAGCCAAAAGATCAAAGGATGTTTAAACTGTCTCTAGTCATAGAAGTCACGATTGTGCTCCAACGAATTTCAAAAGTCATGATCGTGCAAAAGCACGAGGTCTCCAACCATAGAAATCACGATCTTGTAGGTGCATGATCGTGAGTTTCCAATGGATTTCAAAAGTGCTTTTCCTGGTTCTTTACAAAGTCTGCACGATCGTGCTTTTCTTCTTCTTTTCCGATACTGCAATTTTTTTCTTCTTCTTCATCTCCTTTTCTTCCTTCTTCATAAATGATGTTGTTCTTCTTCTTCTTTCATTCTTTTTTCTAAATCCAACCTTTTTAATCTACATTTTCCCATATGTTCACTTCATTTTCGACTCTCATTCAGCTCTAATCATTCATAAATAACTCCATAATTCGTGATTAAGACACAACATCCAAAATAGTACCCATTCATGCATGTTCTTCAAGTTTTCTGCACTTTCCAATTTTTCTGCATTTTCATCTTTCATTTTTCTACACTTTAATTTTCTGTACATTCTCCATTTTCAGTTCACCATCTGAACTGCCATTCATTCCAACACATTGACAAACAGATCAAAAACCATGATTAAACACAACCATCAAAATAGAACCTCATTCTCGCATATCATCATTTTCTGTATTTCTTCACTGTCATTTTTCTACATTTTCATTTTTTACATTCTCCTCATTTTCTTCCTCTAACTATCACTTTAATCATTCTTACTCATCTCCAGACATCACCTTACACCTATCCCTTAACTCTAAATTCATTTTTTTATTCATCCTTAAGTTACCAAAATATTCACATATGTGAACAGTGAAGAGAAAAAAACAGAGCATATATGAATATCATCTTTCATAAATTTCTGCACTAATCTCATGCACATTTTCATGGACCTTTCAACTCCAAAAATCATTTCTACACTATTTTATAACATATTGATCATCATAACATATTGATCATCAAATCTGAGAAATCAACACTTCCATATTTTCATCCTATCTTCACTGTTTTCATTAAAAATGTTCATTTTTCTCATGTTCATGTAATGTCAATAAATCACCATTTTTGTTTCATAAACCAATAACTCTAAGGGATTAACAAGATACTTACTTGAAAAAACTCCAAAATCTTCAAAAACTTAAGAAGCCCTAATCCCTCATGCAACTATGTACTTCATTATGGAGGTTGGCAAGTTTCGGTTTTCTTGAGGCAAATGATAGAACATCAAAGTTGGGAGTAGCAAAATATAGATGAAGACAAGGTTTAACTTTGGTGGAGGTTTGATGAAAAACTCTGTGTAAATGAAGAAACTTGAAGAAGAAAGCTACAAGGAAGATGAAGACAAGAGTACAGTACTTGGTCTTTCAAAGTTAAGAAAAACGTGACTTTGTCTTTCAAATGAAATTGAATAGTAAAACTTAAACTAGACAAGTAAAGCCTTAGAAGGTAGATAAGAGACAAGTGTCACTTGTCTCTTATCTACCTTCTAAGGCTTTAACTAAGTTCTTATTGGACTAGTGACACTTGTCTCTTATCTACCTTCTAAGGCTTTAACTAAGTTCTTATTGAACTAGTCCCATAACTCTCATCTTTTTATTCCAATTATCACTAAAATTTTTAATATCATTTCTCACAAATTCGAAATTCATCTCCAAAATTTCTTCAATATCATTTGATTCTTATTTCTATTTCCATTTATCAATTTACTTGCCAAGTGACATTTTTTTAATCTATAATATTCAACGTTTTCGAAAATTCTCCTAAATTCTCCAAAAATTCTAATTTAACAAATACACTATCCAAATCAATTTTTCTATACATAAAAACCAAAATTCTCAATAAAAATCACATTTCACATATATAAATAAATTATACGCGAAAAATGTCAATGAATGCATGTACAATTTTTTTAATATGCAAAAATTTCAATATTCACGGTATGTGTATGTCATGTTATGCATGAGCATGAAATGCATGGTTTAATCTATCATATTTACTATTCTAGCCTCAACGTGGGTAAGATGTTACAATATATGTAAAAAGTTCTCAATATTAGGTGTAGATATAATATGTCTTCATTTTATTCAAAAAAATTACTTGCACTAAAGATAAGAAAAACTGTATCTAATTTGCTAAAATGACTCTGGTGCTATGGATTTCTAAAAAGGATCCTTTTGCTAAGAAAATATGAACTTTAGATTACATGGGATGATGATTTATATTAAAAATGCATGTCAAACAAACAAAACTAGACACCTTGAAAGCAAATAAATTATACAAACCAAAAGAAGAGTCATAATGTATGTTTTCTCCGTAGAAAATGATTTATCAACCAATCTTAAAAGTTTTTATACAGAACCTACTTTTTTGTTGCAAATTTATTGTCTTGCATAAATGTATGATGCATTGTTTTTCTTACACTTACCCTACAAATTCAATGCCCTACCATTTCTATTATGAACAATGACATTGTTCTAATCAATCTAAAAGTTTTCAGTGCACAAATCTCTTATCCCAATTGAGGAATTAGGAATGCTTGCAAGAAAAAAAAACCTTGGTGATGGAGACTTTCTTTTGTTAGAAGAATAAAATGCACACTTAGAAATGGAATTTTTACATAATGTTAGTTTTTTTAAATAACTCTCAAAAGCCAAAATTTAAATTAAGAGCAATATAATCTTAAAATAAACTTGTATTCTACAAAATATGAGAATACGCTTAAATATATAAAAAAAAAGAGTTGGCTTTCCAATTTTGTTGTAAGCATAGGTATGTAGATATATAGAGTAAACTAAGTTTTTCTTTTATATTTCAACTAGGAAAGAAGAACAGAATTAGTAAGGAGAAATGAAATTTCATATGAGATTTAGCCAAATTTCTATTGGAACCCCTTGTGTATATTCATAAGCATCTATTGAAATAAATATACTATAACTTGTAGTTTAGATTTGGTTGGTTTACGCTAGGGATAGGTGTATAATAGAGGAGAAGTAACCTGAGGAAAAGACTCCTACAATAGGGGTAATTGCAATCTCTTTGTGTATCAGTGCTTTGTGGTTTAGTTTTTATTACACTATTTATAAGTTAGTTTTGCCATTTGTTTTGGCTTCTTTTCATCTCTCCTCTATGTTAGGTCTTTGGAATTGCTTCTTCATTGGCTATCACCCTAATTAATCACTAGGCCAAGTTTAGAAGTCCTTTTTTAGTTATTCCTTTACTTTAGTTTTTAACTTAGTAATTGAATTAGAATTATATTTTAGTAGTGATTCCTAGTTTTCAAATTTTATGTTAATAGTGTTCTTATTTTTCCTTGGTCTCAATCTTTACAAATTAAATCTAGTAAGGAGATCAAAACCATTTTATTTGTAGGGTGAAGCTTTGGGATGATGTTGACGTACTTTGACATGACATAAAGATATGTGACTTGTTCGCATTCTCATTATATTAGCATTATGTTTTTATTCCCTTATCCTTAAGGTAAAATTATACAAGAATTTCATGTTTATGGCTCGACATATAAAATGGATATGATCTTTAATAATTTTTGTATATATAATCTTAATACTTTTGGTTTGTGATTGGTTATGGCTACACACTACAAGAGTTAAGACATTTAGTGACAACTTTTTGTGATAAATTATTATTTCGTCACATATATGAGATTTTTTATGACAAAGCAATTAATTGACATTATTTTTGGATTAACTGTGATGATTTTTGTCACTAATATAATGGTAATTGTGACAATCTAGCATCTTTCACAATTATAATTCATAATTAGAATTATATTTCACAATTAAATTTTCTTTTATCACTAAGTTCTGTCACTAAAAGCATATGCAATTTGGTGCCAAAACAATTTTGGTGGGAATGAATTGTAAATGTGACAAAACATATGTTGGTCACTGATATTTTCTATTTGTTATGAAAAAAAATAGTTTGGTCTCTAATATTTTTCTCTTACTATGATGACATGGTTTACTGTCACACGATATTTTACTTTTTGTGGCGAAAACTTTTATCAATAAAAATTCAACAAGTTAGTGTCTACTTAATATTATCACAAAAATTAAACCATCACTATGGTCATTACTATTCGTAATTTAGTGACAACTTTGTTATGACTAACTACATTTCATCACAAATATGAGGTTTTTTGTGACAAAATAATTGATTGACACTATTGTTTAGATTAATTATGATGATTTATTTATTTTATCACTAATTCAATGATAATTGTAACAATTTAGTATCTTTCACAATTAAATTATCACTATTAATGCATTAATAGTGTCAAATTTTCTTTTATCCGTAAGTTCTATCACTAAAAGCATATGCGAATTGGCATCAAAGTAATTTTTGTGGGAATGAATTGTAATTGTGAGAAAACATATGTTGGTCACTAATATTTTCTATTTGTTGTGACAAAACATAATTTGGTCACTAATAGTTTTTTCTTGCTGTGACCAAACGATTTATCATTACAAAATATTTTATCTTTTGTGACGAAAAATTTTGTCAATAAAAATTCAAATAGTTAGTGTCTACCTAATATTGTCACAAAAATAGAACTATCACTATGGTCACTACTATTCCTAATTTTTTTGACATGAGATTTTGTAGTCACTTAATCATCAACTTTTTGTTACAAAGGTTATTATCGATATAAATGTAATAAATTAGTGATAACTATTTCTTATTATAATAACATATTAAAAATAAACGACTCTAATGATTAATTTTGTCATTATTATACGAATTTTAGGGACCAGAAACTACTTGTCACAGTTTTTTCTTTAATATTTTTATTGACAAACAAATTTAAATATTTTCTTATAAAAAATCAAACTATATATATTGATAATCCATAAGTAGTATTTTACATATCAATAGATATTTGCTAAACATTACCTTGAAATTTCATCAAAATCAAAATCAAAATAAATAAATGTTTAAATATAATAAAAATCTTATTCCAAAATATTAAGCAAAACTCTTAACCTATTCAACATCTGAAAACAAAAATCTTACTAATGCTCAATCATTGGTATCATCGCCTTCCTCATCTTTACTTACTGAATTTATCTCATCATCATTCATAAAATAAATAATTAAAATAATATTGATTCAGTTCAATTTTTGATTATATCAAAATTGGACTATCAAGTCAAGCCCTGGTCACCTTTCAATTAGTCATGGTTGTAAATTCATCATATCATGTTTGGGTTTAAGTTGCAATATATTGTGAATGTGGTTTCCTTCTTGTAAATATAATCATAACTATAATTGTATTGTTCATAATAATAATTACTATTATTTGCAATTGGAATATAATTTACATCTCATAATTTAAAAGTCTTCTGTCTGATAGTAGACTAATTTTTTATTTTAATATAGGAATAATTTTTATAAGAAGTAAAATCGCAAGCTTTTAAAATGCTATCCTTTTGAAAGGGGAAAATACAATATAATTTAAAGAATTTATATATTGAATTTATTTTTAAGTTATTTATTTTAAATATGTCATAAAATATGTAATTCATAGAATCTTGAAGGAAAGTTCCTAAACAATCTAACATTAATGTCTTAAAATTGTGGACAACTGAGAGAAAAGTCAGGGAAGTTTGATCAAAATTTTAAATTTGAAATTGACCAATCGAAAGTCAGCATCACAGGAAAAGATGAGCATGATCACACCGAAGTTTATGAGATGTTCCAACATAGTTTAAACTTAAGGTTTCAATGAAAATGGTGACATATTAATATATTTATAGCCAATCCGACAACTTCACAGTGCCATAATTAACTTAGTGCAGAAAACCATCAAGTCTTAGGCACCAATCAACTTAGAAACACCATATATAAACAATGGAATGCAAACAAGATAATTTGAGCTCCCAACATCTTAATAAAAAAATCATCATATTATTATTTTAATAAGCACATTAACCACACCCTAACCCAAACAACAATTGACTGGAAGTATAAGGCCTAGGTGCTAAACCTCAAACATAAAAATTGGGTAACCATGTCCTCATTTGCAGTCCACTCACATGTCATAACTCATCCTCTCTCTCTCAATATCTTCGCTCCTATAATTAAACTTGTGCAAAGATTCCAAGGTCTCAAGCTATTAACACTTCCCTCGACTTCTTTATCCTCTCCCAAATAAAACAACATCTTTCCTCTTCCTCATCCTCTTCTCACTTTCACACGTCACCAGCTACTCTCGACAGACAGTTGTAGTATCCTATTGAGCGTTATGACAATAGATAGTTATGGTGACCACTCTTAATTTTTCATTTTATTCTATTTTCTTTGCATGATATTTATATTGTAACGCTAGACTCTCTAAGCCCTTTTGTATTGGTTTGTACTTGGAGATGCTACGGTATATTGATGTATACATGGTTGCATATGAGTTCAAAGATGTATTTAAATCCTTTTGGGTATATATGTCAGTGATATATAATATTACATGCCCTTACACGAACTTAGAGTTTATTAGTATGCGAAATCTTAGAGATTCTTCACATATAAGCTTCTAAGTGTGTAAAACTAAGTCCATTGGATGGATATGACCATGATGGTTGAGTTAAATGTGTTCTAATTCCTTAGAGGTTATTAGACATGATTTATAGACTTATTGGACACTTAGAAATCTTAATTGGAAAGTTGATGTACATAAGAGCTTATTTGCCAATTGTTAAAAGTTAAAGGACTTAAATGTAAATTTTCAATTCTTAGAGGATAAATATGTAATTTTATAAAGTTAAGGGGATTAATTATTATTTTCAAAATTCCAGGGACCAAAATAAAAATAAAAGTTTTTGCCATTCCAAAATTTTGGGCTTAATTGAAAATTTAGGAAAAGTTTGGAGGGTATAATGGTAATTTCATACAAGCTAAGGGAAAAAAGGTAATTTCACCATATTTGGTTAAAGAAGAGTCAATATTCTAGACCCTTCTTCACTATTAAAGACTATAAACATTTTGTTTTGATTGAAAGAAAGAAGAAGAAAGAGGAAGAGAGGAGGAGAACCCATTCGACCATCACTAAAATTCTACTATTCCTTTTGATTCTCTAATGCAAATCAAGATTTTCTAAGTTAATTTGGGATCAAGGAACTCAAATCTATCATTAGATTTGATAAATTCTTAAAGGATTTTAAGATATCACCAAAGGAAAGTTTAAGTAAATCTTGTCTCATCTCTCTCTACATTATGATTTTGAGAGTGGTGTTAAGATATGTTGTTCTCCCTGCTTAAATATGCATGAAACATGATTTAGATGAATGAAATGAGTCATGGAGAAGTCCCCTTAAGCCAAAACTGAAATGTTCTCTTTTTGGTGAAAATTTGAATATCTTTCAAAATTAATAGTTTAAATGAATTCTATGATGTTAATTGTATATGTATAATAAGAATTGATGATGAAAATGAGAAGATGTATATTGGATAAGGCTTGGTAGAAATGATGGGAGAAGAAATGGACTAATGTAATGAGTTATATAATTGTGATGAATATGGCTTAAACGAAGGGAATTGGATTGAATGGAATGGTGAAATGTGTTGTTGTATGGAAATGTTTGTTATGTAATAAGATAGGAGCATGAATTACTATAATAAAGTCTTGAAAACATGACTTGAAAGTCATGCACATTAGGTATTCTATAAAATGCCTAAGTGAACTTGTCTTAGGATTTAAGGATTTATAATGATATGCATTAGAAAGTGGTTTTCATGTTTGCTTAGAATAAACTTGAATTTTTGCTTAGATTGATGAGTAATGACTTAACGTGTTTGGATAAAAATGTGCATAATTATGTTTTGAAATGAGTAAGTGTTGGATTAAAGGAATTAAATGCCTTAGAAAATGTAAAGGAAAAGTTAATATGGTAGTCGATGCATTAAGTCGTAAGTCTTGTTCAGTAGTAATTGTTAAGTACAATCCTTACATGACGCATTTGATGAGTTTGTGGAGCCTTAGGGTTGGACTCTCAGTGGTAGAGGATGACGGAACATTTCTACCATGATTTGAAGTTCAACTGACATTATTTGATGAGATTAAGAGATCGCAAGCCGACAATCCCAAGTTATGAGTCATTTGGGAGAACTTGCCATCTGAAGAGAGTGAGAGGTTCTGACTGACAGAAGACGGGTTATTAGTCTTCAAAGATAGAGTCTGTGTGTCGGATGACCAGGGTCTTAAGCAAGTTATCTTGGAAGAAGCTCACAGTTTGACTTATGCTATGCATCCTGGTAGCACTAAGATGTATCAAACTCTTAGAGAGAGTTATTAGTGGCTAGGGATGACAAGAGAGATAGCAAAATTTATGGCCAGATGTCTTCTCTGTCAACAAATTAAGGCAGAGCTTCAGAAACCAATAGATATATTACAGCCTTTGCCTATTTTGGAATGGAAGTTGTGACAATAGATTTTGTAGTTAGACGACCTCGTACATCAAAGGGTCACGATGTTATTTGGGTTATAGTGGATAGATTAACAAAGTCTACTCATTTTCTGTAACATTCCATTTCTATACTAAGGGTTAAAACCTTATATTTCTTTAATTGAGAAAATAGCAATGCGAGATTAGAAAAATGCATTTCATGCTCATGCATAATGTTAGCATACACACACTTAAAATTTGATTATTTCACATATTACAATGAATTGTCCATGCACTAATTTTACATTTTCGGGTATAAATGACTATTTTAATGTGATTATAATGTGAATTATGGATTATTTGTTTTAAAAATTGAGTTGGAATGTATAAGTAGTGAATTATAATTTTTGGTGAAATATGAGAATTTTCTAGAATTTAACGGTATTTTTGGACTAGGAAAAATGCCAAGTGGCAGAACAATTGATGAATAGTAGTAGAAATAAGAGTCAAATGATAATGGAAAATTTTATGCATGACATTAAGATTTAATGACAAGTTTCATTGATAAATAGGAGAAAATTGGGTTGAAAATTGGAGACAAATGGACTAGCTTACTAAAAGACTAAAATGGGACCATAGGAAAGTGACAAGTGTCACTACCACTCACCACTTACTATTCTTTTACCTAAATTAAAGACCATCTTGTGGTCTTTCACTTGTCATTTACGTCACTTGCTTCTTTTCTTCATTTTCTTCATTTGCTTTCATCGTCTCATTCTTCTCTCCATCTATGAAACTCTTACCAACCTCATCATGTTGATTTTTGTCCAACTCTTTCACCTTATTTCTTCAAGATTTGTTGTCTTCTCCATCTTGTTACTAAAAGAACTAACCCTTCTACCTTGAATGATGATGATAATCGTGTATGTTGGAGAAGCTAGGGTTAAGTGTGATTTGAAGACATTTAAGCTAAATAAGTAAGTATAAGAATTATTCTTCTTGATTTGTTGAATGAAGCACATATGATGATAGTTGGTGATAAAATGATGATGAAGAAATGAATGTATTTATATCTTGTTTTTCTATGATTTGTGAATAATAATGTATGACTTGGTATTGAGATGATTTAGAGTTAGAATGAATCTTAAAAGGATGTAGAAAGAAGTGCAAAAAAAATTGATTTGTTAATAGATATTTTCATGTTCTGTTTTTGATGTATAAAAATGTGGATCATTGGTTATTTTAGAAATGGATTAGATTGAGTATTGAAGTTAAGGAAAAGTGTCTTGAAAAGAGAAGAACTAGGATGAAGGTTTAGAGATAAATTGATAATGGTGTTTAAAGTATGCTAGAGTATGTTAGATGTAACATTTCCACTGGATATGCATTTGTATTTTATCCATAACTTGATCCGTAGATATCCAAATGAGATTATTTTTAATTTGGATTAAAGTAGAGACATATGGATACATTGTTCATGAAGACATCAAATTCAAATTCTGTCTATAAGAGTTTCAAAATTTGACTTGAAGTTATGTACTGGGTGTAGTAAATTGATGGATGAATAGATGTGTTTGTGTTCTGTTTTGAGAGTATGAAAACCATGAGCGATGAGTTGTTATGTAGATGTTATGAGTTTTGAATTAAGGGTATAATGAAAGTTAAAGTTATGTTAACTAAGATGTTGAGTTGTGCTCTTGAAATGAGATGGATTAAGGTGATAGTTAGAAGTGAAATGAAAGTGGAAATGAACATGAATTTGTGCAGAAAGTTGATGATGTATGTATATATGTATATGTTATGTTTTCGGTGTTCATGAGCAATCATGAATTATAATTTGTTTATGAATGATATTGAGTTGAAATGGAGTTAAGAATGAGGGGGAAATGAAGTAATTAAACTAGAAATGATAGAACAAGCATAAGGTAGTGAATGTAGTAAGTAAAGAGTTAGAAATATGGAAAATAAGGATGCAATTAGATAGGGTTTGGGGTAAGAGGCATAACTTTTTCTGTAGAACTCAGATTGAGATCATTTAAGTATGCTTTTGAAGAGAACTTCGAGTTCTACAACTTCTATGAGACAATAAGAAGAGATTTTGCTATCTAGAGGGTTAAAATTTCATGTTTCTATAAGTGACCCGTAAAGGTCCGCTCAGCAGACATTCACTAGCCATTTGGTCTAAATTTAGGCTAGAATGAGGCTTAAATTGAACCTAGAATGATGCTTGGATGAAGTGACTAATGTTTGATATGTATGAAGTGATAATTGGGGTTATAAGTTAGTGAATGAATTGATGATATCAAAGTACCAAAGGAATGAGTATAATGTGAATGAAGATGTTCATATGATTGTAGCTATGATTCAATGGAGTTGAGTAATATGTATTAAGTGAATGTGTATGAGAATTAGGTGTTACGAGAGCATATAATGTTAGAAAAGAAATGACAAGAAATTAAGTTATGATATTAGAGTGACCAAGTGCTCTTGAGGTGTAATCTTAAAAATAAATTAGACACATAAAAGGGTAAAGATTGAATGGTGAACTTAGAATGATCATTTACAAATGAAGTGGAAACCCAAGTTCAATTAGACGCATATGATTTATGAAATGTGAATGAACATAAGATGTTAATTTAGGTAATATACCTGAGATTATCATTGAGCATGCATTATACACAACACATATACATATGTATGTGATTGAGTATTCATAAGATTGTGCAATTAATCATGTGTGTGTAATATGTGTATTGCATAATATTGATGTGCAGGATAATCCGCATCCAGATGTTTCCGGATCGTGGAAGCTAATGCTAATCTGGAGCATACAGTAAGTCGACCTAAATGGTCTTACTTTAAATGATTATTTTGTTTAAATTTTGTATTGAATGATTATGTGAATACAATTGTACTGATTCCAGATATTGAATGTCTGAGGCGTTTGATATATGAAATAAATATTGGAAGTGCTCATTGAATGTGAATTGGACTGACTATATGTTTTCTCAACTTAAATGTTGAATGCTAGATCAAGGTCCGATGACATATGAAAGTGAATGTGTATAGTGAAATAAAGTGACTGATTGATCTTATGTGATTGATGGATTTCATCACATGAATACATGACAATATAAAGGCTGTTGTGACCAGAGTTGCCTTCGAAAAAGAGCTTAAAACTCATAAATTAAAAAAGAGCTTAAAGCTCAAAATGTGATTAAGAGCCAAAAGCTCACTATGTATAATGAGCCCGGTATCCCCAACAGATACGAGACATTTATCAATGAGCTAGGTATCCATAATAGATATGGGACAGTTATAGGCACTCTATCACAACAATAACAACTGAAAGCGAGTCCCATGTGCATTACATATATAAGTAATATGTATGATTTGAATGATTGAAATGAACTGTTTGATTGAATTGAATGTGAACTGTGAAAATTATGAACAAAAATAGTTTTGTGATGCTACATGATGATAAATGAAATGATGTGAAATATGTGATTGTATGTATTGATGTGTTATGTGATTGAGTGAGCAATCAAGGATAGTCCACTCACTGAGTTCGCAAAACTTAACTTAAAATTTGCAATATTTTTTAGGCTTAGAGAAGGCCTCCAGTTAGACAAATTGGAACCAAGCCATTGCATATGAATTGTGTATTCCACAATTATTGTACCTCGGTTATTTGAATAATTCTATTTGTGTAATGACTTTCCAAATTGGAAATGTTTGTAAATGAGATTGAACAATGAGTGTAGTAAGACCCATGAATAGACCTATGAATGAAAATCTTTATGAATAAAGTGGGCCTATTTTGTTTATTAATTTTTTACAAATGCATGTGATGTTTGAAAAAAATTGCAATGACTTTGATTGAATGACTATTCTATCATGTCACCCTTGTAGAGTATGTTCTCGAATGCCGTCAGTATGTTCGGGGATATACACTATGAGAGTGAGGTGCTACATTTTCTGCCTATCCACATAACCTACTTATTGGAGTAGTTGGCAAAGTTGTATATCGATGAGATTGTGAAGCTGCATGGAGTGCCAGTTTCCATAATATCATATAAGGATCAAAGATTTCCCTCACGATTTGGCCAAAATTTTAGGAATCTCTAGGGACTAAACTGAAGTGTAGTACTGCCTTCCATCCCTAAACTGATGATCAGTTGGAGAGAGCCATTCAAATACTAGGGGATATGTTGAGAGCATATGTGATGGAATTCTAAGGGAGTTAGGATTGGCATTTACCTTTGATAGAGTTTGCTTATAATAATAGTTATCAGACAAGTATCGATATGCCATCATATGAAGCACTTTATGGGAGAAAGTGCAGGATACCTCTATGTTGGGGTGAGGTTGGTACAACCAAAGTCAAAGGAGCCGAATTGCTCAAAGTTACCACTTAGAAAGTAAAAGTCATTCGAGAGAAGATGAAAGTTGCATAGGATCGTCAAAAGAGTTACGCAAATAAAAGGCGATGACCATTAAAGTTTGCAGTTGATGACATGGTTTTCTTTGGATATCACCATCGAAAGGTATTATCCAATTCCAAAGCAAAGGGAAGTTAAACCCTTGATATATCAGACCTTTCCATATCCTGGAGTGTGTCGAGATTGTGGTGTATCGGTTGGAATTGCCAACAGACTTGGATAGGATCCATATTGTGATCCATGTCTCGATGCTTAAAAATACATACTGGATGCATCTCACATTTTGGAGACACCTCTAGTAGAGCTAAGAGAAGACCTAAATTTTAAGGTGAAACCAGCCTAGATTTTGGATTGGCAGATAAAGAGGTTGCACAACAAGGAGGTTCCTATGGTCAAAGTTCTTTGGAAGAGTAATGGGGTCGAGGAGATGGCATGGGAGCCTAAGGATATTATAAGATGTTATTACCCCCATTTATTTGTATCCTTAACTTAGGAGTTTCGAGGATGAAACTCTTTTAAAGGGGGAGGACTTGTAATGATGGACTCTCTGAGCCCCTTTTTTATTGATCTGTACTTGGAGATGGTACTATATGTTGATATATAAATGCTTATATATGAGTTCAATGATGTATTTAAACCCTTTTGGGTATATATGTTAGTAATTTATAAGGTTATGCCTTTACATGAACTTAGAGTTTATCGGTATGCGAAATTTTAGAGATTTCTACATATAAGCTTCTAAGTGTGTAAAACAGAGTCCATTAGTTGGTTATGACCATGATGGCTAAGTTAAATGTGTTCTAATGCCTTAGAGATGATTAGACATGATTTATAGACTTATTGGATACTTAGAAAGCTTAATTGGAAAAGTTTATATATGTAAGGGCTTATTTGTCAATTGTTAAAAGTTAAAGGACTTAAATGTAAATTTTCAATTCTTTAAGGATCAATATGTAATTTTATAAAGTTAAGGAGCTTAATTATTATTTTCAAAAGTTCAGAGAGCAAAATAAGAATAAAAGTTTTGACTATTCCCAAATTTCGGGCTTAATTGCAAAGTTAGGAAAAGTTTGAAGGGTATAATGGTAATTTCACATAAGCTAAGGACAAAAGGTAATTATTCTAGACCCTTCTTCCATTTATGGTCGCCCCCCCATTAAAGACTAGAAACATTTTATTTTAATTGAAAGAAAGGAGAAAAAAGGAGATGAGAGGAGGACAAGAACCCACTCGACCATCACTAAAATTCTACCATTCTTTTTTATTCTTCAACCCAAATCAAGGTGTTCTAAGTTAATTTGGGATCAAGGAACTCAAATATATCATTATATTTGAGAAATTCTCAAAAGATTTTAAGATATCATCAAAGGAAAGTTTAGGTAAATTTTGTCTTGTCTCTCTCTACATTATGATTTTGAGTTTGATGCTAAGATATGTTGTTCTCCATGCTTAAATATGCATGAAACATGGTTTAGATGAATGGAATGAGTCATGGAGAAGTCCCTTTAAGCCAAAACTGAAATGTTCTCTTTTTTGTGAAAATTTGTGAAAATTTTAATATCTTTTGAAATTGATGGTTTAAATGAATTCTATAATGTTAATTGTATATGTATAATGTGAATTGATGATGACAAATGAAGAAGATGTATATTGGATAAGGCTTGATTGAAATGATGGGAGAAGAAATTGACTAATCTAATGAGTTGTACAATTATTATGAATATGACTTAAATGAAGGGAATTGGATTGAATGGAGTGGTGAAATGTGTTGTTTGGAAGTGTTTGTTATATAGTAAGATAGGAGCATGAATTACTATGATAAAGTCTTGAAAATATGACTTGAAAGTCATGCACATTAGGTGTTTGATAAAATGCCTAAGTGAACTTGGTTTAGGATTTAAGGATTTATAATGATATGCATTGGAAAGCGGCTTTCATGTTTACTTAGAGTAAACTTGAATTTTTACTTTGATTGATGAATAATGGCCTAATGTGATTGGATAAAAATATGCTTAATTATGTTTTGAAATGAGTTAGTGTTGGATTAAAGGCATTAAATGCCTTGAAAAATGCAAAAGAAAAGCTAATGCCAATAGTAAGGGAAGTAACCATGTGAGAAGCTTAATGGTCGAATCCTATAGCTTAAAGATAGTGATATTGTGTTTTATACACTTACGTGATGGTGCATAAATTTGAGATACATGATTGAATAGTAAATATGTATATTTTTATGTATGAAGGCTTGAGAGCTGTGAATCAAGGAGCTCGTACTAAGGATTATTGAATTAAAGGGAGTGTACACCTTCTTTTGAGGTGATTTGGGGACACTATATCTCTCAAATGATATTAGAACATCCTAAGACATGCATGATGACTTGTAATTTTGAACCTAAGTAATGCATTGTAGAATTGAATCTCAAATAGATGCTAGCATACTTGTGTATTTAAGAAACAACACTATTTTGAATAACACTTTGCACTTGGAGTGCAAAAGATGACTTTTATTGCATGAAATAATGTTTTGGAATTTACATTTACATAATCGAGTCATGTATGCTGCGTGTATGTGTTCTCTTTTGGCTTAAAGCCATAGCAAAGTTTCATTTTGTCCGTTAGACCAATAAATAAAGGCATGATGCCTTATTTGATTTTTGTACTTAATGTTTTTACATGATTTTTGTGATTTGTGAGATAACGATTGGCCAATTGTGTGCTAGGCATAACTGATTAAACGTGTCACGACCTAGTATCACATCGAGCCCATGACAATCGCTGCATATTCGGGCTAAGGATACTCGCAGAATCCTTAATCTGACTATGCAAGGCTAATTGAATCTCTCTTTTTTTGAAAAAATTTGGGAGCACAATAGTTGTATTTTAAAAATCCCAAAACCTATAAACGATTTCAAACACACTTCTATTCACATCCAACCACAACTTTAGGACTCTCTAGTCCACTCAAAGAAATCTTAACAGCAGTAATGAAAATTAATACATAAAATCATTTATAAAACACTAGACATTCAAAAGTTAACTTACAAAGTCATAAAGCATAACTACATCACATAGTTTATGAGCCACTAAACTATCCAAAATACAAATCATAAACTACCCACATGTGGAAATACCCCAAAAATGTCAAAAAGCCGCACGATCCTCTTAGAGCTTCAAGCTTACTAAATTAACCTGTATGGTTGGAAAGTGGAGGGGGTGATTACACTAGGTACTCAATGAGTAGGAAAAACATATATCACAAACAGAATTTGACTCATACCAAGACGGTGTAGATAACCTATGAAGTGAATATATATCACATAGAAAACACATAGGCCTAGCCTATGCCTCATCATATACCAGTTAGGAACTACATAGGCCTAGCCTATTAATCACCCATTCGGTGGATATAGGTTCTAGTTCCAGTATACAAATGCATAGAAACATCAGATGTATAAATCAAAATCTCATTAGAAAACAAATATCAGACTAAGCCAAAACAATAATATGTGACACCACTAGTTGGTTAAACTAATATGCACACCCACCGATACTCGGTGTTGGCTTGACTTTCATCCGTGGTGAGTTCAGACTACAATCAACAAGAGCATCATAAGCCTAGGTGACGACCTCGTCGGTGTCTAGACCCTAAGTGTGGAATCACCCATAAGTTCCGTAGAAAGGTGTCGATACGGCGAATCGACTTTAATGTACCAGCGTCAAGGGTACAGGGGTCGCTTGATCAGTTATGCCCAGCACACGATTAGCCAATCATTTTCTCACCAATCAAAAACAAATCATGTCCAATTATAAAGTATAAAATCAAGTAAGGCACCATGCCTTTATTTATCGGTCCAACCGGTAAAATAAAACTGTGTCATGGCTCTAAGCCAAAAGAGAACAAAAACATGCAGCACACATAACTCTATTATGCATATGTAAATTCCAAAACATTATCTCATGAAATAAAAGTCGTCTTTTATACTCCAAATGCAAAGTTGTTAAAAAATGTAGTTTCAAAAAATAAAATGTTGTCCTTTACATTTCAAGTTTAGATTGGTAGAAAACAATATCATTTCTCAAAATACATAATAAAACATCAGCTGCACTCCAAGTGCAAAGAGTTATTAAAAAAATGTTATTTATTAAATACCTAAGCATATTAGCATCCATTTGAAATTCAATTCTTCCATAAGTTGCCTAGGTTCAAAATTCACATACAAGTCATCTTGCTTGTCTTAGGATGTTCTAATCCTATTTGAGAAATACGATTTTCCCAACCCACCTCAAAAGAAGATATACTATTTCTTAACTTCAACAATCCTCGGTACAAATTTTGATGATGGCCAAAACTTCCTCTTCTGCCTCTCTTTTCTCCTTTCTTCTCCTTTCTTTTGATTAAAACTAAGTGTTTCAAGTCTTCAATGTGGGGTGCACATCCATACATAATAAGAGTCTAGAATTTTGACTCTTTTTTGACCAAAATATGGCGAATTTACTATTTTACCCTTAGATTGTATTAAATTACCATTTTACCCTCCAAACTTTCCTAAATTTGCAATTAAACCCAAAATTTAAACATCTTTAAAACTTTTATTTTCATTTTGATCCTTGGAGTTTTGAAATTTATAATTAAGCCCCTTAAATTTATAACATTACGAATTGGTCCTCCAAGAATTGAAAAATTACATTTAAGTCCTTTAACTTTTGACAATTTGCAAATAAGCCCTTATATACATCAACTTCTCCAATTAAGCGTTCTATGTGTCCCATGAGCCTATAAATCATGTCTATCACCTCTAAGGTATTAGAACTCATTTAATTTAACCAACATGGTCATATACATCCAATGGACTCGGTTTTATCCACTTAAAGGCTCATATGTTGAAAATCTCCAAGATTTTGTATTACCGATAAATTCCAAGTTCATGTAGGGGCATATAATATTATAAATCATTTACACCCAAATGACTTAAATACATTTTGAACTCATATACAACCATATGTATATATCAATATACAATAGTATCTCTAAATACAGTACAACACAAAAGGGCTCCGAAAGTCCGGTGTTACAAAGCAACCCCCGTACCCTTGATGCTGGTATATAAAAGTCAAGTCCCCATATTGACACCTTTCTACGGGACTTGCAGGTGATTCTACACCTAGAGGTCTGGTCACTAACAAGGTCATGACATTTTTGTTGACTATAGTCTGGACTCACTACGGATGAAAGTCGAGCCAACACTAGGAATCGGTGAGTGTGTACACTAGTTTGGCCGACTAGCGGTGACATACATGATTGTTTTGGCCTATTCCGATGACGAGATTTGATTTATACATATGAAGCTTTTCTACTTTTGTGTATTGGAACCGGAACCTATGTTCATCGGATGAGTGATTAATAGGGTAGCCCTATGTGGTTCCTAACTAATATATGTTGAGTCATAGGCTAGGCTTATGTGCTTCTACATCAAGTATATTCACTTCATAGGTGGTTATGTGCATACTAGATATGTGGAAAAAATCATCCTTAGGGTATCTAGACCATCTTGATGTGTATCGAGTTCTATTTGTGATATATGTTTTTCCTGCTCACTAAGTATATAGTGTACTCACCCCTCTCCTCTTTCCAATCATACAGGTTAATTTGGTGAGCTTGAAGCTCTGAGTAGGTCGTGCAGTCTTTTGACAATTTCGAGGCATTATCGCACGTGGGTAGTCTTTGTTTTATACTTTTATTGTATAGTGGTTTATGAACTGGTTTCATTAGGCTGGTTATCTTGATATGCTTTATGATTTTATAAATTAACTCTTGGCTATCCTGTAGTTTGTAAAAGACCTTATGTAGGAACCTTTGGAGCTATTTTTGAGTTTGTTTTTGAGTAGACTTAAAAGTCTAAAAGTTGTAGTGAAATTTTAATGTGAATATAGAAGTGCGTTTAAAACTAATTTGCAGCCATTTTGATTGATTTTTAAGATTTTTAAAATACAGTCGTTATGTTGTCTAAATGTTTTAAAAAGATATTCAGTTAGTCTTGCATAGTTGGATTAAGGATATCGTGAGTGTCCTTAACCCAAGTATGCGGCGGTTGTCATGTGCCCAATGTGGTACCGGGACATGACATATATACATTTTCTATTTTTGTCATACTGATTGCTGACACTACTTTAAGAAGGAACATCTGCATTATATATTTTGATGTGAAATGCAAATCTCTATTCATATGTTTGTAACAAAAGTCTTTTCCTTCTAACGATGATTTTATTTATAACTTGACCCTAGATTTTGGGAATGTAGTATGTCTTGATTAAATATAAACCAAATGTATTTTCCTTAGATGTTGTTGATGTCTTTACAAGCTGTAAGAATTAAACATTGTAAGCAAATTTGTGTGATTATAGCGACAAAACAAGTCTGCATTGTCAATTGTCCTAATTGTGTGTTCTTTCTTGGGGTAAATCAACGACCAATCATTGTTGGTGATAACCACAAGCAGGTTAGATTGTGCCTGTCTATGTTACATGTGATATGTAATACTATAATGGTTGTCATTTCCATTGATAGGATCTGAAAATAATAAATTAATGTTTGAGGGAAGTTGTTTTGGGATGCATCTTTTGTACTACACATCTGACTTCTAACTTAAGGATCTTTCATATTGGACTTTTTTCACGTGCTTTAGGTGTTAAAGAGATAACATCTAAGTCCCAAGAAAAAGTCAAATTTTAACTGAAGTTAAAGCTGCAAAGAAATGTGCAAGTGATTTAGATGATGAAGTTGCTAGACTTACTGAAATCACAAAAACACAAAATGGAAAGATTCAAGCTTAAGATGAGAAGATTCAAGCTCAAGATGCATCTATTGCAAAGCAGGCCATGAAAATGAAACAAATTTAAGTTGTTTTTGCACATTTGGAAAATACTAGAGTAATTCCTAGTTTGTTACTCAATACTTTACCTCTAATGGAGATCTATCAAGTGCCACAACATCAAATATCCTAGCTAGTCATGTGAGTTTCTAAATTTATAAAATCTAGAATAGTTGGTACTATTTCTTATCATTATCATTATATTATTATAAAATGTTAGTAATAAATATATAGCTTAATATTTTATAAACTAATTAATTGATTTCATTTTTTATTTATTTTGAAGAAACAAATCAACAATGAACTTCATTTGGAAGAATAGTCAGGAAAATTTACCTTGGAGAGTTTTAGCTTAAATTAGTACGTACTAGTTTGAGATAATTGTAATAAATATAATTATCTTGGAAATTAATTTTCCAATTTTATATATTAGAAATTAGAATTTTGTACATTTCGTGATTTATATATATTTATATATATTAATAATTTTTATTTGCGTGTATGACAATATCTTTGCACTAAAAATCCATATCATTTGTGACTTCTATTTTATGGCCACCAAAGCAAAAAATTTTATCAATTAAGCAATTAAATTGTTAAATTTAATAATATTATTTATGAAAAATAGGAACACATTAATGATAAATTTATTGTAATATATAATATTTATTTAGTGACAACATTATTGTAACATATAACTTTCATACTTGTGACGAAATCTGATAGAGAATATGATCACTAATGTGAATTTTTTTTACCACTAATGCAATTCTATTGTTGAATTGATGGTTTTATTTGTGACAATAATAAACACATTAGTAACAATATCAAATTTTCATTTTTATAACAAAATGATGTTCACACTTTTTTCTTAAAATATTAGTGATAAAGAAGTAATGGACACTAGTAAAAAAACACGAGTGACAAATATTTTGTCATTATTTTCAATTATTTTAGTGACGAAGATGTTTTCACAATAAAATGAAATATTATTACGACTTTATTTGTCACTATTTTATATTGTTTTTGTCAACAAACTTGTCATAAATATGTAAAGTTACTGTGACCATATAGTTTTGTCACACATTACATAGTTTTTAGTATTAGTACTTTTGTCACAAAAGTGTTGCATAATTGTGATCATTTTCCTAAATTAGTTACTATTTTATTATTGGAGGAGATATTTATGACGAGAGGTGACGACTTTAAAAATTGGGCTATTAATAGTAGTGATTAATATTACTGCTTTTAATGACAACTTTTACTTTCACTAAAAATACAATTTCTTGTAGTGACACCACAATCCATATCTTTTATACTCCCTAGCATTTTTCAATGTTTTTTTTGGCATAATTTCTTCCTATTAAGATCTAAAAATGGAGGAGGAGACTTCTAAAGCCTTTTAAAAAATGTTATATTCCTCCAAATCATATATATTAAGAGTATAAAGTGATAAAGTTCTTTGATTTATTTTCGTTGTACATCAGCTTTATGTCTTATCCATTAAGATTAATTGCAAATGATTTTTGCTTATTTTCCTATTTGCAAATATAGTACACCCAATGTGCATTGAAAAGTTCACACCTTCTGACTTTGTTCATAAATAGAACTTAATCATTATATTATTATGAGCATAGTTATTTTGGAATAATCATAATCTACTTGTTTTATTTTGTAGGAAGGTGATGATCAGGAATGGATAAGGAGGTACTTTGTGAAGGATTTTGAAGTGCCCATCATATTGGTTTTGTTTTGTATTTTAGTTGATGTACTTATATGCCATATAGACTAGAGGAAGATAATGGGCATGTTTGGATAACAAATGATCAGCAAAAATATTAGATGATTGACCAAAATCAGCTGTTTGACAAGTCAAACAGTTGATAAATGTGTTTGGTAATTGGTTGGTTGGGTTGGCTGATTCAACCCAACCAACCAAAAATCAAGAAGCTACTCCACCCCAATGTTTGGAGTAATCAACTGGTTGCCCCAGACCCTTTGACAAACATACCTGCTCAGAAAGTTTAATTTATGTAGATAGATGAGG
>JANSVA010000004.1:22418714-22432643 GCA_025504915.1 Erythroxylum reticulatum | reverse complement strand
AAAATACCAAAATATCCCATCGTTTGATCTCTTTACGTCTCTCTCGTTTTCTCCCTACTCTTCTTCTTAACTAGATCAATCGTCCTATGGAAAGAACCCTATCGAGTATAGAGGGATTTGAAAACACGCCAAAACCAAAGCCTCTAGGTTTGCCAGTGGTCTTGTCTCTCATGACCACGGCCTAAAGAACGTCGTCGTACTCAGAGAAGTAGTCTTTGAGCTTATCCTCATAGTTCTCCTACCAATAAAAAGCTTACCTTGATCTGAATCCATAATAAAAATATGTATATAAATATTAAAAAAAAACGGGAATTGAAATCCTTCTGCAACAAGGAAATGGAGAATTATGGAGGGGCTTTGTAGGGTTTGGGAGGAAAAGGAAGGTTAGAGCTTTGGGGGAGACAAGAGGGAGAAAGAGAAAAAAAGCAGCCAATAAGTAACGAAAAAGATACTCGCAGAAGGCTACTCGCTTAAATTATGTGAGAACTAAATTATATTATACAAGATTAAATGATAATTTTCAAATATAAAAATTAAAATTAAAAAGTAAATTACGATAAATTTTAAAATTTTTGTAGAATTAATATCTAAAATTTAAATTCCTATAAGAATATTCAACGAAATATTAAGTTATATATAATATTAATATATTTTTTTAAAGTCATGTCCTCATAAGTAATTTTACACAGAAACAACTAATTTTACCAAACATCAAATGACAAACAGCTAGTGCAATCAGCTGATCAAATTGGTTGATATAATCAGCTATCAGCTAACAGCTAATGCAATCAGCTGATTGTCAAATAGGGTCAATATAGGTACATATTTTAGTTAATGATTTTGGATATTGTATTTTGGATATATTAAAGGTTGAATTTCATTAAGTCCATATAGAGTATAAGATAGCATTTATAAATGAATTTTTTTTGGTCATTAACATTTGGCGGTATTTATTTTAGAACATATATTAATGTATGTACGACTATTTTAAATACTATATATTGTGTTAATGAAAATTAATTTGTGTATAGATGTTGCCTACTCAATGACAATTATATGTTTTTATATTATCATGTCATTGCTAATGAAATGATAAATTGTTACTTTTGTTATTAGATATTCTTGCCTAAAAAAATTACTTCGTTGCCTTATGATTCAAATTGTCACTATATTCATTCAATATTGTTGCTAGGTTGAAACTATTATGCCACCTTCGTCAAAATTTTAAGCAATATTATCCATTTTATTGCCTGATTAAAAAATTGTGGTGTTTTAAAACTATAGCAAAATAATTTTATTTATCAGTGTGAATTTTTGTTGCCTTAATTAATAATTATACTTTCAACTACGCTTTTGCCCATTACTTGATGATTTTGTTTGCGATATTGTCAGTTACCTAATCCTGACACATAAATGTACATAATATATAGTTTGTAATTTTCAAAACCCTCTAGCAATTGAGGAAGTCTAAAATCAAAATGTCGCATTTAACACCATAATATTAATAATAATAATTATTATTATTATCAATAAATGCTCTAAACTTGAACGAGCAGATATAAGCCACATGCAACTGAAAAGGACTAGCTACGTTGCTTTCAATTCATGGACCTTGGTTGTGAGTCTAAAGTAACCTACTTTGTATTAATTAAATCTAACCTAATTCTTGAGGCCAATATAAATAAAGCCGTTTCAGGATATGTCTTTATCAAGGAGAAATACCAAAAATTAATTTTTATAAATTCGTAAGTATTGAAGTCAAGATTACAAGGGTCATTCTGATAATAACATTTATATTTGCAAATTGCATACGAAACCACTAACGAATATGTAGAGCCTAGGGCTTAACAAATCCACCGACTGCACTTTTTCGCCAGTTTATTTTCTTAATTCATATCCACCGACCAAAGCAAGAGAGTGACAATTAATGCAAGTAGGGTTGGAGGCAATCACGTTGCAGTCTAAAGCTACTTGGAATATAGGCCTAGGGTGGGGATTGGGTGGTGAGAAAAGTCAGGCGGTGAGGTCGGAGTTGGAGTAACGCTAATAAGTAATAACAATCACAGAGTAGAGGGGGTTAAACATACTACTAAATATTTGGGTGGCGGTGGGATCCAGAGACGGTCCCTTACGTTCATTACGAGTTTAATTATATTTTCCTTTTCATTTATTTAGTTTACTCGGAATATCAAATTGGACTTCTTGTCTTCACGAGATGGAAATTAAATTAGATTGTGCTTTCTGCTCAAAAAAAAAAAAAAAAGGTGGCGGAATATAAATAAGCAAAGTGGGCAAAAGAAGAGCAAATCCAATTTCCTAAAGGCCGGGAATTTAGAGTCGATTATGTTTGGGGCATAAAATGGGTACGGAATTAAAGAACTAAGAATTTCTTTGGCAAGTGAAAGTAAACTTTGGATTGGAGTTAGGAATAGTAGACAAGACTCTTACAGTACAGGTTTTTTCTAATCACGCTGCATTCAATTGTTTTTGCAAAGAGCGATGCACTTAGGCTGCCCTCCTCTCTGGATCCGGTAGACGACACGTTCATCAAGGGGATGCTGTAAGATAGACATGCATTTCTTTGCAATCAACTATTGCCCCAAGCAGCTGCTAAATCTTACCGCCTCAATGACACTAACCTCGTACACAATCCTGTACTAAGCTGCAATCTCGGGTCTCTACATCTTTACTGAAAGATGAATATCAATCATTACAACTAATCTTCCAATCAGAACACATGTCCTACAAAGGTATCAACTTAGAGGAAATGTGCACCGTTGGTAATTAACTAGCTCATCCAACCCTTTCCACTAACCTTTCAACTTCACACAATCGGAACTTCATAGCTCATAAGAATGCCTAACTAATCAACAGATCACAGCAAACCTTTTCTGAGGGCCGAATCCCCAGGCATAATAGAAGCATCAAAAGTATTTCACTTCCCCATTATCAGAAAAATCTCTTTCAGATCCCTCCTTGTATGCTTCATGCAATGAAAATGCCAGCGCTTTTTCAATACATAAGCTGGAAGCAAATAATCGCCAGTCATGTTCCTTAGTCATATCTTCATGGGAACAATGATAAACTGCTCCATGTCCCAAACCACATGGATGGTTCTCATACTTGTCCTCAGCAGGAAAGGCTGAAGATGTGTCAATGCTATTCGGGAATACAAGAGCATGATGATTTGCTATGTAATAATCTCTCAAGGAATTGCTTACTGGAGAGTACTTCAGCACAGAATTGAAATCGATTCCAGAGGACAATAGAACTTTTCTATCAGTATGACATTGCTCATCATCTAGAATCTTGCTAATAAACCAAAGATGATTTTGGGGAGAAAGAAAGATGCTTCTACTATCACATGTGCTGTAAGGATGACAATATTCAACTAAATTATGATTGCTGGCTTTGTCGTGCAAGGACAAAGAGCAATCATCCAAAACATTATCCACTTTTTCCTTAATCCCAAGAACACCTTCTTCCAGACCATGGCTGTCCTGGCTGGGTGAGGGGTGCCAACATAGTGAAGGCAGGTTTGGGGACTGATGACATAACAAAGATGGTTTACACAATCCGTTTACACTGAATCTGCTATGGTTTTCCAATTGTTGATCATCAGCATGTAAACCCCATGAATTTGGACACATGCTTAGCTCTGTATTTTCAAAACTCAAAGATAGGTTTCTATCATCCATCATGTTTTTGAAGTCCCAACCCAGCAAAAGAGGATGAGGCTCTTCTGAAGACAGAGGATTATTGGGAGATCGGAATTCACCAATCATGCTGTTCGGTTTCTGTTTCTGATGAGGATGCATGCTAAATTCTGTAGTTCTACAAGTCGGAGACGGTTTTCTCTCGTCCACTATGTTGTTAAATTCGCAATCCACCAGAGGGAGATGGAGTTCATCACCACTAAAGCATTTATTAAAATAATGGAATCTATTGGTACCCTTGAGATCATTACAGTTGTCAGGTTCATATTCTGGAATCTGAAAGCCAAAAGTAGAATTGTCCTCAGCATACTTGCTTTCTCTCAGAATTTGGAGTCCCCTCATTCTGATATCCTTATAGGCTTCATGATAGACTGAAGGGCTGGAACTTGAGATATCTGGCTCGCTTGGTATATCCAACCAACAAAAGCATAGATCATTGTTGAAGGGTAGCTTATCCTCTATTTCCGTCATGTTTCTTACAGGCATCTGATGAGATTCATTTGAATAGTTTTTTGAACAAGGAAAGCTATGCACCTTAGTTTTGCCATCAATTTGCCCCTTCCCTGTCTGGAAAATGCAAAAGGTCAGAAAGCAAAGTTCCAGCTGCTTAATGTAGACATCGTACAACTCATAGCCACTCAAATAACATTTCTCCATACTTTTTCCATTATAGTCACAGGAAACAGCCGGCTGATCAGCGCAGAAATAATATCACACCTGCGGAGATATTCTTTATGGCACATGATAGCAGAAATAAGGATGACATAAGAACTCATTATATGTCATGTGTCTAACCCCTTTGAACATAGCTCATCAGGAAAAGAGGTATTTGCGACCCATTTTTGGAGATTTTTTCTTTTTCTAGAAAAGACATCCAATTGCCGATACTGAGCCCCTGCAGATTTGCAGCAACTCAGTTATGACTAGAAAGCTTTAGGATCCACATTGTTTACATAACAATTGCATGCAAGTATAGCTACAATGATAGTCCTAAGTATTCTTCAACTTAGTAAGTTAAGGTTTTAAATGAATATGAGGTGTGATGAATAGTAGTAGAGTAGCATTAATAAAGTAAGAAAATAACTAGGCCACAGCTCATAAACCATTCTAATAATATAAAGGTCCAAAGTTGGAAAGGTTACAACAAAAAAATTGTCATAATATTTATATGCTTCCTTAAGGCAGTGAAGAACAAGTCAAAATTTTTCTCTCTAATGTCATTATTGTGCAAGTTTTGAGACACTGCAAAATAGTTGCTTGCAATTAATGTTCCTTTCCAAACTATCCCAAAGAATACACAAGAAAATAATAGTTCTGTTAATACAATTAATGTTTTCATTTTATGAAACATATGATCAGGTGCTCAAATATTACCACAGTTGTATGCGATTTCCCGTACATTGTGCATATCCTCTAGGGATGCAGAAAAGTTCTTCAAATTCACCTCTGCCAACATTAACAGCACTTACAGTTGCTTAAAGGAATAATGGAATCAGTTAAAAAGTTCACTTTTAGGTCCTATAAATTTGAAATGGGGAAATGTCAGGATTTTAGTAAGCCATGTGAATTGTGATAAACTTGATTTCATGATTCTTAATCCATATATAATTGGCATGTCTATATCAACAAAAAAAAAAAAAACGACAGAGCATGATGTAAATGAGCAAAGTAATTTATGTAGGTGAAACTCTCATCTTCACTATTTTTCTGTTTACAGGTAAACAAAAAGAGTTGTTCAAATTCTTGTCCTGTATAATCCATCCACTATACATTTGAATGGTAAAATGCAAGGACAACTTCCGTGTGCTAATTTACAATCCGATAACTACAGAAATGTTACAGCACTTGTAATGAAGAAAAAGAAAAGGTGAAATACCGGTTGGTAGTGACTGTGTTTAGTGACCGACCTGACTCGTGGAGTTAGGAATGGAAAAGAATTAACATGTGTAGCATTCTTAGACACCAACAAGGAATTGAATTTCTTATGGCTATTATGGATTGAAAGAAAAGCAAGATATGATGTTAGACATTTAGCACAAAAGATCAGGGGAAGGCCAAGTAATCAAGCAAACGGTGCTGCAGGAGAGTACTAGATGACGAATAAGAATGAACAATTTCTCCTTTTCGTTTGATTCAGCAGTGTTACACATTAATAACCAACCTCCAGAATTGCAGCTTGTTTTGAGCTTCTTAGATTGGTGTTTATCACGATCTTGTGGATGAGAACAGAACCTACTATCAGCATCGTCCTGCAATTTCTTAAAGAAAGCATATTCCCACATTTTGGGCTCGCAAGCTGACATATATTTCACATTATGTTATTGGTTTCAACCATTAGTTAAATAAACATTGAGATAGAAAAACAGTTCACTGAACAATCGATTAACCAAAATCAACATCAATGTGAAAAAGGAAAAAAAACGGTGCGTAGACTTTCGAAATTTTAGATTTGTGTGAAATCAGATCACCTTGATTTTGGTGAGTTACGGGTCCACATTTGGAGCTCCGAACCCCATGGAAGTCTCTTGGGAACAGTGCTGATGGATCTTGGGGAACTTGGAAGATGTCTCTCTTCATCGTCACTCAATTACTTATCCCATCGAAACCCTAATTCCATTTGGCCATTTTGATATTTAGCGCCAACAGTTAGTATTCTCTTCAGTGCAGTTTCGATTTACAAAATTGCTTTTCTTTTTTATTGGAACAGATTCAAATTCAAAGCTATATATATAACATATAATCTTTCTCGACCAACACGGATGGCCCTCTCTCATGACCTCTCTCTATTAACTCGTTCCTGTCCCGCATGTCTGTCTCCTCACTGCTGCCTTCCTTTGATCTCCTTTTTCTTTGCGTTATACGATCTTCCGAAGAAGAGTTAAATTTACGTTTTTATCGTAATTAAATTTAAATTTAAATTTAAATATTTTGAAACGTTAAAATTTATCCGCCTTTCGTTCTCTTTCTGTTTGCCATTTCATCTATTAAATCTCGCATTCTCTTGTCTGCATATTCTCGCAGCTTATAATAGTCTAGCTGCTCGATTAAGCCAGTGCGGTCATCCGTTTCCCTAAATACGAAGCTATTAATAATTAAACTTCAATTATTATTCCTCCTTTCTTACTAAGATATTCCTCATCAATTCTTTTCTAGTTTGCAGTTGATTGAAGTAAGAAGACTTTGGCATCTCTAATTTGCAACAAAGAGCTAAAGCTATACTTGACATATCAGATTTTTCATCATCATTAATATGTAAGCTACTTATCGGTGCTAAGGCAAACTTCATGCACCATTCAAATTTGCAAATACAATATTAGGTTTTGGAATGGTATTATATTGGTACAGTCAATATCGGATACTATTTCTGTAATGCCCCATTGCTATAAAGTATATATCGGAACACCCTGAAGACATTCCAATATATAACCTATAATAATGGGATGATAGAGCAGTTAGTATAATCACTTAGTCATGACATCATTATTTATAATCTTTTATAAGGCATTATAAAGAAAGACGCAATATTTAAAAATAAAAAAACAATATGTAGATCGTAGCTTTACAATATCATCCAAATATGTACAATGTCAAAACTAAATACAGAATATGCTACACATATGAGGAATTATATACAAGATTCTATCTAATCTTTCATTCTCAGTTAACCGACCTTTGAGCCATTTCTTCTTTATAAAAGTACAAGAACTATGCTTCTTGTAGAGTCTCTCTGTTACTGGTGTCTTCTCTCGGTCTTGAAATATTAACGTTGCAATTTTGATGAGTTTTGCAAACTTAGTAAGAGAACTAACCTTGATGGTTCACTCAATTTACATAACACATCAACATATATAATCACGTAATTCAAATCATTTTTTTTGTAGCATTACATAGGACTTTGTTCACAAATATTCACGTTCTCTTCAATATAAGTTAACATTTCATTTCAATCACTTAAACATACATATTAAATGAATATGCAATGCTTATGAGACCCATTTCCGATTATTACGTTATTGTGACCGAGTGCCTAAAACTGTCTCGTATCCATTGTGGATAATGGGCTCATTGTTAACTATCCTTTATCCATTTGGGATACAGGGCTTATTATATATAGCAAGCCTTTGGCTCTTAATCATACGCTGAGCTTTAAGCTCATTTTTGGTGACTACTTAGGTCATAACATCCATAATCTGTTCATGCATTTATGCATTAATGTAATGAAATGCATCATATTTGCGTTCATATTTATCTTCGAACTTCGGTCCGGCATTCAACAAAATATTGAGAAATCACATATTTTGTCAATTCACATACAAGAAACACTTCCAATATGTCATTCTAGAATGCTTTGGAAGAAGACTTTGAAATCTACAACTTTCATGAAGACCTCAAAGAGAGATTTTGCCGTCGAGAAGGTCAAAATTGCAAATTTGTCTAAGTGTGGACATAGATGAGGTTGGGACATTTTTCAGACCCTTGAAGGTCTGTTTAGTGGACCTAAAGTCCATCTAATAGACATGGACGAGGTTAGGAAGTTTTCCAGACCCGAGAAGGTCCTTTTAGTAGACTTAAAGTCTGTATAACAGACATAGGACAGACAAAACTCAATCAAAAGCATTTCCAATAGTTTCTACATATATCCTAACCTCACTTTCACTCTAAATTTTTCCAAATTCACTTCTTCTAATGCAACATCATTTTATAACAATTCAACCACCATTTTGATTTTATTAAACTCTCAAACCTCAACTCATTTGATTCATCATTCTCACTAAAACTCATCATTAATGAATTCTTATCCTTTTTTTTCCCATAACATTCTCATTCATAAGTCTCAAACAATTCATATTCAAAACTCATTATTTCAAGTTGATAACTTCTTCAAGTATACCTTAATTTTAGCTCAATATCATCCATATACAATTCATATTCCATGCTTGGTCATAAACACCAAAAATAGAACATATTCTTATACGCTTTTATCATAAATGTTTTTACACATATGCTACTTCGTTTTTCATTCCTAACTCTTACCTTAATTCCTCTTATTTCAAGAACATAACTCAACATCTTGGTTAACCTAACTTTCAATTTCATTAAAACCTTAATTCATAATTCATAACATCTACATACAACTCATCACTTATGGTTTTCATACTCTCAAAACAGAACACAAACACATATGTTCATCCACCAATTTACTACACCCAATACTCAACTTCATGTCCAAATTTTGAAACTCTTAAAGACAGAATTTGAATTTGATATCTTCAAGAAAAATGTAGCGATATGACTCTAATTTAATCTAAATAAAAAATCGTCTCATTTGGATAACTACAAAACAAGTTATGGCTAAAATAGAGATGCTTAATAAGTGGAAACACTATAGCTAATATTTTCCAGCTCTCTCTCTCTCTTCTAATTTTTCATATTTTTATAACTTCCTACATTTTACACCTAACACATCTTGTACATAGATCATCTTTTCTATTTCATTTCCTCATCATTCTTATCTCAATTACAACTCCAAAACATTCATAAGAAAAATCATGATCTATATTTGATCATTAACCCAAAAACAGAACATTAAACATGTTCATTCATTGATCAATTTACTGCACTCATCCAAACACCATTATAATAATCATTCGACCTTAAAAACATCTCTATAATAATTTATGAATCATTGATCATCATACATATACAAAAACAAGACATTTATATACACATTTCATCACTCACGTTCATCATACATAAAACATAATTTATGTTCATTTAACCTCTAACTATCATCATACATGCTTCATTTAACACTAGCCATATAGATAAACAAGCTACTTTCTTGATTTAGCTCCAAAATCTTCAAAATATCACTCAAACCTAGCTCCCTAGCATCATACGATCTTCATCTTCCAAAGGTGGTAGGGATAGGTTTTTATTGACAAATAGGAAAATGGAAGGTGAGAACAAAGTTCACATTGAGTGGGTGAGAAATGGGTGTCATAGATGAAGAAGATTGAAGAAGATGAGAAAAGAAATTAAAATAGGTGAGAGCAAATGAATAAGTGAACAACAATAAAAAATGAGGTTGGTCTTTCACGTAGGAGAGACTGTTGTAAGACACTTGTCACTTGCCACATGTCCACTTCCTATGGTTTCAATTGTTTTCTCTTATTTAACTAGTCCATTCAATTCCAATTCCTACTCCAATTGTCTCCTAATTTTCAATGACAGTTGTAAATAAATTTCAAAGTCAATTATCAAAATTCCCATCATCATTGGACAGTAAATTCTACTACCATTTATTAATTGTTTTGACATTTGACATTTTTCCTAGTCCGAAAATACCCAAAATTTTCATAATTTTCCTAAATTTTAGAAAAATTCTAAATCAATCCATATACTCTCACAATCAATTTTCAACACATAAAAACCACAATTCTCAATATAATCACATTTATAGAATCAATTATACCCTAAAAATGTCAATGAATGCATATACAATCATTTTAATCTGTAAAAATTCAATATTTGCGTGTATATGTATGCTATATTATGCATAAGCATGAAATGCACTTTCTAACTTCTCAGTAAACTCTCATATACACTATTCTAGGGTCCTAGCCCCTAACATGGGATAACGGGATATTACAATTCTCCATTCCTAACAAAAATTTTGTTCTTGAAATTCTTCCCTGATTGTTCTAACAGGTGGAGATATTGTCTCCTCATGAGTTCCTCCGTTTCCTAAGTTGCTTCCTCAGTCGAGTGAATCCTCCAAAAGACTTTCACCAATGGAAATACTCGGTTTATCCACTGTTTTATCTGAGATCTCATTATCTTGATCGACTTCTCAACATAGCTTAAGTTACTAGCAACTTCAATCTCTTGAGTCAGTAACACATGCATTGGATCAGATTGGTACCTTTTGAGCATACTCACACGAAATACATTATGTAACTGAGACATCTCATTTGACAAAGCTAACTTGCATGCCAATGGTCCTATCCTCTCAATGATCTCATAAGGACCAATGTACCTAGGGCTTAGTTTATCCTTTTTACGGAACCTCAGCATTCCTCGCCAAGGTGATACTCTCAGAAACACTTTATCTCCTACATTGTATTCCATCTCCCTTCGATGTTGATCCATATAGATCTTCTGTCTATCTTGAACTACTTTAGCTCGGCTTCGGATCAGTTTCACCTTATCCATAGTATCTTGTATCAATTTTGGGCCTTTGACCATTCTCAAGCCGTCTTTATCCCAATATAGAGGTGATCGACACTTTCTTCTATACAATGCCTAATATGGTTCCATTTCGATATTACTGTGATATTGGTTGTTGAGAGCAAATTCAATCAATGCTAAATACTGATCCTAAGCTCCTTGAAACTCCAATACACATTCCTTGAGCATATCCTTAACAGTCTTAATTGTCCTCTCACTCTGCCCATCTGTTTGAGAATGAAATGTAGTATTGAAGTTTAACTTTATACCCATAGTTGACTGTAACTCTTCCAGAACCTCGAAGAAAATGTGGGATTCCTGTCCAATACAATGGACACTGAAACCCCATGCAGTCTAACAATCTCATTCACATATCTCTGGGCTAACTAGTCTAGTGAGATATTCTCTCTCATTGGTAAGAAATGGGTCGACTTAATCAATCAATCTACCACAACTCATATAACATCGCTATGCCTCGAATTTTCTGGCAATCTTATATTGAAATCCATAATGATTTATTCCTATTTCTACTCCAGATTAGGCAACGAATGTAGCTTCCCAACCGAGGCCTAATGCTTAGCCTTAACCTTATGGCATGTTATACACTTAGAAACATATTTCGCTATTTGCTTCTTCATTAAGGGACACTAAAAATGTTGCTTTAGCGTGTTATATATCTTGGTGGTACCAAGATGCATAGCATAAGCGACCATATAAGCTTCCTCTAAAATTTCCTTCCTCAAATCATCCACATTAGGCATGCATAGCCTCTGCTTTAAACACAGTGTCTCATCCTTCAATTCAAACTCAGAATTCAGTTTCCTTATTACTCTCTCGATAAGCTTCACCATTTCGGTATCTTTACTGTATACTTTTTTTATTCTATCATGTAACATCGGCCTCAGCTTCAATGTGGCAGTTAATGCCTTATTCTGCTCCAGATTCAACTCCATATTCAGAGCTCTCAATTGCATTAAGCTCGGTAATCTCGATATCTAAATCTGAGCTAAACTACTATTCGACTTTGTACTTAAAGCATCAGCCAACACATTAGCTTTTCCCAGATGATACTCAATCGTACAGTCTTAATCTTTTAATAACTCTATCCATCTCCTCTGTCTCATATTCAATTCCTTCTGACTCAATAGATACCTCAAACTCTTATGATCGCTATATATCTGGAAGGTCTCTCCATAAAAATAATGTCTCCATATCTTTATAACAAAAACAACGACAACAAGCTCTAAATCATGTACTGAATAATTTATCTTATGAGACCTTAATTGCTTCGATGCGTAGGCTATCACCTTGCCATATTCCATCAATAGACATCCTAATCCTTGATGCAAAGCTTCACTGTATAGTACATATCCTCCAGTTCCTGATGGAATAGTTTAACACCGATGTTATAGTCAACCAACACTTCAACTCGTCAAAACTCTCCTGACAATCATCGTTCCATCTGAATACTACATTCTTTCTCAAAAGCTTAGTCAGAGGGGTTGAAATCAACGAGAACCCCTCGACAAACCTCCAGTAATATCCGGCTAATCCTAAGAAACTTCAGATTACTGATACATTCTTTGGAGTTTCCCATTTCATCACTGCCTCTATCTTCTTTGGATCCACTTGTATGCCTTATCCAGTCACTATGTGACCAGGAAATACTACTTAATCTAATCAAAATTCACATTTACTAAATTTAGCATATAGCTATTTCTCCCTCATATCTGTAAAATTACTCTCAGATCCTCAGTTTGTTATTCTTTACTCTTTGAATATACTAGGATATCATCAATAAACACAATCACAAATTGATCTAGGTAGGGCTGAAATATCATATTCATCAAAGCCACAAATGCAGTTGGGGCATTAGTTAACCCAAACGACATTACTAAGAACTCAAAATGCCCATACATGCTCCTGAATGCACTTTTTGGTACATCATCTGTTGCTATCTTCAGCTAATAGTACCTAGATCTCAAGTCCAACGTTGTGAACACCTGAGCTCCCTACAACTGATCAAGCAAATCATCAATTCTAGGCAATAGATACTTATTCTTTATTGTTATCCGATTCAGCTGTCTATAATCAATGCACAGTCTCAAAGTTTCGTCTTTCTTATTCATAAATAATAACTTAGCTCCCCATGGTGACACACTGGGTGTAACATCCCATCACCGATGGGAAGGATAAAATAGTAAATTAGAACAGGTTATGAGTGTGTAAACTCATCTCGGCACGAGCATGCATGTTATGGCCTCTAAATATATATGAATGACAATTTTTGTATATGCACATGACGGCACATGCATTCATGACATTTCCCGGCATATGTGTTTATAATTGTGTTTATTGTGAAAAATATGATATCGTTCTTAAAAATTTAATTGGAGTGAATTTTTGTGCGTTTTACATTTTTAGGGAATTTTAGAAAATTTCTGGAAAATTTTTAGAATATTTTTCCGGACCAGAAAAATTGCCAAGTGGCGGACTGAATGGATTTCTGGTCTGGAAATGACTGTCCAAGGTTACTAGAAAATTATAGACATGTTTTTAGACTTTCTTATTTTGAGCCATTGGAATTTTGGGAGAAATTGGACTAGAAATTGGAAGTAAAGTAAATGAAAATTTGAGGGATTGACATGTGGCAAGTGACATGTGTCACTTGCCTAATCATGCCATGTTCTTAATTAAAACCATCTTTTCCCCCTCTTTAACTCAACATTCGCGATGGTTCTTTCATAAGAAGCTAAAGTTGCTTTGTTTTTTTCTTCTCCTACATAGCTTGCTTCTTCTCTACTTCTTCTTCTTTCTTCTTTGTTGTTCCAAGCTCCACCATACAAGAAACTCTCCTTTGTTACTTGCTTTCTCCTCCTTGTTCATTAAAATTCAACCAAACCCTGACCCCCCCTCAAGTGATGATGAGATTGTGCATGGTGTTGGGAGGAAGAGAGTGATTGTGTGAAGTTAGAGAAATTGA
>JANSVA010000004.1:22397570-22418614 GCA_025504915.1 Erythroxylum reticulatum | reverse complement strand
AGAAGGGATGGTTTATGTTTAAGATGGGTTATTTGTGAAAGATGGGAAGTGAAATATGGAGAATGAATCATGTTCTGTGTTGTCTCTATCAAAGTTCGCCACAGTCAACGTTCCTTAATTCGCCGTGGCTACTTGAAGGGTGAAGTTCGCCGAAGTGAACTTGTAAGATTTCGGGCAAATTTTTCCTTTCTGGAAAAGTTCATCGTGGCGAACTTTCCAGCAACGAACATGCTTCGGTATTTTAATCTGTGTAGTTATCCAAATGGAGTGATTTTTTAATTTAAAGTAAACTAGAGACATAGGGATATAAGTTGTATCAAGAAATTAAGTTTAAATTCAGCCTCTAAAGAAGTGTAACCAAATTTCTTCATTTACCTTATCATAATGATCGTGCAAAATTGACCCGAAAGTCTAGGTTTTGAAAGGATTATAGTCAATTTTATTTTTTATTATTGAAGCTTTACGAATTTCCTTTGAATGTTGTTTGAATGAGAACTTGGTTTATTATAAGAAACCAAACAAGCCCGATCTAAGAGCAAGAGGAAAGATAACATTGAGCTTAGATTGTCAATCGAAATTAGGTGGGTAATATATTTATGGTTGTTGTGTAGTATGGGCAAATTGTCTTGCTTACTTGTATGTTGTGTGTTAAATTTCTTGTTATGAATTATGGCAATTGTTAAAAATGCATTGTGATTGTGATCATGTTATGTCATGGCATTTCGTATAAATGAAAAGAGTAAAAAGCATGATGAGCATGAAAAGTATGAATGTGCATGAAATGAGTTAAGCATTGAAATTTGATTATGTTTAAGCAAGATAGGAACGTTTTGTTAGTTATGTGCATATCGACATATAGCCTTCTCCCGGCTGCCCGCTTGATGCCACGAGATCCTGAGAAATTGGACTCATTTTGTTCACGGTATAAACTTCAGTTTATCCGTTTTGTTCCACAGAACTCTCGAGCCATTTGTTGTGCATTTCATAATTAATTGGTTAAGCATGATGAATAATTGAGTATTATGTTATGATGGGTAAATTACATGATATGTTCTACGTGGAGACAATACGTTAATATGAGTTGTGAGTTTAAATTGCTGAGTTTTGAATTGTTACATATATATATATATATGCTTGAATGTGTGGCTCGTTGCCAATGGCTATAAATGTATAAGCCACTAAGCTTTGTAGCTCACCCCATTACCTTCCACCCCTCAGATGTAGAATGAGAAGATCGTTGATCCTTACAAGGCATCCGAAACTCCAAGAAAGTTAGAGACTTTTGTACTAAATTAATGATTTTGGTTAGCTTCATAAGCATATCAACATTAAGCATCCTTATGTATTTTGTTTTAAGTTTGATGTGTATGATGATATGTATTTGCTCAAACTCTTTGAATTAGTAAGGAAATGAAGAATTGAAATTCCATTTGTGTATGATTATGTTTATCTGGTGGGTGAGTTGGAGGGTTAGATTTGAATGTAAGTGTTTGTTTAAAATAATTGTGGGTTTCGACTTTTAAGAGTTTTGCCGCGGCGAAGCCAAAGGTCACCCCAGCGAACCTTTCTGAAGGCGTCTTCACTGTGGCGAAGAATGACTTACGCTGCAGCGAACTTTTCTTGAAGGGTCCATGGAGATAACTCTATGGGTTCGTCGCGGCAAGCTATACTGCCACGCTGAGATCTTATTATAAATGTAATACTTTCCACTTTTCCTTCACACCACCCTCTCGCAACTGTCCCCAATGGTCTTCTTGGAATTCGTCTCGAGACCCGGTTAAATATCTTTTGGTATCCAAATCGATTGTTGGGATCCGGAACGGGATCCAATATATCTTGACCTAACTTTCACTCTAAATTTTCCCAAATTTACTTCCTCTATTGTAAAATCATTTGATAACAATTCAACTACCAATTTGATTTCATTAAAATCTCAATCCTTAACTCATTTGATTCATCATTCTCACTAAAACTCAACATTCATGAAATCCTATCATTTTTTTCCATAACATATCTCATTCATAAGCCTCAAACAATTCATATTCAAAACTCATAATTTCAATTTGATAACTCCTTCAAGTATACCTTATCATAAACACGAAAATAGAACGTATTCTTATACATTTTTATCAAAAAAAATTCTTCACATATCCTACTTCATTTTTCATTCCTAACTATTACTTTAATTCATCCCATTTCAAGAATATAACTCAACATCTTGGTTAATCTAACTTTCACTTTCATTAAACCCTTAATTCATAATTCATAACATCTACATACAACTCATCACTCATGGTTTTCATACTCTCAAAACAGAACACAAACACATGTGTTCATCCTACAATTTACTACACCTAGTACTCAACTTCATGTCTAATTTTTGAAACTATTAAAGACATAATTTGAATTTGATATCTTTATGAAAAATGTAGCTATATGTCTCTAATTTAATCCAAATAAAAAATAATCTCATTTCAATAACTACAAAACAAGTTATGGATAAAATACAAATTCTTAATTAGTGGAAACATTAAAGCTAAAATTTTCTGGTTCTCTATTCAAATTTTCTAGATTTTTATAACTTCCCACATTTTACACCTATCACATCTTATACATAGATAATCTTTTCTACTTCATTTCCTCTTCATTTTTATCTCAATTTATAACTCCAAAACATTCACAAGATAAATCATGATCTATATTTGATCATTAACCCAAAAACAAAACATCAAACATGTTCATTCATTCATCAATTATCTACACTCATCCAAACACCATTATAATGATCATTCTACCTTAAAAATATCTCTATAACAATTTATGAATCATTGATCATCATACATATACAAAAAAAGACATTTATATACACATTTCATCACTCACGTTCATCATACATAAAACATCATTTATGTTCATTTAACCTCTAACTATTATCATACATGCTTCATTTAGCACTAGCCATATAGATTAACAAGCTACTTACTTGTTTTAGCTCCAAAATCTTCAAAATATCACTCAACCCTAGCTCCCAAGCATCATACAATCTTCATCTTCCAAAGCTGGTAGGGATAGGTTTTTAGTGACAAATAAGAAGAAGATAGCAAAAATGATAGTAGCAAATGGAAGGTGAGAACAAAGTTCTCATTGAGAGGGTGAGAAATGGGTGTCATAGATGAAGAAGGTTAAAGAAGATGAGAAGAGAAATTACAATAGGTGAGAGCAAATGAATAAGTGAAAGACAATTAAAAATGAGGTTGGTCTTTCACTTAGGAGAGAGTGCCATAAGTGGTGGAAGCATGGCTAGGCAAGTGACACTTGTCACTTGTCACATTTCCACTTCCTATGGTTTCACTTGTTTTTTCTTATTTAACTCGTCCATTCAATTCGAATTCATACTCCAATTGTCTCCCAATTTTCAATGACATTTGTTAATAAATTCCAAAATCAATTATCAAAATTCCCATCATCATTGGTTAGTAAATTCTACTACAATTTATTAATTGTTTTGCAATTGGTATTTTTCCTAGTTCAAAAATACTCAAAATTTTTAGAATTTTCCTAAATTTCACAAAATATTCTAAATCAAAACGTGTAATCTACAAATCAATTTTTAACACATAAAAATCACAATTCTCAATATAATCACACTTATATAATCAATTATACCTAGAAAATGTCAATAAATGCTTGTATAATCATTTTACTGTGTAAAAATTCAAAATTCGCGCGTATGTATATGCTATATTATGCATAAGCATGAAATGCACTTTTTAACTTCTCAATATACTCTCATATGCACTATTCTAAGGTCCTAGCTCCTAACGTGATGTTACATATTCATGTAATTTTTGAAATTTATGAAATAGTTCATGAATTTTTTAAAAAATTGCAAAATAGTCCAATGTCACATTGTACTGTACACTTTATAAGTTTTAAAAATTGAAAAATAGTCCAATGTCACATTGTACTATATACTTTATAAGTTTACATCACCTTTGTCTCCAAAAATTATAATAATAAATAATAACTATAATGAATATGAAATAAGAATAATTTCAAATATTTCACATATAAGTAATAATTTCTATATAATGTAACTCATTTTGTATAATTACATCATACAAAATTTAATTTCATCCAATGCAATTCAATTTTATCCAACACAATTAATAAGTGAAAAACCAACAATTTAGCTATTTTATATTTATTCACCAAAATTTTAGTTAATATAAAATAAATTAAGCTAAACCTAGGAAAACAAGGCATAAAGAGTTACAAAAAAACTACGTTCAATTATAATTCATAGTGTACTAGCTATAAATTATGCTAATTAATATTTCTTTAATAAGAATAATGATATGTAATTACTATTAAACTTATAGTTATATTATTGCTTTTTTATACTCATGTCTTTTTTAGTTAAACAAAGGTATTTTAAGTAAGGATTCGAAATTGAGTCAAAGCAATTGCAAATTATGCTATTAAATCATTTTAAAGATGTTATAAATGTTGCATTCAATCTTTAAAAAGGTTGAATATTGTTAAACAATTTTTTAAAAAACATTTAAACTAACCCAAATAATTGAAATTATATAGAAAGGCTTAATTTGATTTAATTTGTTATCTAATTTATTTATAATTTAGTTTGTAATTGTAAATTGAAATAAACCAATCTAAAACCAAATTCCAAATAATGAGGCCATGACTTATGAACTTACAAACCAAATGGATAAATAAAAAATAATCAATAGATAAATAACACTCTTTGTTCATTTCATTCGAATCCAAATCCAACCATTCCCAACAATTCAATTCTAAGTTCCTTCAACCATTCACAAAATTTACTAAGTTCCAACCATTCACAACCTGACAATCACAATTCACAAATGCAATTCAACTTTAGGAGCAGAAAAATCTAAAACACAGCTAAAAATGTCACAAATTCAGTGGTCGGGTTAGGTTTTTAGTGGGTCAGACTTGGGTTGGGTGAAAACTAGATTTGATTTCTATAGAAGACGAGCAGTATGCAGGAGCAAGTAGCGATGGTAAAGGTGGAAAAAGCCGAGACATTAGCAAGTAGAGGAGAGGCAGAGCAAGGTAGCAGCGCGGAGTGGGGAAGGAGAGGCGCGGTGAGGCGCAATGGAGGCTGGATTGGAGGAGAGTCGTGGTGGAGAGGGAGGCAGATAGACCAGCAGGCGGGAGAGAGGCGTGGTGGTGTTGTTGTGGAGGACGAAAACGGTGTCGACGAGCAACGGCGGCGAGAGTGAGACAGATAGTGGCGTGAGAGACTGAGAGACAGATGATAGAGTTCAGAGTGGTTGATTTTATTGAATTTTTTTTTTTTGTTATTTAGTTCCTAAACTGTTCAAATTTGACGGTACCATATGATATTTTATTGATATTTCAAATACCACCTCCAGTACCGATGGGTACCCAAGGCCAATATTAAAGGAGACGGAATCAATCTATTGTTTCTGCCGGTATAGAACGATATCCGTATCACTGATACCAACACAACAAAAGCGAAAAGGTCCCAACTTTCTCTTATAATTAAAGTTTTGAATATTCTTTTTTCCTTTCGATGCACAATATAATTTTGTGATACTTGGTAATTTTTGTAAATCAATTTTGAGATAGATTTATGATAATTTTGTGAACGAAATGAACCAATTTGAAACCCATCTTGCAATCTTCCAAAGTTTTTGCCTACAACTTTATCAACTGTTTGTTATAGAGGACAATACCACAGATACCTGCACAGATATCATTATTCCCTTTCTTAATTAATTTTAGCCTCAACCTTATATAAATAAACTATGTCCTCAATACGTATCACTCTACACTCAAAATTATTCTCTTTTATTTATAGTTTTAAGTTACTAGTTATATAATAGTTCTATAGAGTCAGGAAGGCTCTAGTGCCATGACTTCTAGAACAACTTTACTTGCTTTCTTTTTTTGCTCTCAATCTAAACCTTTTTCTCCCTTGTCAATTCATGTGGTGAAGGTTACTTCCTACAAAAGTGTAAGGAAGAATAGAAGAAACCGCTAGCAGAGAACCTAAAGAGAAAGAAAGGGAGGAGAGAGAATAAAAAAAGAGTTCATTTTTTTTATTTTTTAAAACTTTACATACCACGTAATATAAACATTTAAAAGGGACGTAAAAGATGCCGCATCTATATTTTTCCAGTGGAGGATTAATAGAGAAGTTTAGGGTTTAAATTGGACATTTATAAAACACGAGAGTTCTTTTGAATGTTTTGAAATGTTTGTGTTTCAATTGAATTCTAATGAAAACATTAATGTACAATTTGACCCTTTTACCTATGGTTTATTTTTCATTTTTTTTCTAGCAAAAGTAGGAATAGCAAATTGTTTTGACTTACCTTAGTCTCAACTTTGAACTTTGTTATTTGGGCATGATTACATTCGAGTTTGATTAATTATAAACAAATTTAAATTCATATAAAGTGTTTATTATCACATCAAAATATTAAAATGGCATTTAAAATAAGTTTATCATATTTTAAAATTTTAAAATATTGCATTAGTTTGTATTTAATATAATTTTAAATATATTTTTTAAAGAATGTAAATGTATTAATAGCCAAAATAGGTTTAAATTCTTTGTTTACAAAGTTATACAATTGAGACTAGAAAATTCCAAAAACTTCTATCCAACATCAATGCCACATTATCTTCAGACAAAGTTATGTTTTTATCAAATATTGAGCTTCTAACTTATAATCCCCCATCAGGTTTGCCACTTTTAGGTTGATATTCTCCTGCTATTCATGTTCTCTTACTGTTTGAGGTCCCTAAAGCTTGACATATTTTTCTCTCCCAGCATTTGATTATTACCTCTCTTAATGCCTTTTCCTTTGTTCCTTGAATTCCTCTAAATATTCTACAAATCTCTCAAACCATATTATGTACATTTATAGTCCTACATGAGTGACAATCTCGAAACTCCTTCTACTTCCGCTACTGTTACTTTCTTATAACCAACTGAGGATAACTTTGTAATCAAAGAGTTTATACCTAATCACTAGTGCCTCTTGAACTTGATCCTATATCCATTTTGTATAATCATATCCAAAAAATAGATGGTTGGGAGTTTCATTATGAGAGTTACATGGTGCACATGTATCTTTGATATTGAGAAATCTTAGTATGTTTTTAATAGTTAAACCATTCTTGAAGATTAACCACATCATAAAGGATATCTTTATGACTCCGATCCTGTTCTAGATGAGCTTATCCCATTTGAATTTTCACCTTTCCTCCTCAAAATCTATCTACATGAGTGATTCGTGAAATTATTAGAGGAGTGTGCCTTGAAAACATATTTATCTTTTGTATTTTGTTAAGAGTTATAATTTGTAGTAATTTAGGGATTTCTTATGGATAATTGTCTAAATGACTTCTTGCAACCCATTTTTAAATTTTTGAGCTCATTTGAAATCTGTTTAAGTAGTGTCTGTTAAATGTGACAGGCATAAGGGTCCTTCCTTTAACTAGTTGTCATTGTATAGTGATGCTTTCTTCCTATTCCCTATTATGTATTTAATAGAGTTTGAAATGGTGCCTTTTATTTTGATTAGTTGCTCTATAAAGTTTGAGTTACTAGTTTTTTTTTTTTCAATTCCCATAGGTTCATTCCTCTTAACAAATAGTTGTGAGTCCATCTGGTCCATAGATAGTTGTCTTTATTAATTAATGTCCACATTCTTCTTGTAATTAACACTTGGTTGCTTATCTTGATTACTTGGATTCCTAGACCTCCCTCATTATAAGGCAAACATATTTCCTACCATTATGTTCCCTTCCTTCCTTCCACCCCATAAAAACTTCCTCATACTATTTTCAATGAATTTAATCATATCTTTTGATAGCATTATATGTGCAAACAAATGGATGTGTAATGAGCTTCAAATTGATTGTATCATAACTAATATGCCCCCATTTATATCCTTATTGCTCCATTAGTTTAGCCTCTTTTGAATCTTGTCTATAAAGGGAAGGCATTCTTTACATCTTATCTCTTAGTGGAAATAAGTAAACCATGATATTTAAAGAGAGGATTGGTTATTTGGAATCTTAAAATACATGACAACGATTTTGGTTTCTTCATTGCACTTAATGAGAGAATTAACTAACAGTTTTCATAATTCTCACTCAGTCCTGATATTTCTTTAAAGATTCTAAGTGTATTGACTATGGTATAGATTAAAGGGGGTCATTTGCCTTACAAAAAACCAATAATTCATCTGTAAAAGACATATCCACCAAGCTAACTCAACTGCATTTACTATGATAACCAAAGATGGACACCTATTTTCTTAATCAATCCAAAGAGGGCTTCCATAAATATGAAAAATATGTAGGGTAATAAAATGTCCCCTTGTCTAATCCTTTTTTCCTCCTTTGAATAGCTTTGTTGACTCTCTATTAACTAATATGCTGAATAAAGTAGAAGTGATGTACTTTTTTAAAATTTTAATTGGTGAATTTGTATAGAAGACCAAATACCTAGAATAGATGAAGAATGAAGTTCCAACTAACATTATCAAAGGATTTTTTGAACTTCACCTTTAAAGCACAATCCTTTGTGCCCTTTTTCTTTCCATAATTCTGGAATAACTCTTAAGCAGTCAAGATGTTGTCCCCATTATTCCTTCGTTTCACAAAAGAACTTTGAGAATCCCCAATTTTCAAATCTATGACTTACTTCAATCTAACTACAAGAACTTTTGAAATAACTTTGTAAACGAAGTTACAACAAGAGATGGGTCGATAGTTCTTCATGGAATTAAGAATGTAAGTTTTTGGAATTAAACAAATATAGATTTTATTAATCTCTTTCAATAGTTTCACATTCTTAAAGAATTCTTGCACTACTTTTATTATTAAGTATCTGACTGTGCTCCAAATGTTGTGAAAAAAGTTTCTATTAAATCCATCTGGCCTTAGTGCCTTCATGTGATTAAACTTAAACACCATTTGCTTTATCTCTTAAAGTGAAATAGGATTAAATACTTCTTCTTTTAACTTATCAGGATATGTATTATGAATGAAAGTTCTGAGGATAGAGGTAGATGAACCAGTGGTGTCCTAAGTTCCTAAGAATTCTTTAAAGTTTCTATAAGATTCTTCCTCAAGTTCTCCTTGAGTTATGATGCTTTCTCCATCTGGTCTCTTCAAGGTTGGTCATGCTCTTAGATTTGATAGTGTTGGAAAGAACTTTGTGTTCTTATTCCTTTATAGAATCCATTTCAATCTTACCCTTCATTTAAGAAAGAATTTATGGATAGAAACTGCCTTGGTGTGATTATGAATTGCAATTATTTCCTCCTTATTATGTTGATAGTTTAATGGACTATTAGAATTCTAGATTTTGATGATCTATGATTTAGTCTGCTCAGTCATCTCTTTGGCGTCTTCCCATTTAGCTTCTTCATTTCCTTCTTAATTAACACCTTTTTCTTTCTAAATTGAAATTGTTTGCTCCCTTTTATCTTCTTTTAAAGACATATGTTTACTGCTACCATATATCCTTAGTCCTTTGTGTGGAAATTATTGAATCTAAAGGGCAAATTCTTCCTCCTTTTACAATCCATATTCTATATTAATATTGGAGTGTGGTCTGATATCCTGGAAGCATCACTTATCACCTTATTTTAAGAAAATTTTCTATCAATTCTTTATTGATTAAAGCACGATCTAGCTTTTTCCTTAGCATCAAATTGTAGTTTTGTTTATTGCACTAACTAAAGTTCATATCCTCCATCTTCATATCAGTGACTTCTATATTTTGGACATACTCATTGAAATCACTTGTGTAAAAGTGTAATCCAATATTCCCTTCCACTTCATTCATTTGTAAGACATTATTAAAGTCTCCTAAGATGAGTCATGGTCCTTGTAAAGTTGAGTGTATTGATTGTAGCTTGCTATATAGTGCTCTTATTTGAAAATTCATGTTAGCTAAATACATTATTATTACCTAAAATGAGACTTCTCTTTGTTGGACTTTAACTTTTAAATGCAGTATTTGATCATTTGAATCTATAGTTTATGCACCAATGATCCAAGACACATTTTTAACACCTAATAAGTAGCACTGTTTGCCATTTTCATTTTACAAGCCTAATCAATAACTCCATTTCAACTTATAATGTTCCATCTTACATTCACTAGACTTGTGATATTTCTCTATATATTATTGGAGTAGCAGCATTTTCCCACTAAATGATCAAAGTTTTAATCCTACTTTTGACAAAGTTCGAAGTTCCTTGATGGAATTACAAATTTAATTTTTTCCTTATTTGACAACCTTCCTCCTATCCCAAGCCAATGGATAAATGTATGAGCTGGGCTTATATCTTTTTCCCACATCAAGTTTTTCCATTCACCATATTATTAGGTACTTTTTGTAAGTAATTTTTGCAAGCCTTAGTGGTAAACTCCATTATCTATCAAAAATCCATTACATAAGATTTGATTGAGTCAGGCCAGAAAGGTGGTACTTTATTTATGATTATCTCTATATCTTTGTTAAAGTGATAAGGCTGCTTCTATTAGTTCTTAAGGATGAGTTCTTGTACCATTATGTTTTAGGGAATTAAGGATTTCATGTGTTGGATTTCCTCAAATTTTTACAATGACCTCTAGTATGCCAGTTATCAAACCAGAAGGATGCAATGTTCCCATGTCCATCCTTATACTTGATTAACGGCTACATCCATTGCCTAGTTTCCAGAATTTGTCTCAATGTCTATGACATACTCTAGCTAGGACGAACATTCCATAGGTTACCTCTTCTTATATGGAATATATGTACCCATTTTACCTATAAATCCTCTTTGTCTTCATATAAGTTCCAAATTTTTTTATCCATAAATACTTTACTTAGCATTTTAGTAGAAGTAATGCCCAATCCTCCTAATTGCTTAGGAAAACAAACATTAGACCATTTCACTTTTGGTATCTTCATTTGGTTGCTTGTTCCCTTATGTGAAAAATCCTCTTAGGTGGTTATTTATTGATTTTAGAATGCTTAGAGGGAGTGCTAAGTTAGTTAACCAGTATGTAGCTAAGTTTTTTAGAATTGAAATGACCAGCTGGAGTCTTTCTTAATAAGTCATGAATTTATTACACTAATGGTTAATTCTCGTATTGATAGAGTCTATTAATGGTAAGCAATCTACTACATTGATTTTCTTCTGTGGGATAAGAACTCTTAAATATTTCATAGGTAATCTAACTTGATTAATTCCCATACTCATGGACCTTATAGCTACTTCTAGATCAACATTAGCTGCTAAATAGAAGGAGCACTTTGTAGGTTTACAAGTTAACCCTATTTTCACTAGCATCCATATCGCCACTAGCATACAAAGTAATATGATATCATCAGAAATTCTAAGTGGAATAATTTAATTCCCTTAAACCTGTAATGATGCTTAAACTATGGATTCCTAGAAATGTTCCTTGTTATCTTGCAAGATAGCACCTTTATTCTGAGGATAGATAAGTGGATCCTCTTGTGTGAGTCCTTTGGTAGTCTTGAAATTCATTATTGGTTCTCCATTCACTAAGATTGCATATGAAGGGGTAGAGATGCACTCCTTAATCCATTCCCTAAATTTAATTGAAAAGACTACAACTTGAAGTATTTTGATGATGAAGCTCTAGCTGATTGAATATTAAGCTTTACCTTTACTCTTTTCAAGGTATAACTCTTAATAGACTTATTAAAGTTATACGATTTAATTAACTACTAATAAACCAGATCAACTATTTTTCTTAGATAATTCTTCATCCTTTTAACTAGAATTATAGAGATGACCCTGTAAAATACATTACAGTAGGAAATAGGTTTGAATTTTATTAACTTACTTGCAGTGCTTTCCTTTGATATTAAGCTAATATATGCCTTATTCCACTGCTTTAAGATTTTTTTCTCTAAAAAAATCCCAATACTGCTATACTAATGATGTCTCTAGTGTTATCCCATATTTGTTGGAAGAATCTACCATTAAACCCATTAAGGCTCGAGGCTTTATTTGGGTGAATGGTCAATAAGGCATTTATTAAGGACTAAGTTTTAGAAATTTCATATGTCAAAAATTATAGAAATGAATTATAGTAAATATGGATCTGATCGTTATGTCTCTTATTTATTTATGTCTTTATATTGCTTTCTATTTTTTAAAGTGCATATACTTTCCAATTTTTCATTTATCTTTACTTGACTTTGACTTTCCATCATAGGAAACTTCATTAGCATATTTGAAATGTTGAATGCTTATGTTTTTAAAATTTTAAGTTTATGAATAGTTTAACATAATATGAGAGATTTGTAACCACCTCACTAAGGATGGCAACTTTGTCCTAACTTGATTGTACTTGACCTATTGACTATAGGTTAGGCTCGAATTGACAAAGATCTACACTAATTTCAAACCTAAAGATGACTAAAACCCTACCCAACATCCCATACTACTACCCCAAAATGACATCATTTTGGTTTAATTGTCCAAAACACTATCGTTTTGGTTTATAGGTCTAAAAAGACTCAATATCAAAATGATGTTATTTTGAGGTGGCTCAAGAGGGCTTAGAATGCACATCTTAGGCTTGATCAGGATTTAGATTAGGCCCAAGCTATGCACAATGGGTGTTAGACTAGGTTAAATTAGTTGTGGACTCAACCTAACCTGACCTATTGTTATCCCTACTCTGTTATAGTAAGGATAAGGCAGTAATAGAAAGCGAAATTCACAAACTCCTTGTTTTCTATGAATGAAAGATTCAAAGCTTAAATCTTTAAAATTTTTTCGTAAAGTCTTACACACAAAAATTTTAAATTTGTTTGGGCTTTTCATTATTAATCATTGATTTTTGTATTTACATTATCCCAAAAAGGGTGGGTTAGGGTTATAATATCTTAAAATTAAAGAACAAGAGCCAAAAATTCAAATCTCAAAAGTTAGAAAAAGAAATTAGGGAAAAGGGCCAAGCCTATTTTTGGACTCATTTGTTTATGATGATTTCTTTAAATTTGTTATTTTAATTATTCTTTTAATTTAGGATTAGAATAAAGAAAATAATATTTTTTGGTAGGTTTATGCTTAGTATAAAACTTATTTAGGCCTTGGCTTGAATAAGGTCAAATTCAAGTGGTGATTTTTAAAATTAATTAGTATATGTGTTTTTGAATACGTTTAGCCTACATAACCAAACTTTAAAATCAATATAACAATTAGTCATTATTTGTTTCCTTTCTTTATCAATACTTTGATTTTATGATTGATTGACCCATTAAGGGATAGAGAGAGAAAGAGAGATCATAAAAGAAATAAAATTGATGAAATGTTGATAATAAAATTAAAGAATAGGCTTACATTGCATCCTTTCTTATTTTATAAGACGATTAGTTCCCTTTTTATTAAAATAAGAAGGGTCCAATCTTAGAGTCTAAGTTAATTGCATGCATATTTCAGATAATTAACAAGCCTAAATCTAACTCCTATTAGATTATAATTTGAGATCATTTAAGTTAAAAATTGAGCCTAGATTACCTAACATTGGACTATAGCTAATAGGTTAGCCAATTATAAGATTTTAAGGATGAAGACAATCAAGTAATTGATTCCTCCAACTACAAAACTTGGTTAAATCCAAAAAATTCAACTTAAACCAAGTGGTCAAAAGATCATTTTATTTTGTAATCAAACAACTAATCAATATCACAACCTTTAGACCCTTTTCAATTCTAAGCACCTCCTTTAGTTAGGTCATTTATTTTATTTTAAACTGAAAGCCACTCTATTTCTGATTGCCTCTTTCATGATCTTTTCTATAGGTAGAACTATTGTGAGCGGTCTCAACTTTGATCATTATTTCTTTCTTCATCTTGAAAAGGGGAGCAAAACCCTTTTTTTTCTCCCTCTATTGATGATAGATCAAGGGCCATCTTTCCGACGTTTCAATGATTCATAGGGCTTCCCTCAGCTCAGTCTTTTTGTTTTTTAAGAATGATCGCCACCTCTCTCAGGATTGGAATGATTTTCCCTACCCGATGGGTCTATATCCATCCTTGAATATCGTCGGTATTTTATTTTTATTATCAAGTTTAGACATCTCCTTAAATTTTTTATTTTCACTTTCATTTAGATATTTTCCTTATATTTTAAATCCTAAAAATTATTATGAGAAATTTATTTTCCATTCTTAAACCTTATAAATAACTCTAAGAAATTGTATTTTTCATTTTAAGCCCTAGGTAAACTATGACCGCCTAAGCAATCAATTATATGTTTTGTTATTCAACTTTTAATTCATACATGTTCCATTCCCAAAATTGCAAACTATGTTAAAGACCTAGTTAACCACTTATACAGGTAGAATATGATACCTAATACCTTTTATATTTTACATCATAGAACTCTCTTTTAGTAAGAAATTTATTTTCTTTCCTTAAGTTTTTATCTACATTTCTTTAACAAAATAGGATGATGTATACGTTATGTTTTTTTTATAACCTTTAATTTTTAATTGAATATATTTTGAATTAGTTATTGTGTGTCAATAATAGGCCTTTATGATAACGAAGTAATACATCAAGAAAAGGAAAAGAGAAAATTGGTGGGAAATTAAAAGACAAAAGGAGGAGGATAATTAGTCAAAAAGGCAAAGCATGAGGGATCTAGAATTAAGCTCTTTTAAGAAAAGAAAGAGCATCTCTCTCATTTCATAATAATAAAGAGAAAATTGAAACTTCCTATTTTCAATTATTTTTGTCTAGTTGCAAAAAAACATGTTAATAATAGTGAAAACATTTTTACAAGTGTAAACAAATAAAGATTGATTCATAATTAACATTTCTTAATAATATTTTAAATTTTTTACCATTTTAAAATATTATAAAAGTCAATCAATAAATAAACTTATTTTTATCTTTCTAAGCAAAAATAGATTGATATATATTTTTCATTAATAAATTTTGGTTATATTTCTTTTTTAATCATAGACATAAATTTAAATATTATGTTAAAAGTATAATGATTAATATCATTCAACATTTTAATCCTTAATGGCATCCAAGACAGGGTGAAATGAGTGTTTATAAAATTCAAGAATTTTTCAAACTAATATACTTAATTAACAACAATCAATACAAATAAAGATGAAGAAATTAATTAATATAAATTAATCAAATAGTTGACTAATATTTTAAAGAGGATATGGAAGAAGGAATTTAAATTGATTTATAGTGATTTAGTAAACAACTTATGCCTATATCCACTCCCAAGACTGTTTTTAGAATTCCACTATAACATTTCTTTCAAGGCAAAGAACAACCTTTGTAAAATCTTTCTTAGCAAAGAATAGCCCTTTTATAATTTTCTTTCAAGGAAATGAGGAACCTTAATCTCAATTGGATCACTCTTAAGTACAATAATATAACTCTCTAACTAAATCTTATAACTTAAAACATCTCGCTTTATGACTAGATAACTCCAAAGAGGCTCACTTATAAAAATATGATATATTGATGCTCAAATATTAAAAAAAAACTTAGAAATGTGTATAAAAGACACCCTAATTCTTTTTATTATTTTTATGGAACATATATTTATAGTGTTTTAGGCGCCTATTAGTTATTTGAGTTAAGAACCAACTTTTACAATGGCAATTTGTGGTTACTGGTTGACCAATATAGCATATTGGTCGACTAGTATACATTGAATGCATATATTCACAATCTGTTGAGCAACTGGTCAACTAGTAGGTATATTTGACCAATACATTAACTAATGTTACAAAAAATTCTTAGTACATCAAATTTAACATATTAGTCTACCGCTAACTTATATAAGATGACCAATCTTCTCAAAAACTTCATTTTAATAAGTTCAACTGCTCAAACCCAAATTTTTAATGCATTATAATTTAAGCACTTACCTAAAATATTTCCTAAAGTTTGTTTAAAAGATTAAAATGATTTTGTGTTAAATCGAAAAGCTTTTATACCTCTTAATAAATGAAATGACTCATTCAACAAAGTGAAATGAAATGTTTATGTATGATGAGCCTTTTATAACATCAAATATAACAAAGTGAGATTACAAAAAAATATACAAAATGTAAAATGATCTTGACGAGCCTTAATCTTCTTTTATTCTTGGTTTATTCTTCATTTCTTTAGATGCAAGATTCAACTTCTCTTTATCAACTTCATAAATTATCCTCATGAATTTATGACTTGATTTTGTTCTTATATTGCTTTTTTTAATCAAATAATAAACTCATTAATAATGATTATATTCTTATCATTAAAAAATGAATTGGAACCTACCTTGGTTCAAAAATCTCCCCCCTTTTTTAGATGACAAAATATTTGTGATATTAAAGAATAATAATAAATTTAAACACAAAAATAACTATCAAAATACCACTAAGTCTTGTTGTGTACTACTTCTTCATCCAGTCCCAGTGATCTTTCAAGAAGATACGGAAAAATAATAGAAACCACCCAAAATTGTAACATGTAAAGAGAGATTCATGTTGAACAAAATAATATAATTATAGAAGAAGAGAAATACCCTTAGTTTACTAACATGTAAGACAAACTCTACTAAAAAATCCACCATTTGGTTTAAAGATGGCATAGAATCAAGCTTGGTTTAATTTCTTAGCTTTCCTATCCTTGTAAGTGTAATGTGTCTGAAGTGTTATGGGGTGCAACATGTTTGAATTGTTATAGGGTACTAGCAAACTATATCTTGTGATCAAGTTACTATCTCTTTATGTATGTGTAAGATCTGAAAGGCTTGTTTAGGCTAGAACATGAGTGACGTACTGGAAATCTTGGAAATGGCTCTATGCCTCTCCAATTTTTTAGTACATTTTTTTTACTTTAAAAAGAAGAACTACCAAGATAATGATTAAATCCTCCTTGGTTCATGCATAAAACACAATTTAATATCAAGAACTAAAAGAGATATTTCATATCAAAAAATTATCCATACATGTAGACAATATAAGTTTACCTAAGCTCATCACAAAAAGTGCAAGAAATATAAAAATGACAAAAGAACCACTCCGTTTGATTTTCATTACTCTCCCTAAATCTAATATCACAACTCTTTCTTAACCTTGGAATCATATTTGTCTAAAAAAGCACAAAAAAAGTATCATGCATTAAGCTAACTTGGTTATAAAATTAAATCAAATTTGATCAAAATTGATAAACTGTTTTTATAAAAAGAGAGATTGAACATTTAAAGAGTCAACACTAAAGGTCAATTTAGATATAAGCAATCATAATTGTCTTTAATTTGACAACTCTCCAATTTTGACATTGATCCTAATTTAAAAATTCTATTAAAGCAATAAAGGTTTGTTTTTAACAAAATTAGGGGGTTAAATTGAAAATAACATATAAGAAAAATTGCAATTTTCAATAATTAATTTCATCAAATAACGATTAATTTTAAATGCCTCAATAGTGATATGAAAAAGTGCTTAAAATGTCAAAATTGAACGAAATCAAATTTGTATCAATGTAAATGAAAGAAAGACAACCTTGACTCTTTTTACAATTTAACTATGAAAGTATCAATTTAAAAAGATAGCTCTTAATTAAGAAAAACTTTGAAAATCTCCACATTTGAACCCTAAGAATGTAAAATTTCAATTTGATGTAGTCTATCAAGTTTTTTATAAAATGGGGGATGATAATTTTCAATGAAAAGGAATGATTTTTAGGGTTTCAAAAGATAAATACAAGAAAAGAGGAGCAATAGAGCTTCAATTGTAAAGACTAATCGACCATACAACTTCATTGGTTGATCAAACCTATCAACCATCTAAGGTATAAACTTACTAGAATAAAATTCTCCAAAGATAAAAGTTTTATTGGTTGACCTCTAAAGTATATTGGTTAACCAATAAGGTGGTTGATTTATATATACGACCATTCTTCTTATAAACTTGCTGAAAGGAAAATTTTCTTAAGCAATGAGGCATTGGTTAACCAATCGAAGAAATTAGTTAAGCAATGTGAGTTATTAGACAACCATGACTTTGACCAAATAAAGAACAAACTCACTAGAAATAGAAATTTTCTTAGAAAAAGTTAACATTGGTTAACCAATATGCTTAGGCAGTCAATTTAAGGGTCGATCAAACTCTTTACAAACTTACTAAAAAGGTAAAAACATGATTTTGGTTACATTAGTCGACCACACTAGGATTTTGGCCAACTAGTATGTTCTAAAAAGTTAGAAAACAACCTCAAAAATCAAAAGAGTTTAAAACACTATCAATTAGCTAAATAACAAGAATGAATTAAAACACATAAGGGGATCCTTATCATATAAAATTTCCATTAAACATGACTAATTGTCTTCTAATTTGCACAAAAATATATCCTTATTTAATGATTTAGAAAAATTATTGCCCAATTGGTATAAATTCTAACTTCATAACCTTATTTTGTATATAGAGGAGAAATAGAGCTTCAATTGTAAAGACTAGTCGACCATACAACTTCATTGGTTAATCAAACCTTTCAACCATCTAAGGTATAAACTTACTAGAATAAAAGTCTCCAAAGATAAAAGTTATATTGGTTGACCTCTAAAGTATATTGGTTAACCAATAAGGTGGTCGATTTGTATATACAACCAATCTTCTTATAAACTTGTTGGAAGGAAAATTTTCTCAAGCAATGAGGCATTGGTTAACCAATCGAAGAAATTAGTTAAGCAATGTGAGTTATTAGACAACCATGACTTTGACCAAATAAAGAACAAACTCACTAGAAATAGAAATTTTCTTAGAAAAAGTTAACATTGGTTAACCAATATGCTTAGGCAGTCAATTTAAGGGTCGATCAAACTCTTTACAAACTTACTAAAAAGGTAAAAACATGATTTTGGTTACATTAGTCAACCACACTAGGATCATGGCCAACTAGTATGTTTTAAAAAGTTAGAAAACAACCTCAAAAATCAAAAGAGTTCAAAACACTATCAATCAGCTAAATAATAGGAATGAATTAAAGTACATAAAGGGATCCTTATCATATAAAATTTCCATTAAACATGACTAATTGTCTTCTAATTTGTGCAAAAATATATCCTTATTGTCTTCTAACTTAATAACCTTATTTTGTACATAGTCTCTAAGTCTAGGTACAAAGGGTTATACTATAAAAATTATTAAAAATCTTATTCTTAATTTAGATCTAAACAATCAACACTAAATATTTATACTCAAATTAATAAATAAGAAAAATATGTGACAAATTTCTAAAGTATGAACTAAGAATAGTTTCCTCTTATTTAATGTCACTTACAAATGATTTGAATGAAAATTCTTCTTGATTTTACAATCCGTTAAGAGGCATCTCATTCTTCTTATCTTGCTCACTTAGTTTAACAATTGTTTCTTTTCCAAAGTCATTGATTATTCTTGTTCTCTTTAAAGGCTAATTTTTCCATATTCTACATAAATATTTTCTTGGACACAAAAGGTTAGATTAATCAATATAAATAAATATAAACTCTTTAAAAATAATACTTAACTCGATAAATACCTTCTCTACTACATAGGGTAATGAATCTTACATTGGTCACTTAACTACCCCTATTTGATTCATAAACTGATGACTACAAATTGAGCTACTTTTAACTAAGATAGGTCTAAGTAATACCAAAACATAATATCCTTATATAAGATGCTTTGAAGATCTAAAGTCAAGATATCACTTATATAATCATCACATTGAGAATTTTTATAGATATATAAGTAGTGTTTCAAGTAAAATTCTCATATCAAGTTTGTAATGAACTTGTTTGCCAACAAGAATGCACATGTTTGTTTAAATTTCTTTGTACTTTAGTCCATAAGATGACTACTTCTTTCATAAGAAATAAATACAATATGTATTAGTCTTTTCATTATGTTAGTATCTAGTCTTAGTAGAGCAATAACTAGAAATAATATATAAATGCAATATAAATTTTACGTTTATGATCTCATCATAATCCCAATAGACTTTATCTTATATATTAGTTAATTAAACAAAAATGTAAAAGATAACAAATAGCTTTAAGCAATTATGTCACAAAAACTATAACTAACGGGTTACTTATAAGACATAAACCAACAAATAAAAACATAAAAAAGAAAAAAATATAGGTAATAAAACAATTTTTTTAGGTAGATCACACTACTAAAGGTAGAGAATTTCTTTTAAGTCTCCTATTACATTGGTAGCTGATCGTAGGACGGTATATGCTCCATCAGAATTACTGTTATATTATGAGTCAAGCCAACTTATTTTCTTCTGACATGAACAACTCTATCAAAATAATTCTTTTTTAATTATTAAAAGAGATCAACAACAAATAGTACTAATCTTGAGTATCCTATTATCATTGAGTAAAATACTTCAATTATATGTTATTGTATATGTAAGAAACAAGTCAACCACATTATTCATAAAACCGATGATAAAAGATAGAGAATTAAAAGAATGAATATAGTAGAAAGAAAGATGTCCTTTTAAATGTTCTTATTTTTTTGAATTTGTAAATAATTTATTCATAAATATCTAATCAATCAATAATACATATTACAAAAAATTCTTTTGAACTATGTTTTATTTTATGTTGTTTTAATGTGATATTGGTATCAAAATAATATATGTATATTTTGATTAATAAGTTGTATTCAAGATTAAACTATACATGTATACCCAATCCATTATTGATATAACATACATTTTGATGAATATGCCGTACTCATCTCTGAGCTATGCTTGTATACTCTGTGTTTTCTATTCCCGCATATGACATAAAACCTTCTCTAATATTCTAAATATTTTTGGACAATAGCAGAGTATAAAATAAAATTATATATTTATGAAAATCGATCTGTACTTGTATAGTTTCTATATATAATTCCTGTGTGTAATCGCCAACATATTATATTTTTCATCAACTACCAACTCGAAGATATCTCCA
>JANSVA010000004.1:22381560-22396283 GCA_025504915.1 Erythroxylum reticulatum | reverse complement strand
GATATATAGCCTTAGTATCGGAATAAATCATTTAGCTGATTAGGTTTGATGTCAAGACAATGCTTTTTGCTAACTTGAAAGAAGTATAGACGAGCTATTACTGCAGAAAGATAAGAAAGCTGATCGTGGTTCGTTATTAATGCCGTTGCCAGAAAAATGGCGATGTATATTTTCGTTGGCAGTAATGCATAAATTAAGTGATTATACAAGACTTATAGTTTAGTAAATGCATATAGTTTAGTAAATTTTTATTCTCTCTACAGGTTAAGATTCTGAGGAGGGAGTCCTACTGGTTCAATGGCATTGGATCTGTAGTAGCTGTTGATCAGGTCAGATTACTTTCTTATTCCTTCTTTTCTCTTTGTTCAGTATATTGCTTGATGTTTGAACTTTGGATTGCGTTTGACAGGATCCCAAAACTCGTTACCCAGTTGTGGTTCGATTCGACAAGGTTAATTACGCAAATGTATCTACAAACAACTATGCTCTGGACGAAATCGTGGAAGTGAATTAAGTGAATCTGTCTGTATTTGTAGTTTTGATTTTGATATGACGAATATCATCTCCATGTAAGCTTATGCCTATCTGTTCATGAATGTATCATTCTGTCTTCTTTCTTCTTGCTTTTTAATGTCGATTGGAGTTGGCTCATAAAATAGTGCAACTGGTTGTGAGTTCAGCAGTCCCGTACCGACTATTTGCCTCTGTTCTAACACGTAAAACTCCCCACCTCTTGTTGGGATTGACTATGCGTAGTTATAATGAAGGACACAGCTCTTTTGTGGGTGTGTCGAAACTAGTGATTCTCTCTAGATAGAAAAGTGAAGCTTAGCTTCAGTGTGAAGCACGACTTAGGATACAACCGTGTTCCAGATCTTCTTGTCCTCAGTGGAGTAGCTTATTTAAAAAACAGAAACCACTCTAACAAAAGGAGTACTTTTTAGTTTTTCCAGTTTTAATCAAAGTTCTAGCAGCGAACGAGAGACAGAAACCGAGTGCAAGACCGAGCAATTATCTTCAACAAGGAAAGAGATTTGAACGCAGACAACATCGGAAGATTGGTATCATATAAAAAAGTTCTCTTATGATTTCTAAATTTCTTTTATTTGTTTTTATAGTTTCAAAGATGATGAATGGCTAGACTATTTTGATATATAGATAGGAGGAAACTTAGAATTGTTTTTGTACGGATTGATTTAGTGACTTTATAAAAAGAAGTGTTATGTAAGATCTGTGTTGATTTGTTAAAAGCTAAGAATTAAATTAGATGTCAATTTTCTTGTAGATATTTGAAGGAACTTGATTATAGATCAACCTAGGCATTCATATTGAGAGTTGAATAGGTTTGTTATAAATATATTTACATTGTGGTTAAACCTTTTCAGAATTTTCACAAATGTTAACTAGATAGAGATATTGATTGATCAATTTGGAGATAAGTGGCTATACATTAAGAGATGACAATTTATTAACTTAAGAAATTATATTGATCCAAGTCTTAAAATCTCTCAAGTAATTTAATCATGAGTGCAAGATGATGCTAGGGGGACATGTTTTGTTATATCTGATTTCTTCTTCTTATTTACTTACTTTGTTTTGTTTCTACTAGAATCTTGATTTGCTCTAGTATAATTATATTTTTAAATCAACATTTATTCTTATTCTTAACTAGAAAATAATAGGAGAATTGGATGTGATACTACCAAATCTAATCCTCACGAAAGCACTACTCTACTTATCATTATACTACTATAAAATAACAAGTCTAATTGCTTAAAGTTACTAGTATTAGGATCTAGAACTATAATCACTTGTATGCAGAGTTTGCGACTTGTCTAAAGCAAGAGATCATATATTTGTGGCTTTCTATCTTATTTAGCACGAGTTCTTATGTCTGCAACTCTACATTTTATCTAGAATGAGATCACAAGTCCACTTGTCTAAAGTTATTTAGCAATTTTGCCTTATCAAGCGCGAGATTGCATGACCGCAAATATACAGCATCAAATGCGAAAATGCATATTTGTGGCTTAAAGTCTTATTGCGGCCAATATGGCAACTTTAGTGCTTTGCTTCTTGCTGAGTGTGAAACCATATGTTTACGACTCTACATCTTATCAACTAAAAGATCGCATATCTATGGCTCTATGTCTTACAGAGAACAAGATTGAATGTATGTGTCTTGTCGAGTATGAGGCCATGTTTTTAAGCTTCTGCATCTTAGTGAGCACAAGACTGTGAGTCCGTTAGTATGCATTTTATTATACACCATATTGTGTGAGTGCAAGAAAGCATTTTTGTGAATCTACATCATATTGAACACAAGACCATTACCTTACATGTTTGCATTACGTCAAGTGAGAGACCAATGGCCGACTAATTTTGTCAAGCATGAGATCATATACCAGCTTCTTATTGATCCTAACACCATATGTTTGCATTTATATGTCTTATCTTTGCTATTCCATGACTAGTTAAGAGCACGAGATCACATGTCTCTATCTTTGTAATATGTTAACTGTAAGATCGTTGGCCTGCGATCTTATTGAGAGCGAGATAGTATTCATATATCTTATTAAGCATAAGACTTAACTATAAGATCGTTGGCCTACGATCTTATTGAGAGCGAGATAGTATGCATATATCTTATTAAGCATAAGGCAACATGTCTATATGTCTTATTAAGAGACTACAAGTCAATGAGTCATACAGACCAGATCAACCTTAGCAAAGGGAGCAATAAAAGCCTATTTAGAGGAGAGTTAATACGACTATCAACAACAAATGATCTCTTAAAAGACAAAGCTATAGAAGTGGTTACAAAAGTTAATACCCTGGACCCCAATATGTGAGTATCAGTTGAAAACCTTGATCACATACCGTAACATACTCCTTGAGATCCCATTATTCACAAGGATGCTCCTAAGTTTAATGAAGATTCTTATTCCTTAAATGTGGTTTTGAATGGTGCACTAAGCAATACTTCTTTTGAATTAGGTTTTCTTAATAAGGAGGTTCTTGAATTACCAACTCATAGAAGCACCACAAAACTAATCCATATAGCTCTCCCAATCCGATAGATACACCTGACTCTGATACAATAGATGGCTTCAAAACAACAATCACGAGGAGATCAAGTAGAAAGAAAAAGGGACAAATTCCTTCCCCCTTTCAATAAATATGGTAGTGTGGAATGTAAGTGGGATTAACTTTCCCTTTAAAAATTAGCTATAAAAAATGTCTCAAACTATAAGCCCTTCTTAATAGGCTTTTTGGAAACAAAGCTGGAAAGAATTATTGTAAGAAACTGAAGTTCCTGAAGAGCAATTGGAAAATCACTTCCTCAGTTATTTTCATTTTAGTTGTAGAATAATTCTAGATTTTGACATTGTTCAAATAGAGGTAACTCATTCCCTAATTATTGATCAATTAATGCATTCTTTGAGAATGAAATAAGAAGTGATTGAATTGTAAATGATGTTTATATATGATTTAATATTCTCTTTCAATGAACGCCATTTTGGAACAAGTTGAAAGAAATATGATCTAATATAGCTAGTCCTTAAATCATTTTAGGGGACTTCAATAACATAATTCATCCTTATGAAGCTAAGGGTAACTTTATTGAGAAACCACTCAAAAGGATTTTACAGATTATGTAGCAAAAATTTAGGTAATTGACCTAAGATTGGAGGGTAATTACTATATAAAAGCTAATAAAAAAAGAAAGCTTGTCTTAAGAAAGAAGAATGATGGAGATTTAGTCAATGATAAGTGGCTAAGTTCCTTCCTAGAGGGTAAAATATACTTCAATTTAATCACACTCTAACTGTGATCCAAAACTTCTTTCTCAATGACCTAAGAAGATCACCCTTTAGATTCAATAATTTTCTTGTAGAGTTAGAGAGCTTCTAAGAGGTAGTGCAAAGAGGTCTCAGCCTTACAATTTAAGGGAATAAGGTTGTTAGAGAAGTGCTCCAAAGGTAATCACCCTTAGCACTTATTATACAAATCATTTTATGATTAATAAAGGCATTTTTCATTATTTCAATTTTCATAAGTTTATGGATTTGATGTCGATCTTAACTTGATTTAATGAAGACCTTGATACAAAACATAGTTTGGAGGAAATCATGATGAGATCATGATAACAAGATTCTTATCATGTGTAATTATGTTAGTATCTAAACTTTCCCTAGTTATAGGATTAATGAGATTGGATATTATTAATCTGGATAGATTATCGCATGTTATACTCCTTCATTAGATCAAACAATAGGTCTCATATGTTGGAGTTGTGTAAATATAGTATACTGGAAAGCAAGTGTATTTACATGTACCTTAATCTTCTTCAGTTACATTTTTATAATGGAAATATTTATTATTAATAAAATAAAAGAGTTTGATTTTAATGAGCATTATTTATCTAGTCAAAAGGTACCAAGATTCTTTTTGTAAGTAATATACATATACATAAAGATGTATAGGAAGCATGTACATTATTAGAATCTAAATTAATGGATTCACAGTTGAATAATCAAGTTGGTTGCTTGATTATGATTTAGACTATAGTGTTGCGATTTATCTCCATGTAAGTAAAGGAGTTTACTTCAAGGAAATGATAAGTTTTATATCATAATAATAGTCGACTATCGATAATGGCACTATTAAATGAATCTGGAATCAAGTATGTTTTCAAGAATAAAGTGGGCCATTACTTTTAATCTTAACACATACAACTTAAGCATTCGCTTATTATGGACCATAATCTTGATGATATTAATTCAAGTAGACTTCACTTCTATTAATTTTGGTGATAATCAAATAATAATAATCTTAGAAATATAAGAATTGTTTGATAAGCTTGTTAAGTGTGCAGAAAAATGTAAGTAACACTTAGTCATCCCAGACGATACGTCACCAACAGACGATAAACGTCATAACAGATGAAGCAGAAACAACAGACTAAGCACAAACAATAGATTAAGCGGAAACAACAGACTAAGCGACAATATTAGACGATACAAAAAGGAAGATACTCTAGAACGTCAGACAGTTAGTTAGTTGGAGTTAGTTATAGAACTCAACTAAATAACAGTCTCTTGAAGATTCAAGAAGACAGTGAAGACTTGGGCTATAAATACTAGTCCTAGTCGAAGACTAAAATATTTTTTTCTTACAACAGAGAAAACTATGATTGTACAATACTTAGAAAAAAAATTTGTATTCAAAGTGCGAAACAAGAGAGCAAATCCTACTGTAACGTAAAGCTCAAGATATCTTTCTTAGAGAGAGAAAGAAAAGCCTGTAGCCTAGAGAGGCTAAGATAGCAGAAAGAATACTTTGTCAAAGAGACCTAAAGAGGCTCTTGTAGAGAAGAAAGAATACTTGTAAAAGTTGAAAAGTATAGTGAAATCTCAGACAAACTCTGAGGACTGGACGTAGCCCAAGGTTTGGGGTGAACCAATATAAAATCGTGACCTCTATTCTCTAACTCTTATACTTTAATTTTCTTGTTGTTAGATGAGTAGATAAAGTTACTTGCAATTTCAATACTTATCAATTTTTAGTAAAGTGTTTTTGGTATTCATCTGTTAGTTGTAAAGATATTCAAGAAATTTCAAAAGATTAACAATTTTGAAAAGATTACACAATTCAACCCCCCTTCTTGTGTATTTTGTATACTTTACGTGATTCCTATATTAACAAGTGATTTAATTCAGTTGGTATCAGAGCTCGGTTCCCAAGAACCACCTTTACAAAGTGAGGATAAAGATCCGTGGCTAAATCATATGTTTTTATAGCTGAAGGTGCCTCGATCACAAGACCTCTTACATTCAATGGTGAGGATTATCATTATTTGAAGGACAGGATGCAGCTCTTCATAGATTCCACACTTATTGATCTTTGGGATATCATCGAGAATGGACCATACACACCAACAGACGATGAAGGCAATATCATTTCTCGTGACATATGGTCAGCCGATCAGAAAGCTCAATTTCAATTAAAAGGATAAGTTCTTCCTAAGTTGTGTCCTAAGCAGAAGTGAATATGATAAGGTTCATGGATGCGAAACTGCAAAGGAAATGTGGGACACATTATCCATTGCACATGAAGGCACAAATCAAGTGAAAGAGTCGAAGATCAACATTTTTGTACATCAGTATGAGCTGTTCAAGATGAAGGAGGACGAGTCTATTGATCAGATGTTTAGACAATTTCAAACTATCGTTAATGGACTTAAAGCTCTTGAGAGAATCTAAGATAATCAAGATCATATCAAAAAGATTCTCAGGAGTCTTCCTAAAAGATGGAGACCTAAAGTTACAACAATACAAGAAGCCAAGGACTTAAGCGTGTTGAAGCTAGATGAATTGCTTGGTTCTTTGAAGATACATGAAGTAGAGCTTGATGCAAAAGATAAACCTAAAAGAGACAAATCTATAGCATTAAAGGCTGGTCAGAAGAATCAAAAGAACTAGAGAAGTAGAATTACATCTTCAAAAGCATTAAAGATTGAAGAAATCAAGAATGATGATGCCAGTAAATCTGATCCAGAGTCAAGTGAAGAAGATGATGAACTATTCTTCATTTCAAGAAAGATTAGAAGGATGTGGAAAAAGAAAGAAAAAGGAAATAAATATTTTTCTTTTAAGAAAAATAGTAAAGATGAAGTCAAGAATGAGAAAACTTCTATTGTTTATTATGAGTACAACAAACCAGGATACTACAAGTCTGAATGTTCGTTACTCAAAAGAAAACAGAAGAAAAGTAAAGAAAAAAAAGAGCATGATGGTAACTTAGGAAGATTTGGATTCATCTGAATCTGATTCCGACTCAGAAGCATCAATACAAGAAAATATATGCCTAGTAGCTGAGAAGGAATGCAACGATGAGGTAACTTCTAATTTTAATGAAGTACAAGAAGTATATTTAAAATTGTTAGAAGATTCATATGCTATATTAAAACAATATAAGGCTTTAAAAAGAAATTTTGATGAAAACGTGAAGAACACGGAACTATTGGAAAAAGAAAACGTCTGCCTTAAAAAACAAGTAGATGATATGAAAAAGAAAGTAACTGTAGATAGATTTGAAGAAATTAGTCAATTGAAAAAAAGGATTAATAGTCTTTTAACAGAAATATTAGCATTTACTGAAAGTACAAAAAAGATGAATGATATGATTAGAAAATATAGACACCCGAATGATAAGAGTGGTTTAGGGTTCACTAATAACAATGTTCATTATAATAAGAGTTTTGTTCCTAATAAGAAGCAAAAGAAACAATCTTCTTATTATTATTCGAGGAATAATTGTCAGATTAACCCCAAAGGATCTAAGAAAATATAAGTACCTAAGAAAGACATAATACATATTACAGATCTCCTTTCTTGGAAAAAGCAACCAGCACCAATGGTACTTGGATAGTAGATGCTCGCGACACATGACAAGAAAAAGATCTATGTTCCTAGACATCCAAAATAAGCAAGGAGGATCAGTAACTTTTGGAGACAACCAGCAGGGCAAAATAATTGGAATTGGCAAAATTGGTAAAGTTCATTTGCATCTATAGATAATGTTCTGCTAGTTGAAAGTTTAAAGCATAATCTGATTAGTGTAAGTCAGTTATATGATTCTAGCTTTGAAGTATCCTTTAATCAAAATTCTTGTGTAGTTAAAAACAAGGACGATTCCATATTCTTTTCTGATAAGAGACGAAACAATCTTTATAAGATTAATTTAGAAGATTTGAAAAGTCAAAATATTTCATGTTTTATATCAACAGATGAGGAAAAACTGGTTTGGCATAAAAAGCCAAGTCATGTTAGTTTTAAACATATTTCTAAGTTGGTTAGATACGATTTGGAAAGGGGATTACCAAAAATAAGTTTTAACAAAGATTTCTTTTGTGAGAATTGTCAAAAAGGAAAACAAGTTAAAACATCTTTTTCTTCTAAAAATATTGTAACTTCTTCTAGACCTCTAGAGTTGTTACATATAGATTTGTTTAGTCCAATTAGAACACTAAGTCTTGGTGGAAAGAAGTATGGTCTCGTAATTGTTAATGACTTTACTAGATTTTATTGGATATTGTTCTTATCACATAAAGATAAATCTCTTAAGTGCTTTAAAGTTTTATCCAAAAAGTTAAAAAATGAAAAAGGAATTTCTATAGCTGGAATTAGGAGTTATCACGGTGGAGAATTTGAAAATGAAAAATTTAGAATGTTTTATGAAGAGAATGGAATTTTTCATAATTTCTCTGCTCCTAGAATTCCACAACAAAATGGAGTTGTAGAAAGAAAGAACAAGATGATTCAGGAAATGGCAAGAACCATGCTATGTGAAATGAATCTTCCAAAGTATTTCTGGACAGAAGCTGTGAATACAGCTTGTTATATTCAAAATAGAATACTTTTGTGACCTCTCTTAAACAAAACTCCATATGAGTTATAGAAAGGAAGGAAGCCAAATATCTCTTACTTCCATCCGTTTGATTGCAAATGAACTACATTGAATACAAAAGAAAATTTGGATAAATTTGATTCTAAAATCAATTTAGGAATTTTTCTAGAATATTCAACATCTTCTAACACTTATAGAGTTTATAATCTTGTTTCTAAATCTGTTGAAGAATATATGCACGTCAAGTTTGCTGATGATTCTCATCCAGATAGAAGAAACAATTCTGATGATGAAACTCTATCTGTTCCCTTAATTGATAACATAGACATGTCACCATTAGATGTTTCACTTGATAATGTAGAAGATATTCCTGAAAACTTTAGTCTTAGAAAAGATTGGAAGTATAAATCCTCTTACCCAGAAAATCTGATTATAGGCGAAACTTCAGAAGATGTGAGAACTAGGTCTAAATTTAGAAGAAAGGCAAATGTAGCTTTTATTTCTGAATTAGAACCTAAGAAAATTGATGAAGCTCTTCAGGATGAAGCTTGGATTTTAGCCATACAAGTGGAGTTAAATTAATTTTCAAGGAACAAAGTTTGGTCTTTAGTTCTTAGACACTCCAATAAGTCAATCATAGGAACCAGATGGGTTTTTAAGAATAAATTAGATGAATCAGGTAGTGTAAATCGTAACAAAGCTAGATTAGTAGCTCAAGGCTATAATCAATAGAAAGGAATAAACTATAATGAAACTTATGCTCCTGTAGCTAGATTAGAAGCTATTAGGATTTTTCTTGCATATGCAGTTTGTTATGATATAAAACTGTTTCAAATGGTTGTGAAAAGTGCCTTTTTGAATGGTTTTATTGATGAAGAAGTTTATGTAAAGCAACCTCCTAGTTTTGAAGATTCTGATAAACCAGATTATGTCTATAGACTTCTTAAAGCTTTGTATATATTAAAACAAGCACCTCGTGCTTAGTATGATCGTCTAAGTTCTTTTCTGATTGAAAATGACATTAGTAGAGGTTAAGTAGATAAGACCTTATTTATAAAATGTATTAAAAATGAATTCATTATAGTATAGATATATGTAGATGATATTATTTTTGGTGCAACTTTTAACAAGCTATGTTCCAGTTTTGAAAATCTTATAAAGAGTGAATTTGAAATGAGTATGATGGGTGAATTAAAATTCTTTCTTGGTTTACAGGTTAAGCAAACCAATGAGAAGATTTTTATTCATCAACAGAAATATATCAAAGAACTGTTAGTCAAGTATAAAATGGAAAAGGTTAAACCTATGTCAACTCCTATGCATCCTTCAAACCTCTTATCAAAGTCAGACCTGATATATTGTTTAGTGTTTGTTTGTGTGCAAGATTTCAAGAAGATCCTAAAGAATCTCATTATATTGCTGTTAAAAGAATATTGAGATACTTGTCAGGTTCTACTGATCTATGTTTATTATATGAGAAAGGTAAAGATTTCAGGTTAATTGGCTAATGTGATGCTGATTACGTTGGAGATTGGATTGAGAGGAAGAGTACAAGTGGAGGATGTCACTTTCTTGGTCAAAATCTAGTTTTTTGGTCAAGAAAGAGGCAAAGTTAAATTGCTCAATCTACTACAAAGGCTGAATATATGTCAGCTACAAGCTGTTGTTCACAGACGTTATGGATTAAGTATCAGTTAGAAGATTACTCCATACAAGAAGAACAAATCCCAATCTTCTCTAATAACACAAGTGCTATCAATCTATCAAAGAATCCAATACAACACTCAAGGGAAAAGCATATTGAAGTTAGACATCATTTTCTACAAGATTATGTACAGAGAGGATCAATAGTCTACAATTTGTTGAGACAAATCAACAATAGGTGGATGTCTTCGCTAAACCTCTGTGTGAAGACAGATTCAAAGAAATCGTATGAAACTTGAATATGGTAATGTTGAATGACCATTTGTCTGATACGACATGATCCATTTGATTTACACAAAAAGAAGATAAAAAGTCGTAAGTTTTCAAGTAAACAGTAACGGTAAGTTATAGGCGGTAACTTTTCAAGAGAAGATATTAGACGGAAAACTTCTCTAATTTTTTAAAATATCTTTATCTCTGGAATATTCTTGAAATACTTTGAAATCTAATTATTTAGTGATCTCAATGAAGATGATTCATCACTCTGTTTTGAGATTCAAGTTTATTCGTTTCATATTCTTACCTTCAGATACTAACATCGTTACGTTGAGCAAAATACATTAGTTCTTCTTATCACAGATCATAAATGGAGCAATCTCTTGTCTATAGAAGACATGTTGATTTCATCTCCTTGAAGGAAAATCAGATGGACATTGAATCAGAAATCGATGTAGCTGGCTGGAGAAATTTCTTTAAAAATGGGATTAAAGCATGAAGATGAGGCAGATACAAATTTTACATCGAAAGTAAGATCTGAGGGGGAGCATATAGTAAAACAAACTAGGAGTGAACGTATTACACCTTTTAAAAGGGCAAATCCTTGACTGACAGAAAAAACATCAACAAAAGAGGAGACTGAGAAATCGTCTGATGTATCAATCAAAACTAAGACGATTCCACAGGAAGAGGAAAGTCGGGTTAAACAATCAGCATAATAAGTTTCTTTAAAGAGAAAGGCAGAGCCACTTCATTTAGAAAGATCTAAACAGTCAAGAAGGTCACCAAGACTATTAACTTTACGTAAAGAAGAACAAAAGAAACAGAAAGTTCTTACTTTTGGTGAAGATTATGAAAATCCAGAGAAAACACATCAAGCTACTAGATCAATTGTCTCAATTTTGCAAAGCCAATCAGCAAAATCATCTAAAAAGACAGAGATAAAGAGAAAGCTAGTATTTGAGAAGAAGAAACCTTAACAACAACTTTTTTCTAAACTAGTAGAAGAACAAAAGAAGCAGAAGCCCAGTCTAAGGAAGGTTTCTTCATCTGAAGTTCAAAAGAGGGCAAAAACAGTGGCACATCAGTTGGAACCTTATAATCTTGCTCAACCAATCAATAAAAAAAGATTTGACAATGAAGATTATAAAAGAACCAGTACCTGTTCAAAGCAGAAGTTCAATTATTATCAGAAAACCTTCGAAAAATTCAATCAATGTACTAGTTGAACCTATACCATTTATTGATCAAACGATACATCTTCTAAGCCATGAACAAATAAGATTATATGGTATTCTGCAAAATAAGAAGGCATAACCATATCCATTGAAGATTTCAAAGGATTAGTATACAATCTATCTAATCACGAGCAGAACCTTGATAAAAATTATGTCAGACATACAATCAAGATGCTCAAACCTTGTGAGAAACGAAGAAAAAGTGAAAAAGAAGATGTTTCCTGAGGGAAATATAGATGATCTTTCACAAGAGTAGATTGAAGTAGCGGTGAAGAACATAGTTGCTGTGTGCAATGCAGCTCAACCTGGAGGTATCTATGTTTCACACCACATTTTGAAAGCATCAGGAAGTAAATTTGGAGTTTCAATCATAGATGAAAACTTCATGGTAGTTGGGAAAGTGCAAGAAGGATAGTACAGAAGTATCATGGTTGAAGGGATCAATTTCAATTTAGAAACCTTTGTACATTTGATCATGCATTTCAGACCTTTAGGTTTCATACCTTCAATCAAGGATGCATTACATCTTCTTGGGCAACCAATTCTGAAACTTCCTAGACCTGATGATCTTGATCTTCCAGAAGGAAATCAAACCTTCAGACCTCCCATAATCAAAATAATAGATTTAGACATTTTATCTTCAGAAACATCTGTTGCTGAAAACCTCCATCCACCTAGTGAAATACAACAAGATTTTACTGTTAATTCGGACTTCTTAAAGCATTTCATGAATTAGAAGGAAGTCAGTCACAAATAGAAGGACATTCAGGAAGCTTTAGTAAAAGAAATTGAGGAAATTTATACTAAAGTTGATGACCTGAGCGACTCAGTGGATGATCTTCATGAGGAAGTAGCATATCTATAGGTTACTATTGAACAAGACCTCAAGACGACCCGCATTGACATGCAACATATGTTTTCTAAAATTATAAAGCGTCTTCATTAACTTTTTTATTAATAACAAATAGGGGGAGAAGAGAAGAAAATAGAAAGAAGAGAATATAGAAATTTTTTGTATATCATATATGCATTTCTTATGTTTATATTTTTCTTGTCTCATTATTCGTTTGAATATTATTCGTCTATTCATCTTAATATCATTTTATCTTTCTAAAATTATGATTATTTGTTATCATCAAAAAGGGGGAGAATGTTAAGTCAAGTAGACTTCACTTCTATTAATTTTGGTGACAATCAAATAATAATAATCTTAGAAATATATAAACTGTTTTGGTAAGTTTGTTAAGTGTGCAGAAAAATGTAAGTAACACTTAGTCATCCCAGACGATATGTCAGCAATAGACTACACATGTCATAATAGAAAAAATAGAAATAATAGACGAAGCGCAAACAACAGACGAAACGGAAACAACAAACGAAGTGCAAACAATAGATGAAGCGCACACAACAGACGAAGCAGAAAGAACAGACAAAGCACAAATAATAGACAAAGCGTAAACAACAAACTAAGTGCAAACAACAGACTAAGCGACAATATTAGATGATACAAAAAGGAAGATACTCTAGAACGTCAGACAGTTAGTTAGTTGGAGTTAGTTACATAACTCAACTAAATAATGGTCTCTTGAAGATTCAAGAAGCAGTTTTCAAGAAGACTTAAGCTATAAATACTAATCCTAGTTGAAGACTAAAATAATTTTTTTTCTTACAAGAGAGGAAATTGTGATTGTACAATACTTAGAAAAAAATTATATATTTAAAGTGCGAAACAAGAGAGCGAATCCTACTGTAACATAAAGCTCAAGATATCTTTCTTAGAGAGAGAAAGAAAAGGCTGTAGCCTGGAAAGGCTAAGATAGTAGAAAGAATACTTTGTCAAAGAGACATGAAGAGGCTCTTGAAGGGAAGAAAAAATACTTGTAAAAGTTGAAAAGTATAGTGAAATCTTAGATAAACTCTAAGGACTAGACGTAGCCAAAGGTTTGGGGTGAACTAATATAAAATCGCGGCGTCTATTCTCTAACTCTCATAGTTTAATTTTCTTATTATTAGACGAGTAGATAAAGTTACTTGCGATTTCAATACTTATCAATTTTTAGTAAAGTGTTTTTAGTATTCATCTGTTAGTTGTAAAGATATTCAAGAAATCTCAAAAGATTAACAATTTTGAAAAGATTACATAATTTAACCCCCCCCCTTTTGTGTATTTTGTATACTTTACGTGATTCCTATATTAACAAGTGATTTACTTCAGATGAGTAGTGAACTTGTATGTGTTTCATTATAATTCCTGATATGATCAGAATTGATTTTTACAGAGTATTAATCTAGTGTCTGTATGTTGGAATTATTAATTGAAACATGTATCAGGGAACATTCACCCAAATAAAGAGTTTATAGTGATATCATCACTTCTAGATGTTTTATGGAGATTGGTTATTAAACTAGCGCCAGGTGTTTGATGGACTAGCTACCCATCAAGTCATAACACCAAGATAAGATCTTGTGTGTTGATCACCATATAGAATAAAACGGGTGATCTAGAAGGAAAAACCAACATAAGGGTAAAACGGTAATTTTACCCTTTATTATGTGAATGGCTATAATAAGGTTTATAATAGGGTTTTCAATTGGACATATTATTTGAAATATGTGATCTCAAATATTTAGTAATTCAAGAGTTCAACTAATTGTCTTTAGTGGAATGACATTTAGTTAATAAGCTAGAACTTATTATAATACGATTAAATTAATTCTGGGCTTATTGGAGCTTGAATTATCTAAGTCCAACAAAATTTCCCATTTATCTTCAAGGAAGGTTATCAAGCAAAGTAAGAAATATAAATGAACATTTTATAGCCCATGATTGAATGTTAGGCTTGCACTAATTAATGGTTAATTAAAAGCCCAAATGAACATTTAGAAATGGGCTCAACTTTGATTTAATTTAATTAATTAGACTAATTATATTAAAACAAAATTCTTAAAGAAATGAAATGTATTTTCGATTTTTAAAGCCTGAATGTGCAGTTTCACATTTAGCATTGAATTGCTAAATAAAAATGGTATTTATCATACTTTATCATCATTAAATGGAGTTATAATCTTACCATTCAATGGTTTAATGGTTATCTTTTAATGATAGCATGTAATGTAACCTTTTTAGCATTCATTTGATTAAAGATGAAAGAT
>JANSVA010000004.1:22337398-22356038 GCA_025504915.1 Erythroxylum reticulatum | reverse complement strand
CTTCTGTGAAGACTCAGAAGATAGATTTTGCCATTTGGAGGGTCAAAACACACTGTTCATATGGAATTACATGGGCAGACCGTATACTCCTCGGGTTTGGTGGCCTTTTTGCATTTAGAACACACTATCAGTGTTAATTTACACGGCTTGACTGTGTATGCTTCAGATTTTTACTCAATTCTCCTTCTCTAAGATATCTCCAATGAATCCTACACCCATTCTAACATCACTTTCACTCATAATCTTCCTAAATTTACCTCTTCTAATGCAATATCCCTTCATAACAATTCAAACATTAATTAGATTTCATTAACTCTCAAATCTCAACTCATTTGATTTGTCATTTTCAACTCAACATCATCCCTACACATTTCATATTCCCCACTTGATCATACTCAAAATATAACACATTCTCATACACTCAAAAACAGAACACAACATATACATTCATCCAACAGTGGACTGTACCCAGTTCTCAGTTTCATGTCAAATTTGGGATTCTTAAAGACAGAATTTAAATTCGATGTCTTCATGACAAATGTAGCCCTATGTCTTTAGTTTAATCGAAATTAAGAATCATCTCATATGAATAAATATGGAAAAAGATATGGCTAAAATACTGAAGCATACTCAGAGATCATGTTGCTGCTACATTTTCCAGATCAACTACCAATTTTGTTTCCAAATCTTACCCTATCACAACTCATACAAAGATCACCTTTTCTACTCCCTCTACTCCTCATTCTCATTTATACACTAGTCCATAAACAACTCTTAACCCATTATTTAGCATTTATATAAAGTAAAACATCAATATATACATATATATATATGTTCATTTCTTCACCAATGTTCTAACATATACAAAAGTCCTTGTCATGATCATTCAACCTCTAAAAAATTTATATAAATCATTATTCATCAATAAAAGCAAGAAATTTACATACTCTTCATCATTCACATCACATACATACTCAAAATAACATTTCATGCCATTATCTAACTATCATCATAAATGCTTCATTTAATCAAACTTATGATATTTAACAAGCTACTTACTTGATTTAGCTTCCAATTCTTCACACTCTTCAAGAATATCAAATTCCCTAACTTCTTCTCTCACACGTGCATCATCATTCAAGGGTGGGAGGATTAGGTATTTTAGCAACAAAAAGGAGATAGTAAAGTATTTAAGTGGATAGTGATGGAGCGAAGAAGGATTCAATCTTATAGCTTGGAGAAGAAAGTATTGTGAGTGAAGAAGAAGAATGGAGAAGATAAAGAAATGAAGAAGATGGAAATATAAGCAAGTGTTGTTTTTAGCAAGTGAAAGACCAAAATATGGTGTTTCACTTTATAAAAATTTGATCAATAAGTGACATGGCAAGTGACACTTGTCACTTGCCACATGTCACTCTCTCAAGATCTCTTCTTGTTGTTTACTTGTCACTTGTCACATGTCACTCTCTCAAGATCTCTTCTTGTTGTTTTAATAGCTAGTCCATTTGTTTCCAATTTCTACTCCAATTGTCTTCCAAATTTTCATTGACATAAGTCATTAAATCTTAATGTCACATATTAAAATTTCTACTACCATTTGACATTTATTTATATCACTATTCATCAATTGTTCTGCCACTTGGCATTTTTTTAGTCTAAAAATACCCAAAAATTTCAAAAATTTTCCCAGAAATTCCAAAACTTCTAAATAAGTAAATATACTCTCTAAACCAATTTTTAATACAATCTAACTACAATTCTTAATAAAATCGCATCTATAGATCAATTATACCTGGCAATTATCAATGAATGCATGTATAGTCATTTTGATGTGTGCAAAAAATTTCAAATTCATGTGTATATATGCTAACATTATGTATGAGCATAAAATGCATTTTCTTAATCTCTCTTTGAACTCACATGTACTGAATCTTAGGGTTGTAACCCTTAGTATAAGAATGGGTTATTTCAATATATGCCCCACTATATTACGTGACATACAGGTGACAATGAGACCTACTACTAAATTTTAAAAAATAATAAAATCACCACATTAGTGATAACGTGACACTAAATTATTGTTTTTTTAATCTTTGTTTAGTTTTTATCTACTTATAATTTAGTTTGAAATTTTTAAAAGCGTTAAGGTTAAAATTTAACACTCTTAAACACTAAGGCTTAAATTCTATTTTGATGAAAGTGATAAGCTTTAAAATACACCTAAACTAATAATGTTAATATTTAATTTAAATTGTTTTAAATTAAAAAGCATATGACTCCCTCATGGTTTAATTAGTTAAAAAAGCTCTAAATCTTTAAAATTCTCAAAAGATTCTTTATAATTTTTATTTTTTAGAAAAACCTATTTTCTTAAACTTTCATTAAAAATAGAATAGTGAAACACCCATTGCATGAATGCAGACAATAGTGGATAGAAAAGAGCTTGATTAAGGCTGAAAAAAGAAAAGAGCTTGGACTTTGTCATCCTTGGGAAGACCAAGGACCTTTTATAATATGAATCATTCCTTCCCTTCCTTGTCGGTTTGGTATGGCATCCTACAAGATCTTAAATAATCACAAATAAACCAATCAAATATTGCTAACATAATGATCAAACTTAATTCTTAAACTCGATACCAATGGAGGAGGCATCAATGTATCAAGAAATAAAATAAAAAATTGAAAATATCTTTGATTATTGGGAAATATTTTAATTCAACTAGCTTTATTGCAAGTAGATTTTTAAGGTCTACTTAATATTTTTAATTTAGCATTAAAAATATCTGTTAAATCATACTTAGAGGTGACTATTCTTTAAAGAAGATCCATTATTTTTAAAGCTTGGTTTATTACAATAATAGGTTGTGGTTGAGAAAATAATTGTTTCAAAAAATTATATTATTTTATTAATGGAATTATTTTTATGTAATTCTTTTACTAAACAATTTAAGAATATTTTAGTATTAAGAATTGTATACATATTGAATTTTCAATAAAATCATATAATATATGAATAAAGACTAAAAATAAAAAATAGTAAAAGGAAAACAATGCAATAGGAAAGAAAAATAATAAGAAATTTAACAAAATACAAAACATATAAATCCTTAAAATAAAAAATAATAGTAGGAGGAGGAGGAGGAGGAGGAGGAGGCGGAGTAGCAATATCAGTAGTAGTTGTAGGAGGAGGAGGAGTAGCAGAAGTAGCAGGAGGAGCAGCAGTAGTCGTGGTAGTAATAGTAGTATTAGTAGTAGTAATAATAAACGACAACAACAACAACAACGACAACGACAACAACAACGACAACAACAACAACAACAACAACAATAACAACAACAACAATAATAATAATAAAGCAAATATGAAAGCCTAACATGCAGCATAACTAGTCCACTATAAGATAATAATGTTGTAGAAAGAAAATAATGTAAATAGTAAAAGCTTTAGAAAGAATATATCTTCTCTGTAGGATTATCTTCTCTATGTATCACTTGATATATATTTTCAACGAAAATATTAGGCCTTAAGAATTTACTTATACTAAAGCTTAGCTTAACTATCACAGTATTCTATTTTATCTTTTTGTCCATTGATGTTTTCCTCGATTAGTATTATAGTCAAGTTATTTCTAAAGGAGGAAAATATATAATATTGAATCTAACAGTAAAGTTAAGAAAGGTTAATAAGTTCATTATTTTACCCACTCATAAACTAAGAAACTCTTACTTTTAAAGAAATTGCTTTTTTGGTATATCTAAATCTATTTCTGGTGTATTTTCCTCCAGTTCCAATAAGAGAAATGCTAATAAAGATGAAATAACAATATATAATTTTAAAACTCTAATGATAATTAAGAAATACTAAAAATTTAAAAAGATCAAATTTATCAACAGCAAAAATTTAAAATTTTTCATAAAATATATTATAATATTAAAAAGAAGGAACAAGATATTCCTTTTTCAAAACTATTTAAAAACATTCACTTATTATCTCAAAGCTCAATGAATAAACATAAAGATGAAAATTCCAAATGTATTTATATAAGGATTAGTATAAGTAAGAGTATAGCCCCTTACTAAAGAGGGATAAATACTTAAATATTAATGGTATTAAGAAATGTTGGGTTTTACAACTTTCAAGATTCTCGTTCATGTTATTTTTCAAAAAGATTCTCTTTTAATTTTAGTAAAATCAACCCATATTCAATAATAAGATGACAATATGGACATGTGTCCTAGCTTGTGTTAGCAGTGATTTGTTATGTAAAACTTATAGAATGATTTCTTAAGCAACATAGGAACCTAACACAATCTTAGGTTAGGGTAGTAATAGGTGGAAGAATTAGGATTTCATGTTTTTAAAGGAGAAGGGTTAAAAAAAAGGAAGAGGAAGGAGATCATATATTGAAGCTAAAAATTAATTAGAAGCAAACTTAAGTAGTTAGGATTACAAGAAGAGCAACCTTAGGGGAAGAAACAAAACTTCCATCAAGAACTTCAAAGATTCAAAAACTATAAGGATGCTTCTTTAGCCTTTTGGTCTTTATTATTTATTATAGGCTTTCTTTATTTTACCATAAACTAATTGAGATATAGATATAGGTGGAATAAACTCTATAACTTGATGTTTTGCATTGATACTTTGATTTAATAGAAGATTCTAGTTTTTTTAATTATTCATGTTTTATATTATATTGAATTATGAACAAGATTCAATATTCAAATTCATATATTGAGATAGAGAGATGATATATAAGAATGGATCATACTATATATATTTTTATGGGTTAAGGTGAAACCTATCATAGTAATTCAAAAAGAAAGTTAACATTTTCTTAGATTATTTTGATTAGAGAAATATTCTTACTCAAATCAATTTAAAGATAAGGACTGTATTGTTCAATAGAGAATATAGATTCAAATTATGAATTTCCATCGATCTAAGGAGCTAAGGTTAATTATTAAGTCAAGATAGATTCAAAGTATAGGAAAGGTCTTAGGGGAATTCTTACTTAGATCTAGTCTATTCATTAGTTGTTTAATCTTATCTATTGTTTTAAATTTGTGATTTATATATTTTTATTTTCTTTAAATTAATAATTTGCTTTATCACTTTAACTAGACTAAGAGATTGAATGTAGATTAGTTCAAAATCTAAGAGAGAGAAAAAGTTCTAAGGATTCAAATGCTGCTACTTGTCACAATAGTAGGATAAGGAAATTGCACAATAGGGGATTATACTAGACCTTTAATAACTGGAACTGAATCTAGCATTGTGATACCAAGAGTTAAGGTAAAATAACTTTGAAATTAAACCCAACATGATCCAAATGATGTAATAGCTGGAGCAATTTGATGGGCTACGAAAATGAGGATCCTACCACACATATTGCCAACTTCTTGGAAATATGTGACACATTTAAGGCAAATTGAGTTTTTGAGGATTCCATCAAATTGAGATTGTCCATTTCACATTGAGGAACTGAGAAAAGTCATAGATAAATTCATTACCTCTAAGATTAATCACATTATAGAATGGGTTGGCTAAATTTGTTTTGGCAAAATACTTTTCTTTAACATATACAATAAAGCTTATGAATGATATTTTATCCTTTTAACATCTAATGGGTAAGAGCCTATATGAGACTTTAGAGAGATGAAAGGAGCTGCCAATGAAGTGACCATACCATGGTCCTGATTTGGGTATGCAAATGCAAACATTCCATAGTAGATTGAATTACCTAACTAAGCAACTAATATATGGATCATTAAGGGGGCCACCATATTTAATACTCTTAAGGAATTTTATGAACTTATCAAAAACATTGCCATAAACAATTATCATAGTGGTAATCTAAGACTAAAATAAAAGACAAGAGGTATCCATAGTGTTGACATTGTTGAAAAAGTAGAGATAAAGCTAGAGGCTCTAAGTAGGAAACTTGGTAACATGAGTGTGATAACTCAACTGGTGCAAGTATTGAGTTATGAAATATGTGGTGGGGGACATCGCAATTATGAATATCAATAAACCCACACCTGGCCCCAAACCCCTCTCCAAATCAATTCCCCAGCCTCCTGAAATCCCTACCCCAAATCTACCTCAAAACCAAAACTCCAGCCCAAATCTCCCAGCAACTTTGGCTCCCACACCTGGCCCTAAACCCCTATCCAAATCAATTCATCCCTCCCAACAAACCCTAGACACTGACGCTAGTGGCATGTTACTAAAATCAGATGTGGCAAAACCAGTAGCTTAGGGTTTCCTAAAACTTGGAAAGCAGTTATTACAAATAAGGCGGACACTTTGATAGACAAAGCATTGCCCTATTGCCTGTCGGAGATAAAAGAAAATCAAATCTTTGTTATTCCCCTCCATAACAAGGAGCTGCAAATTTTAGATTGGCACTTATTGGCTTCTTTATAGGTAAGAGACCAGCCTTCCCAGTACTTCAACGTGCTTTTAATAAATCCTAGACTAAGTTTAGGTTGAAAGAAATTATGATTACAAGTTCTGATAACTTTCTATTTAAGTTTGATTTTGAATTAGGAGTGATGTCGAATCTGAAAAAGGGACCTTAGCACATTCAAGGTAAAACCCTATTTTCGAAGAAATGGAGTTTGATTGGAGGAGAACAGGAGGTTGTGCAGAAAGCTCCAGTGTGGGCAAAATTTTTTAATATTCCTGTTAAGTACTAAACCATCGAAGGACTGGGTCGTATTGTGAGTGCGGTTAGGCACCCACTCCTAATGGATTCTCCAACTGCTTGGATGGCCCAAATAGTGTATGCTAGGATGTGTGTTGAAATGGACCTTAAAAATCATCGGCCTACTTCTTTTCAACTAGCAACGTACATTGATGATGGGGATAGATCTTTTAAAGAAGTTAGAATCGAATATGAATGGAAACCTGAGCTGGTCACTCAGAAAAAGAATGCGCACTGACAGGGAGGGTTTTTAAAACTAGTGATTACCATGAATTGAGCAAGGGGCAAGAGGTACAACCAATTAACGAAGAGCTGCAAGGTGAGGAGTTACCATTTACAAGCCAACCCACCCAGAAGGACAAGGAGGCTTCTGACTCCTCAGGCAAGGGCTTAGGTCCATTGTTGATGGAACATGTAGTTGGAATGAATAAGTTGATGGAACAGTTCTCTAATACTGCTGGCAGTCCAAATCCATATAGTCAGGCAAAGCTCGACCACGAAGCTCCAGCTAGAAACCTTGAGGATCGACAGGTGAATGCCATAAGTCAAGTAGATACAAACTCTTTCTCTCCTTTATCTGAATTGATTCCCGACAGTCCTGGAATTGAAGGGGGGTAGAGGGGGAATTTACTTTAAGAAAAGGTCAGAAGCCTAGGAAAAAGCACAAGTAGGTGGGGCTTTAGTTTGGAATAAATGGATTTAGTTTTTTGGAATATTAGGGGGTTTAGTAACCCCAAAAAACATATAGCTATACACTCTTGGCTTAAGAGATTATCAGTGACTTTTGTGTGCTTACTAGAATCGAGGATTAGGTCCCCCTCTTTTTTGAATATTGTTTGCTCCTCTTTGTTCATTAGGTGGCCTTTTTATAGCAATATAGACAGTGCCTCAAATGCTAGAATAGTGCTAGCTTAGGACCCGAATACTTACCATTTTCAAATCCTGAGATCTACTGATCAGTTAGTGCATGTCGAGCTGTCTCCTAGGAACACATCCCTTCCTCTCCTTGTGACTTGTGTCTATGGGTCCAATAACCTTAACCAGAGGAAGAATCTCTGGAATGACTTGTCTACCCTTGGACCTCACATCTCCTCCACACCTTAGTTAATTGTGGGTGACTTTAATGCCATCCTTTACCCACATGAGGCAGAACCTATTAGTCAATTAGCTCTCCAAAGTATGAGTGACGAAAGTCACTAGATTGATGGTAATGCTATGTATGACCTCAACTTAAGCGGTCCTTGTTTTACTTGGACCAACAAACAAAGTGGGAAAATTTTATGGCTAGGAAGCTAGATAAGACCCTAATAATTTTTTCTTGGAGCTCTAATTTTCCTAGAGCATATAGTGTCATTCACTATCCAAACATATCTAATCACTCCCCATTAGAGGTCAAGTTTGGTAACCCCATCCATAGAAGAGCTTCTCCTTTTAGGTTCTCTAACATCCTTACCTCTCATCCTAATTTTCTTGAACTTGTGGAGGAAGCCTAGTCTTTGCAGATTCGGGGGACCCCTATGTTTTGTGTAGTGTCTAAACTCAAGTTGGTTAAAAAAGCTCTCAAAGCTCTTATTTCAAGACAAGGGGGTGATGTTAATGAGAAAGGTAGGATATGTCAGGATACTCTTAATGTCATTCAAGATAAAATGAGGTTTTTACCTAAGTCAATTGAGTTACTTGCTCAAGAACCTGAAGCCATCCATGCCCTTATAAGTGCCTTAGATGATCAAAAGTCTTTCTTAAAATAGGCTTCCAGGGTTAAGTGGTTAAAGGAAGGGGATAGAATACTAGGTTTTTCCACAACTCCTTAATAACTAACAGAAACCGAAACACTATCAATTCTCTAGAAATGGGTAATGGGAGGAGGATAGTAGATCATGAAGAGATCTAAGAACAATTTGTTGAATTCTTTCAATATTCAATTGGAAGTCGAAAATCCCTTTCGCCTTTGAAGGACTTTGTGGAACCTCTTTTTCCTCGAGCCTTATCTAATAGTCTTTGTAACTCCCTTATTGCTAATGTTTCAGCTCAAGAGATTAGAGAGGTTTTTAACTCTTTCAATCCGAATAAGGCACCTGGACTAGATGGTTTTAATGGTTTTTTCTTTAAACACACTTGGCACATTCTTGGGGAGGACATTACTAGGGCTATCCAAGATTTTTTTTCAGCATGGTAAACTCCTTAAAGATCTTAACTCTACCTTTATCACGCTTATCCCTAAAAAATCTCACCCTTCCACAGTGGTAGATTATAGACCTATCTCGTGTTGTAATATGCTATACAAAATGATTGCTAAGATCAGCATAAATAGGCTTAGAGAAATTATTCCTCACATTATTAGTCCTATGCAAAGTGCATTCATTAAGGATCGGAGAATTGGGGATAACATCTTGCTAGGCTAAGAAATTTTCAAAAATTACCACCTTTCTAATGGTCAAAAAAGATGTGCCTTTAAAATTGATCTCCAAAAAGCTTATGACTCCATCCATTGGGATTTCCTCATCAATTCCTTAGAAGCTATAGGCCTTCCTCCCAGGTTCATAGCTTGGATATAAGAGTGCATTTCCTCCCCTTCATATGCCATTTTGATTAATGGATCACCCTCCAAATTCTTCAAAGGAAAATCTGGGCTTAGACAAGGAGACCCTTTATCCTCTTACCTCTTCATTATTTGTATGGAAGTTTTTTCCAGGAGCTTGAATGACTGCATAGTTAGAAATCCTTCCTTCAAATACCATTGGAGATGCAAAGCACTTAAACTCACCCATCTCTTATTTGCAAATGACCTACTGTTGTTCTATCATGCTAACATCAGTTCTACTCTAGTTTTGCTCAATTGCCTAACCTCCTTCTCTTAATTTTTAGGATTGGATATGAATCTTTTTAAAAGTCAGTTTTTTCTTTCCCATGACATGGCTCACTTGGCAAACCAGCTGGCCCAACTATCTGGGCTTAGGCAAGGTTCCCTACCCATAAAGTATCTAGGTGTTCCCCTTATTACAGGTAGGCTTTCCAGGAGAGATTGTTTACCCTTATTGGCTAAGATTGATGCGAGAGTAAACAAATGGACCCGTAAAAGCCTTTCTTATGTGGGTAGACTTCAACTAGTGAGCTCTGTGCTTTCTTCATTCTAAATGTATTGGGCCTTTCACTTTATTCTCCTGTCTTCTGTCCTCAAGGAACTAGAAGCTAAACTCAAGAATTTTCTATGGGCTGGGCAGGTGGATAGTCACCATCAATCTAAAGTTAAATGGAGTGACCTTGCAAAATCCAAAAAGGAGGGGGGTTAGGGATTAAACATTTGCCAAACTAGAACCTTGTGTTGTTAGGGAAGAGGATTCGGTTACTTTTCTATGATAGAGAGGCCATGTGGGTTAGATGGGTGTATACAGTTATTTTGAGACGGAAAAACTTTTGGAGTGCACACCCTACTAATAATAGTTCCTGGAGTTGGAGGAAAATATTAAGTGTACGGGAGAAATTAAGGAATCAATTCAGATTTAAGATAGGTAATGGGCAGTCTACTCTCGTATGGCAGGATCCTTGGCATCCAAGGGGAATCCTAAGGAACTTCTTATCTCCTAGAGAGATAAATGGGTCGGGCTTACCTATGATCGCCAAGGTTTCTGATATAATCACTCATAATGGGTGAAGGTGGCAGGATAATCCTATGGAACTCATTGCTGATTTTGAACTCGTTTAATATCAACCGACTAGTTCTCTGGATTACTTGGAATGGCTCCCTTGCTCCTCAAAGACTTACACCAATGGTTCAGCTTACAAACTTATGAGACCCTCAACCCAACATGTACCTTGGTATAACTTAGTTTGGTTCAAAAATAATAGCCCACGATGTTCATTCATTCTTTAGCTAGCAGTCCTAAAAAAGCTCCAAAAAAAGGATAAACTTCACTTTCTATATACGCTCAATCACTGTTCCCTATGTATGTCGGACATGGAATCCAATGAGCATCTATTTTTTAACTGTCCTTTCTCTAAGTCTATATGGGACCATTGCCTCACCCATTTCCAAATCCTTATCACAAACCTTCAAGCCTTCCTTCTATCCTTACTTAGCTCCACTAACCACCTCCACCGTCCTCCCTTTTCCCTATCCTTCTATCCACAATGGTTTACCACATTTGGAACAAAAGGAATTCAAGAACCTTCAAGGATGTAGCCATAGAGGTAGAGAATACAAGCCAGGATAATCTTCCAAGTTCTAGAGCATCTCAGCCTACACACATTGAGAGGTAATTAGATCTATTGTGCAATAACTTTTTCATTCAGATTACTATTTAACTAGGCAATCTCACTTCCCTACAGATGACTTAGATGGCCATACTTTCAAGGGCATCGACGACGTTCCAAATGCAATTCGGATTCCATGGAGTTTTGCTAGGCAATGGTTTATGCACTGTAAACCATTGCCTATGGCATCTACTGTAGGCATTAACTAAGACAATGAATACAAATTAGTAGGATTTGATGCTGTCGTGATTGTCTATAGGATTGGTTTGTGGCTTAGCTAGTGTATTTTGGGTATATGCTGATATAATGCAGTAGTTGTTGGTGTTTTATTGCTTGGTGTATAATTGGGCATTTGTGGTATTAGGTTTGAGCTTGATCTTGTCACTTTCTATTATGGAAGGATATGGGTTAAGTCCTGATTAGGGGCAATTATTGGCAGGGCAGTTAGATGCATGCCATTTTGTTTTTGCGTGTTATGAGATTACCTTTGGTAGCTATTGCTTGTATATAACTTTTTATTCTTTACAAAATTCTGATTTACCAAAAAAAGGGATTAAATTAAACAAGATGATTTTATTAGGAGTTGACCTAAAAATAACTTATACAGTAATTCACCCAATCTAAAATAAAGGAACCATTTAAATTTTTTATAGAGTAAACAAGGATAATAAAGATAAATACATTTATTTTAATTTCAATAAGGATGAAAATAATAAAGAAAGTCAAGTCTCTATAAGTTTATGTCATAGTATATTACTATATTTTAGGTTCACAAGCAAAATTAAGATGCATCCATTTATAGTTTAGAAGCATAGATTAGACAACTCATTAAACTTGTTTTTAAGAGGCAGCAAGGTATTCTACATAGGAACAAACTCGAGAGAGTAGGAAAAAATAGTAACATTAATGATTGGGAAGAAAATGGTATTTAAAGAAGTAGAAAAGCAAATGAAAGACAAGGTTGTTGTGAAAGAAAGAAAGGATAAGGTCAATAAAAACAAAAAGGAAGAGGAGTTAAAGTAAAAGGTTGTCAAAGAGTACAAACCACCATTTGCATACCCTAATAGGCTAAAGTAAGATCGAAAGGAACTCCAATTTGGTAAGTTTTTAAAGCTATTCAAATAATTACAGATTCCAACAACTTAGAGTCTCAATAGCTAAAACACTTGGTTCTTTAGAAACTAAGGTGTCTAAGTTGATAGTGAATAACAATTAGGCTCTACCTTAGGAACTTTTAAGATACAAACCTATCTATTACTCTGATATCTCTGCCTCTAATAACTTCTTTTGGAAAGATAAGCTAATTTTTAATATTTCCAGCAAGTTATGTAGGAACTTGATGCGATCCTAGGGAATTAAAATGTCTTTGTTCAATATTGTATGAAATAAATTTATGCTTTCCAAAAATTGACTTATGTTGTGGCTGATTATGAAGAATAGATTAAGCACAATGGAGATGTTACACTTTTTGTCAGTAGATAAAAGTTATTCCTTATGTAGGGAATGCTTTGAATGCAACGGCCACTTTTTTTAAATACCACCTTACTTTGGGTGTTTAGAAATAGATTAAAAGATTTACTCAATCGTACGTTATAGAGAATTCCTTTTTTGAAACTATTCAATGGCTGATGGATCACTCTCGCATTCCTAAGGACACTTTGGAGATTTATTTTATTGCACTGGGGACTTATATCTAAGGGATATGGAATGAAAGAAGTAACAGAAGATTCAAAAACAAATATGTCACTTTAAAAGCAATAAAATATGATATTCTTCAAAACACCAAGAAGATCTTTTTTCCTAAGAATAAAGTCAATTGATTCAAAGGAAGCTTAATTGTTTGTTTCTTATATGAATGTATCCTTGGTATTTTAGTAAAGAGATTGTTCATCAATTGTCTTTACTTATGAATTGGATTTCGCCACTGGACTATTTGTTAACTTCTATATTATTCTATTAATATATTCCTGTAATTTTTTTAAAATAAAGCATTCTTTTTGTTATAAATCTATTATAGAAGCCAAGTTATGCCGTATTCCTAAAGGATCTCCTCTATAATGAAAACAAAATTGACGAGCTTTCAATGATCACTATAATTGAGGATTGCTTTGCCATCCTTCAAAAAAGTTACCTTATAAGATCAATAGTGCACTAGTAGAATTAGGAGCAATATCATTTGACACCTTAAGATGATCATTCAATTGGTTGATACATTAATTATCATAGTGGTATTATATAGGATGTGTTAGTCAAGATTGATAAATTTATATTTCATGTTGACTTTATGATTTTAAACATAGAGGGCGTCAGTTAATCTTAGGTGACCATTTGTTATTATCACTAAAGCAATTATAGATGCACTTGACAAAAACTAATTTTAATGGTAGATAATAAGGAAGTTGTGTTTAAAATATATAAAGCTATAAAAAACATCTTAAATAAAAATTATAATTTTCCATTTAGATATGATTGATTTAACATGCATATAGCATCTTTAGAGACTAATAAGCCTATTCTAGTTGAAAACTTTGAAGAGACATAAAGACTAAGAGGGAGTAGAGTGCAATTAAGGATCCATCGGAGTTAGAGTTAAGGAGGTTCTCAGATCATTTAGAATATGCATTTTTGGTTAAAACAAATAAACTATATATGAACCAAGACTAAAAAGGGAATCTACTCAAAGGTTTAATGGAGCACACGAGGGCAATTATGTGGAAAATCTTTGACATGAAGGTAATTAACCCCTCCTTGACCCATAAAATCTTATTTGAAGATGATAAGTCTGCAATGTAACCTAAAAGGCTAAATAAATATGAATTTGAAAGATCTCATAAAGAAAGAGGTAATTAAACTACTCAATTTATTAGTTATATACCCTTTTTTGAAAATTGAACATAATTAATTGAAGTCAAAACATCATAAAGTGTATAAAAAAGACTATATGTTTATTTATCCTTTGATACATAGTAAAAGGAATAACCTAGCATAATCCTTACCCTAGATACATGTTTAAACGCCGCGTTTGAAACATTTATACTCTTTATAATGCCTTATATTTATTTATTAGAAAATGGTGTCATTTTAGTTTTGTAAGTTGCTCCCTAATCTCATTCATATGTCCTTAATTCTACTTTTCCCCTAAATATTGTTTGATTTCTATCAAACAAGATAACCCTAATTATAAATCTTAATTTGATTTAGTAGATGATCCATTACATGTCCTTCCCTAAGGCATCATGGTAGAACCATTAGAGTATTTCATTTTGCTTTTATATTCCCATTCCCTTATGACATAGTCCCATTATATAGCTCAAAATTCTTTTAAATAAGAGGCATTTAAAAAATACATGGTGCATAGATTCTGATTCTTCTCCACATAGTGCACATTACTCAGCTATGGCTATGAACTTTTTTAATCTATCTATCTCTATGTTAAGTTTTCAATTTGTGCTTATTTTGTATTTAATTTTCTTTAATGTGTTGAAATTATTATTCAAAATTAATGGAATTGTCTTTTAATTATTCTCAGATGATTTTCAACACCTTAAAGATGAAATTGAATAAAAAAGATGCAGAAGAAACAAAGAAAATCTGAAATTCCAAGTTTGGCTGCAATTTAGTGACTAAGCGTGGGCACATGCAAGGATGAAAAAAAATCTGCAGATCTGCTTTCAAATTTAAATATGATTTGTTTGAGATTTTCATAATCTTTTAAGATCATATTGATGGAGATTCACAAGCTAAATACGTGGGAGATGTGATCTATAAGAAAGGATGGAAAAGGAAAGGATCGAAAAGCACAAAAAGGGAAAACGTTACTGTTCATGTCATCCCTTTAGAGTTAGAATAGTTTTTCTATAGTTTTTCTCCTTCAGTTTTTTTACATTTCTGTACTTTTCTTTTAATATTTTCGTATTCCTCAAGAAAGACCAGGGATGGAGACTCGTTGTGTTGTTATTTCTTTGATTTCTACTTTTGCTATGAATAACTAAACTTATTTTCTTGGTTGAGGGGAACCTTATTAACACATATTATGCGTGAGATGTTTCAATAAAGTTTGTTCATTGATGAATATTCAATATCTTCTACATTTGTTTTTTTAATTGAATTGATTGATTTCTAGGTGTGCAACTAGGGATTGATTTGTTCAATAGCTAGATTAATGAAATATGACGTTCAGTTTAGTTAATCGCAAGTAGCAATTAGGGATTACCTTCTTTACATTAGAGTTGGAAATTCTAAGGAGTTATTCATCTTGCTTAATTGCATGTCGTACATGTATTATCTTGCTCATTGGTTTCTTGATTCTTAAAGCTATTATTTAATTGAACCTATGATCGTATGTAGGTTGTTGTTTAATAAAAATGCTAGGATACATGTTTCTATCCATTTATACTTAAGAGAAAACATCCCCCAATGAATGTTTATTAGTTATTGAAATTTTATATTAAGGATCCATTTTAGGTTGGTAACATCGGTGACTTGAAAACTAAGGATTTTTCATTAATTTTTTAGATCCAATTGTTTCTATTGATTTGTGAATATTATTATTATTAGTTAAATTGACATGAATTGAAAATCCCCCCCCCATTTCGTTACTTTGTTATCGTTTTGAACTCGTAAACTCTTTACCATTAAGATTCATCTTGGGAACGATATCTACTTACCATTACTACATTAATTTGTATTAACAGAAGTTTGTTTCTTCTTGAATTTGGTTGCAGGCGACAGCAGTACCAAATTTTGGTGCCGTTGTCGGGGAATTTTTTACGGATTATGTACGTTACGTGTTTGAATCAATCAGAAAATTTGCAGTACAATCCTGAGATCAAGAAGACAGCCAAAAGACTACGGAATCAGACCAAACATTAGAAAGAAATGCAAAATGGAAAGAGTGGCAGCTAACTGTACTCTTTGTGAACTAGCTGCGCCTACGGACACGCAACAGTCTCACTGCATCAACTTTTCGAATGTGGGTGATAACAATACTTTTGAATTAAAATCTGGGCTGATTCATTTATTACCTATTTTTAGGGGTTTACTAGGAGAAGATCTATACAAGAACTTAAAGTAATTTGACGTGGTTTGCATAGGAATGAAGCTAACGAATGTGACAGAAGTGCAAATTAAGCTAAGAGCTTTCCCATTTTCACTTAAAGACGATGCTCAAGATTGGTTATACTATTCAGTCAAAGAAAATGCGCAAATGTGGGTTGAAATGAAGAGGCTTTTCTTTGAGAAATATTTTCCAAGATTGAGAGCGGCCAATATTCGAAAAGAAATTTACAGAATTCGGCAACATACGGGAGAAACATTGTACAAGTATTGGGAAAGATTCAAGAAAATTTGCGCTAGCTGTCCACACCACAAATAATTGACCAGCTATTGACTCAATATTTCTACGAAGGACTTTTGCTTTCGAATAGGAGTATGATTGACATTATAAGCGGTGGTGCCTTAGTTGATAAAAAACTGGCGGCTGCAAGGGAATTAATCGCGAACATAGATTCCAACACTCAACAATTCGGAATACGTACTGAGCATGGATCAAAAAGTGTGAATGTGACTATATTGGAGAAAAGATTGGATGACCTTACTTTGTTGGTGTGACAATTGGTGGTTACGAAGAAAGAAAAAGCAAAGGTATGCGGAATATATTCAATGGTAGGACATTCTACCGATTTATGTTTGATTTTGCAGGAGGAAAACACAAAACAGGTGAATTCCATAAGAGGATTTGTTGGGTCGAGTCAAAGGAAGCATGACCCATTTTCTAATACCTACAATTCGGGGTGGTGCGATCACCCGAATTTGTGATATAGGAATCCTCAAGGGTTGCAAGCGACCACAAATTTCCAATAGTATAGACAACAGTACGTGCCTCAGAAAAATCAAAATATAACATCCAATTCTGAAGGTAAGTCCTCTTTGGAAGATATAGTTCAATCTTTGGCCACTAACACCTTAAAGTTTCAGCAAAATACAAAAGTAAGCATTAGAAATATTGAAAATCAAATGAGCCAAATGGCAACTGCCATAAATCTATTAGAAATGCGAACTTCTGGAAATTTTCCAACACAACCGGAGATCAATCCTAGACAAAGTGTGAAGGCTATCACATTGCAGAGTGGTAAGGAATTACAGGAACCACTTTCAAAAAATTCCATAAGAGAGGTGAAAAAAGAAATCACACAAAAGGTACCTTAATAACTAGAATTGATGCAAAATAAGCTTTAAAATATAGTGATTCCACCTCCTTTTCTGAGTCGATTCATCAAAGCAAAGAAGGAAGAGCAAGAGAAGGTAATTTGGGAGACTTTCTGAAAAGTTCAGGTAAATATTCCTTTCTTTAATGCAATTAAACAGATTCCTTGGTATGCTCAATTCCTTAAGGAGCTTTGCACTTCAAAAAGGAAATTAAAATTTGATGTGAAAGTGCAATTGGGGGAGAACGTTTCAGCAATTTTGCAAAAGAAAAGGCTTCCACCGAAATGTCAAGATCATACTATCCCATGCCAAATTGGTGATTTGTGGATTGAAAAAGCTATGTTAGATTTAGGTGCATCCATAAACGTCATGCCATACGATGTGTATAAATCTTTAAATGTTGGACCTCTTAAAGAAACTAATATAGTGATTCAATTAGCAGATCGCTCAAATGCGTATCCAAAGGGTGTGTTAGAAGATATCTTGGTTCAAGTAGGTAATATGCTTTTTTCAGCTAATTTTTATATCTTGCAGATGGGCACTGATGATGCATCTTCTTCCACTCCTATTTTATTCGGAAGGTCGTTCTTGAAAATGAATACAACAAAAATAGATATTCATAATGGATCTTTAAGTATGAAATTTAATAGTGAATTAATTAAGTTCAATATTTATAATACAATGAAAATTCCAAATGATGAAAAACCTATTGTTTCTATGGAATTTATTGATACATGGGTGTAGGAAAATTTAATTTTGGAAGACAAAGATAAGCTTGGAATAATCCTTGAAGAGGAAAACGCATCACGTTAGCAAAGAAATGAGGAAACGACATTATCTCGTGATCAAATGGAGACGTCATTGTTTGTAGAGACCATCGAACCACTCCTCTAGTAGCTCACGTCTATGGAAGTGTCCACTAGTGTGGACAAGTTGCTGCCTTTATTAGTCAATCCACCAACATTGGAATTGAAGAACCTACCTAGTCATTTGAAGTACATCTTTTTAGGTGAGCAAGACACATTGCATCTTATTATTTCTAATCAACTTTCAGATGTGTAGGAAAGCTAGCTGGTTAATGCATTAAAAGAGAGTAAAGAAGCTTTCATTTGGATAGTGGATGATTTGAAAGGTATTAGTCCCACTATTTTCATGCACCGAATTTTGAAGGAAGATGAAGTGAAGGAGGTGAGGCAGCCACAACGTCGTCTAAATCCACCCATGATGGAAATGGTGAAGAAAGAGATTTTGAAGCTTCTTGACACTAGCATCATTTATCCAAATTTGGATAGTAATTGGGTAAGTCCGGTTAAGGTAGTTCTAAAGAAAACTGGTGTGATTGTGATTGAAAATAACGATGGTGAGTTAATACCAACTCATGTTCAAAATGGTTGGACAGTATGCATAGATTATAGGAAGCTTAATTCAGTTACTAGAAAAGATCATTTTTCACTTCCATTTATTGATCAAATGCT
>JANSVA010000004.1:22298649-22308682 GCA_025504915.1 Erythroxylum reticulatum | reverse complement strand
AAACTATTAAGTAAGCAATCACAATGTATTGCAATTAACTTCTATATACTTGTATAAAACAATAGAAATTGAAAATTAAGTAAACAATCACCCCAAATCGTGGGCTACGCCCAGTCTTTAGAATCCTTTCTAAGATTTCACTATTCTTCTCACAGGTACAAGTATTCTTTTTCACAGAGCCTCTTCAGGTCTCTTACACCAAGTATTGTTTTTCTCGCTTAGCCTCTTCAGGCTCTCAGCTTTTCTTCTTTCTTATAGAAAGATATTGCAAGCTTTGTTATAGTAATGATAGCTCTAATGTTTCGCACAATGAATACAGTGTTTGCTAAAGATCAAAAACTTTTTAAAATCTCCAAATTTTTAATCTTCAACTTCGAATTGTATTTATAGCCTTCATCTTCAACTGCTTTTTGATAACTGCTTCTTTCTTCTTGCTTCTTGATTATTATAGAAATAGTTATTTAGTTGAGTTTTGTAACTAACTCAAACTAGTTAACCATTTGACGTATTATCGGTTCTTCATCTTAGTTTTTCTTCCGTCTTAGTTTCACTTCCGCTTTATCTTACTTTCTTTCGTCTTACTTTTGCCTATGCTTCTGTCTCACTTTCTTTAGTCTTACTTCTGCTTCCGCTTCTGTCTCACTTTCTTTTGTCTTACTTCTGCTTCCATTTCCGTCTCACTTTCTTTCATCTCACTTTTGCTTCCGCTTCGTCTTACTTTTTTTCATCTCACTTTTGCTTCAAATTCCATCTCACTTTCTTTCGTCTCACTTCTACTTCCGCTTCATCTTACTTTCTTTTGTCTTACTTTTGCTTCTGCTTCCGTCTCACTTTCTTTCTTCTTACTTCTGCTTCCGCTTCATCTTACTTTCTTTTGTCTTACTTTTGCTTCCACTTCCATCTCACTTTCTTTTCCACTTCTTACTTTCTTTCTGATCAAAACGGTTCAACAATTTCTAATATTATTATTATTTGAATTTCATCAAAATTATTAAATGTGAAGTCATTTTGACTTAATAGATTTGTCTTAACAAATTGTAGACTGATGATTCCTCTTTGTATATAGTCTCGTATAAAATGATATCTAACTTCAATATGCTTTGCTCTTGAGTGTTGTATTAGATTCTTTGATAGATTGATAGCGCTTGTGTTGTCATAGAAGATTGGAATTTGATCTTCTTGTATAGAATAATCCTCTAACAGATACTTAATCCATAATGTTTGTGAACAATAGCTTGCAACTGACATGTATTCAGCTTCTCTAGTAGATAGAGCAATAGAACTTTACCTCTTGCTTGACTAAGAAATTAGATTATAACCAAGAAAGTGACAACCTCCACTTGTACTCTTTCTATCAATCCTATCTCCAGCATAATCAACATCACAGTAGCCAATTAACCTAAAATCTTTACCTTTCTCATACATTAATCAAAGATCAGTAGAACCTACTAAGTATCTCAATATTCTTTTGACAATAAGATAACGAGATTCTCTAGGATCTGCTTGAAATCTTGCACACAAATAAACATTAAAAAGTATATTAGGTCTACTTGTAGTTAGGTAAAGTAAAGAACTAATAATTCCTCTAAAAAGAGTTTGATCAACCTTCTTACCAGCTTCATCCTTAGATAAGAGGATTAAAGGATGCATATGAGTTGACCTAGGTTTGACTTTCTTCATTTTATATTTTGACTAACAATTCTTTGATATATTTTTGTTGATGAATAAAAATCTTTTCTTCAGTTTGTTTAATTTGTAAACCAAGAAAGAATTTCAAATCACCCATTATACTCATTTCAAATTCGTTTTTCAAAAGATTTTCAAAACTAGAACATAACTTCTTAGAAGTTGCACCAAAAATAATATCATCTACATATATTTGTACCACTATGAAATCATTTTAAATATATTTTCTAAACAAAGTCTCACCTAATTGACCTCTAATAAAGTCATTTCTAATAAAAAATGAACTCAAATGATCATACCAAGCACGAGGAGTTTGATTTAATCTATACAAAGCTTTATGAAGTCTATAGACATAGTCTGGTTTATCGGTATCTTCAAAACTAGGGGATTGCTTTACATAAACTTCTTCATCTATAAAACCATTCAAAAAGGAACTTTTCACATCCGTTTGAATCAATTTTATATCATGAAAAACAACATATGTAAGCAAAATCCTAATAACTTCTAGTCTAGCCACAGGAGCATAGGTTTCATTATAGTCTATTCCTTCTTATTGATTATAGCCTTGAGCTACTAATCTACCTTTGTTATGGTTAACTCTTCCTAATTTGTCTAGTTTATTTTTGAATACCCATATGGTTCCTATGATAGACTTATTGGATGGTCTAGAAACTAAAAACCAAACTTTGTTCCTTGTAAATTGATTTAACTCCTCTTGCATGGCTAAAATCCAAGCTTCATCTTGAAGAGCTTCATTAATTTTCTTAGATTTTAATTCAGAAATAAAAGCTACATTTGTCTCTCTACTAAATTTAGACCTAGTGATATGTGTTTAATTATTAATATATTTAATCATTTACACTTAGTGATTATTGATACAACAATGCTTAAGATACTCACTTTAATTCATATATTATTTTAGGTACAATTTAGAAGCAAAGAAATTAAAGTGAGTCGAAAGCACACCATTTAGGACATTTTTCAAAGATCAATGCTCGCTTGTTTTCATGGAGTGAGACAAAGAAAATTAAGAGAAGAAAAATGGAAGACAAAGAAGATGAAAAATTTAAATGCAAGTAGCTGTAAAAAAAGAGAAATAAACACAGCAACGCATGCGTTGACGCAGTGTGAATGTTGCAGCATTCACGCTGCAACGCTGCATTTAGGCAGCATTTAACGCTGTGTTTAGGAAACAAGAAATGCATCAAGAGAGGAGCACAGAAGATTTAAAAGAGGACCAATCTTAATTGTCCCATCAACAACAAATAGGAGAGTGGCGAGGTGGCAGTAGCTAGGCACAACAGGTGCAGGCATGGAGAGGCTTCGGCTACGGCTTGGCTGGGCTGAGGACGATTTGTGGCTGTAGCTTGCTTGGGCTTGCAGCTTGTGGCTTGGAGATGCAATAGGTACTGGCACTGACGTGAGGAGAGCAGGCTGCGGGGTCTTTAGAGAAACAGTGAGCAGTAGCGTTTATCATAAACCCCCCAACTTTATTTGTCCCATCGATGGACAATGTATAGTGAGAGGGTAGCCTAAAAGGAGCACTGAATGGGTATTTAAGTAGGGACATTAGATGGGGCTGAAGCAATTTTTTGGGAAAGAACCATAAGGGGCTAGGCATCCCGACACCGGTTCGAAGGTGACACTGATGCCGATGACCTGAGTTAAGTATTTTTATTATTTTGTTGTTTCTTTCTCTCATTAGGAATTGATTGTGTTATCCTGTGTTAATTGATTTGGGTTTTGTGTATGGATAATCAGATTTTCATTATTATTCGATTATTTGTGTATGAACCCATTGGGTATCGTGAATTGATGATTTTAATGCGTTCATTGAATCCTTAATTTCAAACCTATTGCTAGAATTTTGATATAATCTGTAATTGTTATGTTGAAATTCATATGTAGTGACTAATGATTCGTAATCACTACGAATAACACGACCTAGGTTAAATGACGCATTATATGTGGTTGTTGCCTTAATTAATTGGTTTTCCTAATTCGTAATGCTATTGCCTAGTTAAATCTAGAGATTGTATCCTAGGTTGTTCGGTGGTTAGGTTTAATTAATGATCGTATCTTGATTAAACAAAACCTAAGGGAAAACTCGGATTAATTTTTAACCCACGATTAATAGTTGCTAGGAGAGGTTAAAGAATAACAAATTAATAAAATATGCTTAGTCAGGGTGTAAGCTGAGATTGAACTAAAGAACCGGGTCCTTACCAAATTCCCCACCTTTATCATTTTTTCATATTTTCTTTAATTTGTTTTTGTTAGTTAGTTTCATTTTATTTTCTCCTTTGAAAAATCCAACCCCCCCCCGGGTGTTAAATCTAAACATTAGTTAATTTCATTTCATAAACTTTACAAACACTCTCTGTGGGATCGACCTAGACTCGCCACTGTTACAGTAGTAGTCTAGTTATTTTATTTTGACTAGCATAACGACGCGCGGTAACCTAGTTATTACTCCTTTTGATGTTTCTCCTATAATCAGGTTTTCTGGGTGAGAAGATTTGTACTTCCAGTCTTTTCTAAGACTAAAGGAGTAGATAGAGTTTCATCATCAAAATTGTCTCTTCTATCTAGATGAGAATCATCATCAAATTTGACATGTATAGACTCTTCAACAGATTTAGAAAAAAGATTATAAACTTTAGAGGTAATCGAATATCCTAGAAAATTCCTGAATTGATCTTAGAATCAAATTTATCCAACTTTTCTTTTGTTTAAAATATAGTGCATTTGCAATCAAAAGGATGGAAGTAAGATATATTTGGCTTTCTTCCTTTCCATAAATCATATGGAGTTTTATTTAAAACAGGTCTAAAAAATACTCTATTTTGAATATAATAAGTTATATTTACGGCTTCTGCCCAGAAATATTTAGGAAGATTCATTTCACATAGCATAGTCTTTTTCATTTCCTGAATCGTCCTGTTCTTTCTTTCTACAACTCCATTTTGTTGAGGAGTTCTAGGAGTATAGAAATTATGAAAAATTCCATTCTCTTCACAAAATATTATGAATTTTTCATTTTCAAATTCTCCACCATGATCACTCCTAATTCCAACAATAGAAATTTCCTTTTCATTTTGTAACTTTTTGGATAGAACTTTAAAGCACTTAAGAGGTTCATGTTTATGTGATAAAAACAATATCCAAAAAAATCTAGTGAAGCCATCAACAATTACAAGATCATACTTCTTTCCGCCTAGACTTAGTATTCTGGTTGGACTAAACAAGTCTATATGTAACAACTCTAGAGGTCTAGATGAAGTTACAACATTTTTAGAGGAAAAAGATGTTTTAACTTGTTTTCCTTTTTGACAACTCTCACAAAAGAAATCTTTGTTAAAACTTATCTTTGGTAATCCTCTTACCAAATCATGTCTATTCAACTTGGAAATATGTTTAAAACTAACATGACCAAGCTTTATATGCCAAATCAGTTTTTCCTCATCTGTTGATATAAAACATGAAATATTTTGACTTTTCAAATCATAAGTTAATTTTATAGAGATTATTTCATCTCTTGGCAGAAAAGAATAGGGAATCGTCCTTGTTTTTAACTACACAATAATTTTGATTAAAGGATACTTCAAACCAGAATCATATAATTGACTTACACTAGTTAGATTATGCTTTAAGCCTTCAACTAGCAGAATATAATCAATAGATGCAAAAGAATCTTTACCAATTTTGCCAATTCTAATTATTTTGCCCTGCTAGTTGTCTCCAAAAGTTACTAATTTTTCTTGCTTATTTTGGAGGTCTAGGATTATAGACCTTCTTCCCGTCATATGTTGCAGGCATCCACTGTCCAAGTGTCATTGGTGTTGAAAGAGATTTGTAGTATATATTATATCTTTCTTAGGTACCCATATTTTCTTGGTTCCTTTGGGGTTAGCCTTACAATTATTCGTCGAGTAATAAGAATGTTGTTTCTTTTTCTTTCTATTAGGAAAAGACTCCTATTATGATGAACGTTACTATTATTAAAACCTAAACCACTCTTATCATTTGGATGTCTATATTTTCCAATCATCTCATTCATCCTTTTTGTACTTTCATTAAATGTTGATAAATCTCCTGAAAGATTGTTAATCCTTTGTTTCAGTTAATTAATTTTCACAGATCTATCTACGGTTACTTTCTTTTTCATATTGTCTAATTGTTTCTTAAAGAAGATTTTTTCTTTTTCTAAGATTTCTATATTCTTCAAAATTTTAGCAAATTTCTTTTTCAATATCCTATATTGTTTCAAGATAGCATTTAAATCTTCTAACAATTCTAAATAAGCATCCTGAAGATCATTAAAGTTAGAAGTTACCTCATCATCGCATTCCTTTTTGGCTACCAAGCATATATTTGCTTGTTCTAATGTTTCTGAGTCGGAGTCAGATTCAGACAAATCTAGATCTTCCCAAATTGCCATCATGCTCTTTTTGTTTTCTTTACTTTCTTTTGTTTTCATTTAAGCAACGGGCATTCAGACTTACGATGTCCTGGTTTATTGCACTCATAGTAGGCAATAGAACTTCATTCTTTGAATCATCTTTGCTATTTTTCTTAAAAGAAAAGTCTTTATTTACTTTTTCTTTCTTTTTCCACATCCTCCTAATCTTTCTTGAAATGAAGGATAGTTCATCATCATCTTCACTTGAATCTTGATCAGATTCACTAGCATCATCATTCTTGATTTCTTCAACTTTAATGCTTTTGAAGATGTGCTTCTATTTTTTTTGGATCTTCTGATTCTTCTGACTAGTCTTTAATGCAATAGATTTATCTCTTCTAGGTTTATCTTTTGCATCAAGCTCTACTTAATGTATTTTCAGTGAACCAAGCAATTCATCTAGCTTCAGCTTACTTAAATCGTTGGCCTCTTGTATTGCCATTACTTTAGGTCTCTATCTTTTTAGAAGACTTCTGAGAATCTTTCTGACATGATCTTGATTATCGTAGATTCTCCCAAGAGCTTTAAGTCCATTAATAACAATTGTTTGGAATCGTTTAAACATCTGATCAATAGTCTCATCATCTTTCATCCTGAACAGCTCATACTGATAAACAAGAATACTAATCTTGGACTCTTTCACCTGATTTGTGCCTTCATGTGCAATGGCTAATGTGTCTCACATTTCTTTTGCAGATTCGCATCCATGAACCTTAGCATATTCACTTCTACTTAGGGCACAACTTAAAAAAGAACTTGTCCTTTGAGTTTAACTGAAATCGAGCTTTCTGATCGACTAACCGTTTGTCATGAGACATGCTATTGCCTTCGTCGTCTGTTGGTGTATATGGACCATTCGCAATGATATCCTAAAGATCAATAAATGTGGATTCTATAAAGAGTCGCATCCTGTCCTTTCAATAATGATAATCTTCACCATTGAATGCAGGAGGTCCTGTGACCGAGGCACCTTAAGCTATAAAAAGATGTGAATTAGCCATGGATTTTTGTCCTCACTTTGTAACAGTGTTTCTTAGAAACCTTGCTCTGATAACAACTGAAGTAAATCACTTGTTAATAGAGAAATCACATATAATATGTAAAATACACAATAAGGGGGGTCAAATTGTGTAAAATCTTCAAAGATATTAATCTTTAGGGATTTTTTTGAATTTCTTTACAAATTTAGATGATCATAAATACAATTTACTAAAGTCGATGAGTAATGCAATCGTAAAAATTATTATCTACTCTTCTAACAATAAGAAAATTAAAAGATAAGGGTTAGAGAATAGACGCCTCGATTTTATACTAGTTCATCCTTAACCTTGGGCTACGTCCAGTCCTCAGAGTTTGTCTGAGATTTCACTATACTCTTCAACTTTACAAGCATTCTTTCTACCCTTGTAGAGCCTCTTCAGGTCTCTCTAGAAAAGTATTCTTTATCTGCTTTCTTAGCCTCTCCAGCCTCTAGCCTTTCTTTCTCTTAGAAAGATATTGTTTGAGCTTCACATTATAGATGAGTTCACTCTCTTTCTTTTGCAATTGACTACAGAGTTTCTCTAAGTATTGTACAAGAAGATTTTCTCTCTTGTAAAAATGTTATTTAGTTTCCGACTAAAACTAGTATTTATAGTCTAAGTCTTCAACTGTCTTCTTAAGAAACTGCTTCTTGAATCTTCTAGAAGCTGTTATTAGTTGAGTCCTATAACTAACTCCAACTAACTAACTAACTGACATTCTAGGATAGTTTCCATTTTCATCATCTGTTAACTACACTTCTTTTGATGTCGCTTCTTCTAGTGTCACACTTCTTCTGTTGTTGATGTGTATCTTCTTATGATGATGTGTATCTTCTTTTGATGTCCGTCTTGAGTTTAAAATATCTTTTAGGTTTGACCATATATCATTTGGTGTTGACTTTCTATATCTTCTAGTGTTGACTACACATTTTGTAGGTTTGACTTCGTGTCACTTGCATTTTTATACGCACTTAACAAACTTATCAAAATAGGTCACACATTTTTAAGATTATTATTATTTGATTGTCATCAAAATTAATAGAAATGAAGTCTTTTTGACTTAACATGGTCGAGAAGAGTGTCATGACCTTAGGTGATGACCTCATCGATGACTAGACCTCTTGGTGTTCAGTCACCCGCAAGCCCATAGAATGGTGTCGATACGGGGACTTGACTTTTATGTAATAGCATCAAAGGCATGGGGGTCGCTTAATCTGTTATGCCTAGCACACGATTGGCCAATCGTTGCCTCACCAATCACTAAAATCATATATAAATATTAAGTGCTAAAATCAAACACGCACCATGCCTTTATTTATCATTCCAACTGATGAAATGGAACCCTTCAATGGCTCTAAGCCAAAAGAAAACACATACATGTAGCATACATCATTCGGTTATGCGTATGTAGGTTCCAAAACATTATTTCATGTAATAAAAGTAATCTTTTGCTTTCCAAATGCAAAGTTGTTCAAATATGTAGTTTTAGAAAATAAAATATTATCCTTTGCACTTCATGTGCAGGTTTGTTAAAAACAATATCGTTTCTCAGAATATGTAATAAAAACATTGGTTGCACTTTAAGTGCAAATAGTTATTCAAAAAATGTGATTTATTAAATACACAGGTATACTACCATCTATTTGAGATTCAATTCTATAATGCGTTACCTAGGTTCAAAATTCACATACAAGTGATTATACATTTCTTGAGATGTCTTAATCCCATTTGAGAGATATGGTTTCCCCAACTTACCTCAAAAGAAGGTGTATAGTCCCTTCACTTTAACAATCCTCGGTATGGGCTCCTTGATCTAGAGCTTCCGAGCCTTTATACATATAAATATGCAACATATTTATTACTCAAACATGTACCTCAGATTCATACACCACCATAGCCAAATTCATCCCTAATCAATCATCATAAATGTTATTCTAATGTATGTCAGTAAGTCAATAATTCACTTACTAATTCAGCACAATGTCTCCTCAACCATCAAGCCAACTTAACCTTATGTGCAATGTTTACATCCTTTTCTTCCTAATGTTCCTTTTTGAACAAGCTGTCTTCTTTTAATCATAACTCTCTCTACAAAAATCCAAATGTCATAAATCTTGTGCCCCCTGAAACTAGACTTCTATTAGTCTTAATATGTCCAAAAATTACATAAACAACATTTCCTTTAAAATTTAATCTCCTTCCAAATTCTGTCATTTTTTTTGTAAGAATTTCTGTCTCTTCTAACCTTATAGTTGACCTCCTCTCTCACTTCTATTTCCTTTTTCATCCATTTTGTCTAGAAAAGTCAGGAAGGTCAAACTAATCAATGTGTTACCATTCCATTAGTCTATGTGTCACCATTTTATTGGTAGATATGTTATTCTTCTATTGGTCCATATATTACTATTTTATTGGTCCACATGTCACTTGCTTTAGGCTCCATATGTTGCTCCTTTAAGCCTCCATATGTCACTACTTGTAAGGCTACATATGTCAGCAATTGTAAGGTTACACATGTCACTAATTGTAAGGCTATATATGTCACCATTTGTAAAGCTACATATGTCACCCTTCTATTACTCCATAAGTCACATGTCTAAAGTGTTAGTATGTGCCTTAGGCCCATGGACGTATGTGACTTTTATACGAACATTATGACTTATTAGTAATATATTCTGAGGTATTCTTTTACATATGCATGTATATCGCTTATGTAATGTGATTTACATTCCATGAATAGTATTAGGCTTATGTCATCAAGTATGTGACATGATAGTAAAACCATAAGCATTATAATATTATTCTAAACTGTCCCTGGTTAATCGTTATTGGTGGAACAATAATGAATTAAGGCTAGTATGTG
>JANSVA010000004.1:22285324-22298549 GCA_025504915.1 Erythroxylum reticulatum | reverse complement strand
ACCCATTCATAATTGATTTTCTACACTCATCCTAACACCATTGTATGGATCATCCAACTTCCAAAACATCTCTATAACAAATCATTGGTCATTAATGATCATTTATAATTACAAAAACAAGACATTTATATAGATTTTTCACCATCCACATCACACACATTCAACTCACAAAATCAAGTCATCAATCCCACATTTCTCATCATTCCAGTTTCATTTAACAATACCCATAACATTTAAAGCATAACTTACTTGGTTTCACTTCAGATTCTTCAAAAACAACACTAGCCCCAGCTCCCAAGTATCACACGCTCATCATCTTCTAAAGGTGATAGAGATAGGTTTTTAATGACAATGAGAAAGAAAATAGCAAAAATGCTAGTGGCATATGGAGTAAAGTGTGATCTTCAAAGTTAATTTAGTAGTCATTGAAGAAAATGAAAATGATGGTGAAGAAGAGAAGAAAGTCACGAAGAGGAAAATGGGGAGAGCAAGAACAACACCTAATAGACTTTTAAATAAAAAGCATCGTGGGAGAGCAAGAAAAAGAGTTTAAATGCTTAATGGACTCAAGACATTGTTAGGCAAGTGACAAAAGTCACTTGCCACATATCCAATTCTTATTACATAAATCCAATTTCTATTCTAATTGTCTCTCAATTTTTAATGACACCTATCAATAAATCCTAAAGTCATTTATCAAAATTTTTATTGCCATTTGATAGTAATTTATACTACCATTTATCATTTTTTTTGCCACTTGACATTTTTCTTAGTCTAAAAATTACCCCAAAATTTTTCAAAAATTTTCTTAAAATTCTCCAAAAATTCTAAATCAACAATTACACTCTCCAAATTAATTTTCAACACATAAAACCAAGTTTCTCAATATACTCACATTTGTAAACAATTATACCCAGAATGTCAATAAAAGTATAAACAGTCATTTTTATGTGCAAAGATTCAAGATTCAAGTGCACGAGCATATCAAATAATGTATGAGCATGAAACACATTTCTAATCTCTCAGTGAATCTCTCACATTTACAATTTTGGCCTTAACATGGGTATCGGGATGTTACAACTTGTGTTGTCATAAAAGATTGAAATCTAATCTTCTTGGATAGAATAATATTCTAACTGATATTTAATCCATAACATCTGTGAAAACCAGCTTACTTCTGACATGTATTTAGCTTCTGCAGTAGATAGAGCAGTTGAACTTTGCCTCTTGCTTGACCGAGAAATTAGATTATGATCAAGAAAGTGACAACCTACACTTGTACTCTTTCTATCAATTTTATCTCCATCATAATCAGCAATACAGCAGCCAATTAATGTGAAAACTTTACCTTTCTGATACATTAAGCAAAGATTAGTAGAACCTACCAAGTATCTCAATATTCTTTTGATAGTAATATAATGAGATTCCCCAGGATCTGCTTGAAATCTTGCACACAAACAAACACTAAACAATATATTAAGTCTACTTGCAGTTAGGTAAAGAAAGAACCAATAATTCCTCTAAAAAGAGTTTGATCAATCTTCTTACCAACTTCATCTTTAGATAAGAAGATTGAAGGATGCATAGGATTTGAGATAGGTTTGACATTCTCCATTTTATATTTGGTTAAGAGTTCTTTGATATATTTTTATGGATGAATAAAAATCTTTTCTTCAGTTTGTTTAATTTGTAAACCCAGAAAGAATTTCAATTTACCCATCATACTTATTTCAAATTAACTTTTCACATCCATTTGAAACAGCTTTATATCATGACAAACAACATATGCAAGCAAAATCTTAATAGCTTCTAGTCTAGCCATAGGAGCATATGTTTCATTATGATCTATTCCTTCTTGTTGATTATAGCCTTAAGCTACTAATCTAGCTTTGTTATGGTTTACTCTTCTAGATTAGTCTAGTTTGTTTTTGAATACCCATATGGTTCCTATGATAGACTTATTGGATGGTTTGGGAACTAGAGACCAAACTTTATTTCTAGTAAATTGATTTAACTCCTCTTGCATGGCTAAAATCCAAGCTTCGTCCTTAAGAGCTTCATCAATTTTCTTAGGTTCTAATTCAGAAACAAAAGCTACATTTGCCTCTCTTCTAAATTTAGAACTAGTTCTCACTCCTTCTGATGTTTCTCCTATAATTAGGTTTTCTGGGTGAGAAGATTTATAGTTCCAATCTTTTCTTAGACTAAAGTTTTCAGAGATATCTTCGACCTTATCAGGTGGATCATTTGGTGATGACATGTCTAGATTATTAACTAAAGGAGCAGATAGAGTTTCATCATCAAAATCGTCTCTTCTATCTAGGTGAGAATCATCATCAAATTTTACATGCATAGACTCTTCAATAGATTTAGAAATAAGATTATAAACTCTAAAAGCTTTAAAAGTAATCGAATATCCTAGAAAAATTCCTGAATTGATCTTAAAATCAAATTTATCCAACTTTTCTTTTATATTCAATACATTTGCAACCAAAAGGATGGAAGTAAGATATATTTGTCTTTCTTCCTTTCCATAACTCATATGAAGTTTTATTTAAAATAGGTCGCAAAAATACTCTATTTTGAATATAAGAAACTATATTTATAGCTTCTGCCCAGAAATACTTAGGAAGATTCATTTCATATAGCATAGTCGTTGCCATATCCTGAATTGTCATGCTCTTTCTTTCTATAACTCCATTCTGTTGAGAAGTTCTAGGAGCAGAGAAATTATGGAAAATTCCATTCTCTTCACAAAACATTTTGAATTTTTCATTTTCAAATTCTCCACCATGATCACTCCTAATTTCAGCAATAGAAATTCATTTTTCATTTTGTAACTTTTTAAATAAAACCTTAAAACACTTAAGAGATTCATCTTTATATTATAAAAACAATATCCAACAAAATCTAGTGAAGTCATCAACAATTACGAGATCATACTTCTTTCCGACTAGACTTAGTATTCTAAATGGACCAAACAAATCTATATGTAACAACTCTAGAGGTCTAAATGAACTTACAATATTTTTAGATGAAAAAGATGTTTTAATTTGTTTTCCTTTTTAAAAACTCTCGCAAAAGAAATCTTTGTTAAAACTTATCTTTCGTGATCCTCTTACCAAATCCTGTCTAACTAACTTGTAAGTATGTTTAAAAATAACATGGCCTATCTTTTTGTGCCAAATCAATTTTTCTTCATCTATTGATATAAAACAAGAAATATTTTGACTTTTTAAATCATCTAAGTTAATTTTATAGAGATTATTTCGTCTCTTGACAGAAAAGAATATGGAATTGTCCTTGTTTTTTACTATACAAGAATTTTGATTAAAGGATACTTCAAAATCAGAATCACACAATTGACTTACACTAATTAGATTATGCTTTAAGCTTTTAACTAGCAAAACATTATCAATAGACAAAAAAGAATCTTAACCAATTTCGCCGATTCCAACTATTTTGCCCTGCTAGTTGTCTCCAAAAGTTACTGATCCTCCTTGCTTATGTTAGAGGTCTAGGAACATAGACCTTCTTTCTGTCATATGTCGCGAGCATCCATTGTCTAAGTACCATTGGTACTGGTTGGTTTTTCTAAGAAAGGAGATCTACAGTAAATATTATATCCTTTTTAAGTACCCATATTTTCTTGGGTCCTTTGGGGTTAGCCTTATAGTTTTCCATCAAATAATAAGAATATTATTTCTTTTTCTTTCTATTAGGAACACAACTCTTATTATGAAGAACATTGTTATTATGAATAGTATTCTTAAAACCTAAACCACTATTATCATTTGGATGTCTATATCTTACAATTATATCATTCATCCTTTTTGTACTTTCTGTAAATGTTGATAAATCTGCTGAGAGACCGTTAATCCTTTGTTTAGTTGATTAATTTTCTCAGATCTATCTACAGTTACTTTCTTTTTCATATCGTCTACTTATTTTTTAAGGCAGACGTTTTCTTTTTCTAAAAAATCTGTGTTCTTCAAATTTTTAGCAAATTTCTTTTTCAATATTCTATATTGTTTTAAGATAGCATGTGAATCTTCTAAAAATTCGAAATACGCATTCTGAAGATCATCAAAGTTAGAAATTACCTCATCATCACATTCTCTTTTAGCTACTAAGCATATATTTGCTTACTCTGATGTTTCTGAATTGGATTCAGATTCAGACGAATCCAAATCTTCCCATGTTGCCATCATACTCTTTTTGTTTTCATTACTTTTTTACGTTTTCTTTTGAGCAAAGTGCATTCAGACTTATAATGTCCTGATTTATTGCACTTATAGCAGACGATAAAACTTTTCTCATTCTTTCAATCGTCTTTTTTATTCTTCTTAAAAGAGAAATCTTTATATCCCCTTGATTTCTTTTTTCACATCCTCATAATCTTTCTTAAAGTGAAGGATAGTTCATCATCATCTTCACTTGAATCTTAATCAGATTCACTAGCATCATCATTCTTGATTTCTTCAATCTTTAATGCTTTTAAAGATGTGATTCTATTTTTCTGTATCTTCTGACCAACCTTTAATGCAATAGATTTATTTCTTCTGAGTTTATCTTCTGCATCAAGCTCTACTTCATGAATTTTTAGTGAACCAAGGAATTCGTCTAGCTTCAGCTTACTTAAATCCTTGGCCTCTTATATTGTCATTACTTTGGGTCTCCATCTTTTTGGAAGACTCCTAAGAATCTTTCTGACATAATCTTAACTATCGTAGATTCTCCTAAGAGCTTTAAGTCTGTTAACAATTGTTTGGAATCATACAAACATCTGATCAATAATTTCATCATGTTTCATCTTAAATAGCTCATACTGATGAACAAGAATACTAATCTTGGACTCTTTCACTTGATTTATGCCTTCATATGCAATGGCTAATGTGTCCCACATTTCCTTTGCAAATTCGCATCCATGAACCTTATCATATTCAGTTCTGCTTAGAGCATGAATTAAAATGAACTTAACTGTTGAGTTTAACTGAAATCAAACTTTCTAATCAGCTGACTATTTGTCACAAGAGATGTTATTGCCTTCATCGTCTGTTGGTGTATATGGACCATTCTCAATGATATCCCAAATATCAATATGTGTGGATTCTATAAAGATCCACATCCTGTCCTTCCAGTAATGATAATTTTCACTATTAAATGCAGGAGGTCTTGTGACTGAGGCTCCTTCAGCTATAAAAACATGTGATTCATCCATAAATCTTTTTCCTCATTTTGTAATAGGGTTTTTTGGAAACCTTGCTCTGATACCAACTGAAGTAAATCACTTGTTAATATAGAAATCATGTATAATTGTAGAATACACAAAAGGGGTGTTGAATTGTGTAAAATCTTCAGAGATATTAATCTTTAGAAATTTCTTGAATTTCTTTACAAATTCAGATGATCACAAAACAATTAACTTAAATTGATGAGTAATGCAATTGCAAAAATTATTATCTACTCTTCTAACAACAAGAAAATTAAAAGATAAGGGTTAGAGAATAGACGTCGCGATTTTATACTAGCTCACCCTTAACTTTAGGCTACGTCCAGTCCTCAGAGTTTTCCCAAGTGAAAAAATGTTACAAGTATTCTTTCTACACTTGCAGAGCCTCTTTAGGTCTCTCTTACAAAGTATTCTTTATCTACTTCCTTAGCCTCTCCAAGCTCTAGCCTTTCTTTCGCTTGGAATGATATTGTTTGAGCTTCACGTTACAGATGTATTCACTCTCTTTCTTTCTCACTTGAGTACAGAGTTTCTCTAAGTATTATACAATCAGATTTTCTCGCTTGTATTGTTTTGTTGTAAAAACACACTCTGTTTAGTTTACAACTATAACTAGTATTTATAACCTAAGTCTTTAACTGTCTTCTTGAGAAAACTACTTCTTAAATCTTCTAGAAATCGTTATTAGTTGAGTCCTGTAACCAACTCCAACTAACTAATTGACTGACATTTTAGAATAGTTTTCATTTGCATCGTTTGGTACTATGCTTTATCTCATGTTACTTTCATCTGATGTCGCGCTTTCGTCTAGTTTATATAAGACGCTTTGTTGTATAAATAAGTATCGTCTTGAGTTGACCTTATATCATCTTAAGTTGACCTTTTGTATCTTTTTATGTTAACCGTCTTAAGTCTTAAGTATCATCTTGGTTTGATTATGTATCGTCTTGAGTTGACGATTTGTGTCACTTACATTTTTCTACACACTTATCAAACTCATCAAAACAATTCACGTACTTCTATAATAATTATTATTTGATTTTCATCAAAATTAAAGAAGTTGTCTTCTTGACTTAACATCCCAGTCATATAAAGCCTCTCTCTCCTTCTGCTAGGATATCTCTTAAAAGAGAGTGTCTCAGAGATAAGAGAGGTCTGCACAAAGTTCGTCGAGTTTATCATCAAGGGTCTTTAAAATAATAGGCTCAGTAACGCCTTGAGCTAGAGAATCTTCCTTAACTGGTGTCGTAAATACAGAGGGCGCACTAATATCTTAAGTATAGGTGGAGGGACGAGGTGGGTGAATAGTAGGTGGTTGAAGGCGGGTATACCTAAAGAGTGAGGTGGGGTTAAAATAAATGTCAGTCTCCAACTCCTGGATATTGTGTTCTCGAAAGATGTCAGAGATGAGGTGAGGAAAGGTGATGAGATTTGTGAATTTGGCGGTGGTAATGGAGTCATGGAGGGCGGAGGCAATAGCGTCAGTTATATCAACCGGGCGACCAGTCATTAAGAGGTAGATATGTAATGCTTATTATTTTGTGACATATGTGAGGTGGGTGGTCGGGATGATATTGTTGCAGACTAGATGAAGCCAAGGACGAGCTGTGGGTTAGAGATCAAATCGATTTAGATAGAGTTGGTAATATCAGGGTCGATGCCATTTGGTGCCCTCTTGACAGAGGGTGCAAATAACATCGTCTGAAGGATAGTTGTGGACCAGCTAATCATAGTGGCAACGGAGAATGGGAGGAAGATTGAAATGGAAATGGATATTAGTGATGGTAAATGCATTGGGTTCTTTAATACCACAGATTAGTGATGGAAATGGATATTAGTGATGGAAATGGATACCACTAAGAGGGCTACGAGGGGTAGTAGGGGTAATATGGTTACGAAGTTTAGCACTAGGCATTGTCCTGCAGAAATACACACCAAAACATAACTAAACAAATGAGTAGAGCAAACTATCATAAATAAAATGAATCTAAAAGTGAAAATGGAAAAGAAAACAAGATAATAACCTCATCTACCCTAAATAATATAAAAACTAAGGAAAATGAAGAGAAGAAAATACTTACTAAGATTAAAGAAAAATGCGTAGAGAGTTGGAAGGAAGAGAATAGGCAAGAAACTCAACGATGCCCGTGACAAAGAATGAGGGTGGAGATGAAGGGGGATGGTCAGGGGGTTTAAATAGGGGTTTTGAGATGTGAAATGAAAAAAAAAAGGACAGAGGGAATACGAAAGGTTAAGAGAAAATAGAGGTGGAAGGGTAATTTCATAGCATCAATTTTGCACAGATTAAACTTTCTCCATAGTAAACTTAACCCTAGTCGTAAAAACAACAAAGTATTGAGGTTTTGCCGTGACAACGTGAACTCACACCACAGCAAAATTTACCTGAAAGCAATAGAGAAGAAAGCTGGGAAGTTCGCCGTGGCGACGTGGAATGCACGCTGTGGCGAAATTTACTTGAAGCAATATAAAGAATGTGAGTGTCTTTCGCCGCAGTGATGTTAAATCCATGCTACGACGAAATTCTCCTGAGAGCAAAATAAAGGAAATAAGGTATGTTCATCGCGGCAACGTAGACTTCACACCGCGGCGAACTTTACCCGAAAGGAAAATTTAGGAAGGCAGAAATTTGAAAAATGACTCACAAACAAACAATTGACACAAGCTGGATACTCAGTACACTTAAAAATCATATACAAAGTCATAAGGCACCAAAATGGCTCAAGAAAATAAAGTGCAACACAATTAATCACATCAATTTCCTCAAACTTGAAGATGTATCATGCTTCAAGCCGAAAAGGCACAACAAACATAAAACAGGAGAGGAATTATTGAATTGAAAAACTGCTTAAATTAAAAGCTAAGCTAATGTCCTATTGAATTGGTTTCTCCCCCACACTTATTCAACAAACTAATGCATCCACAATGTCATAATCAGTCATAAAGCAAAAGTAAGTAACCAAGTGAAAGAGAGAAATAACCTGATGATTATGGAGGTTCCTGTTTCTCTTGGTGAACATTTGACAGATAGCCATATTGTAGTACGATGACTTTACCACTTTTCGTGTCGATGTCAGCCTCCTCAATTCTAGATTAACCTAAAACATCAACGGAAAACCTTTCTCTTGAAGGGTCATCATTGACAATTAAAGAATTCAATGAGTTCAATGCAGAGCTAGAGTAAGCATTTTGGAGTTCAAACTCAAAGTATGCATCATTAATAACAACATCAAGCATGTTATCTCCTAATAGAGAATAATCCTCATATGGATGTTTCATTGCTTCATACATATTAAAGCTCACTTCTTGATCTCCTACCTCCATGGTGATGGTACCTTCTTTCATGCTAATCATAGTACTAGTAGTCGTTAAAAAGGGTCTATCGAGAATCAATGTAGTGTCCTGCACAACTTCAGAAGACATGTCAAATACATAAAAGTTAGCTGGAAAGACCAAACCCTTTACTTGGACCAAAATGTCCTCTATAATGCCCACTGGATGCCTAAGAGACCTATAAGCCAATTGTCAAACTATAGATGTAGACTTTAGACTTTTCACTCCTAATGATGTGTAGACAGACTTAGGCATCACACTAATGGCTGCCCCTAGATTTGATAAGGCTCCTTCTATGGTAACTTTTCCTATGGTGCACGGGATGGTGAAAGATCCAAGGTCTTGGCATTTTACTGGGATTTGGGGTTTGAACAATGCAGACACATTTGAGTTTACTTGCACTCTTTCATTTGGTCTGAACTTCTTTTTGTTGGTGCACAGGTCTTTAAGGTATTTAGCATATGCAAGGAACCTTTTCACAAGGTCAAGAAAAGGGATGTTGAATTTTACTCTCCCAAACAAATCAATCATACCTTTCTCATATTGGTCATCCTTTTGCTAAGCAAATACGAATTAGGAAAAGGAATGTCTTTAAAGTTTACCTCCTTGTCATTGGTTTCATAGGCTCCTTGCTTGCTTGATTCCGAGTTGGTTTCAGAATTTGCTTCCTTGCTCTTTAATTGCTTACACTCCTTTTCAATCAAAATTACTCTCTCCTTGGAACTTTCAGACTTCTTGACTTTTTCATTTGTTATAGAAATCCACTATGATATGTAAACTACATAAGAAGGGGGGTTAAATTGTGTAATCTTTTCGAAAATATTAATCTTTTAAAACTTCTTGAATTTCTTTAACAAAAATTCAAATGATTACTAAAGCACTTTACAAAAAATTCAAATGATTATCTAATCGTCTAACAACAAGAAAATTAAAAGCAAAGGTTAGAGAATAGACACTGGGATTTTATACTGGTTTACCCCAAACCTTAGGTTATGTCCATTCCTCAGAGTTAGTCTGAGATTTCACTATAGTCTTCAACTTTACAAGCATTCTTTCTATACTTGCAGAGCCTCTTCAGGTCTCTCTCATAAAGTATTCTTTATCAGCTGTATTAGCCTCTCTAGGCTCTAGCCTTCCTTTCTCTCTCTACGAAAAGTTTTTTTGAGCTTTAGGTTATAGATGTATTCGCCCATTTCTTTTGCACTTTGAATATAGAATATTTGTTAATGTAAAAGCATTCGTTATCTTAGTCTTCGACTAGAATTAGTACTTATAGCTTAAATCTCCAGCTGTCTTCTTGAAAACTACCTCTTGAATCTTCTAGAAATGGTTATTAGTTGAGTCCTATAAATAACTCCAACTAACTAACTGTCTCACATTCTAGAATATCTTCCTTTTGTATTGTTTGGAATAATGCTTTTTCTGTTATTATGTTTCGTCTGTTATTCCGCTTCGTCTATTGTATTGCTTCGTCTGGGGTCACGCTTTATCTGGTGTTACGCTTCGTCTGGTGTTGACCGTGCACCTTCCAAGTTAACTAAGTGTTACTTACATTTTTCTGCACACTTAACAAACTTATCAAAACAGTTCATACATTTCTAAGATTATTATTATTTGATTGTCATCAAAATTAATAAAAGTGAAGTCCTCTTGACTTAACAATCTCTCCTTTTTTGATGATAACAAATAATCATAATTTTAGAAGATAAAATGATATTGATAGATGAATAGACGAATAGTATTCCGACGAATAATAAAGCAAAAACACAAGAAAAGAATTGCGTACAAGATATATACAATACTTTCTATCTTCTCTTCTCTTCCTCCTTCTTTTTCTCCTTCTTTTTCCCCTTCTCCCCCTATTTGTTATTAATCAAAAAGATTGCTTTACCGTAGATGCTTCAACCATAATACTTTTATACTGTCCTTCTTTTACTTTGCCAACTACCGTAAAGTTTTCATCTGTGGTTGAAATTCCAAATTTACTTCCTAATGCTTTTGAAATGTTATGTGAAACATAGATTCCTCCAAGTTGAGCTGCATTACATGCATCATCTATATTCTTTATAGCTATTTATATCTACTCTTCTGTAAGATCATCTTTATATTCCTCAGGAAACATCTTCTTTTTCCCTTTTTCTTCACTTCTCACAAGGGTTGAGCATCTTGGTTGTATGTCTGGCATAATTTTTATCAATGTTTTGCTCGTAATCAGATAGATTGTATACCGATCCTTTGAATTCTTCAATGGATATGGTTCTACCTTCACATCTCGCAAAATACCATATAATCTTTGTTTTCCATGACTTAGAAGATGTATTGTTTGAGCATTAATCAATATTGGTTCGATTAATACCTTATTGACTTTTTCGAAGATTCTTTAATAATAATTAAGCTTCTGCTTCGAATAGGTACTAGTTATTCTATAATCTTCATTCTTAAATCTTTTTTCTTGATTGGTTGAGAAGAATTGTAAGGTTCCAATTGGTGTTTAACTGTTCTTGCCTTCCGTTGAACCTTAGATGAAGAAACCTTTTTCTGACTGGGCTTCACCTTCTTTTATTCTTATACCGATTTAGATGAAAGTTATTATTGAGGCTTCTTCCTCTCAAATACCAGCTTCCTCTTAATTTTTGTCTCTCTAGATGATTTTGCTGATTGGCTTTGCAAAATAAAGACAATTGATCTAGTAGGCTACTGTCTTTTCTCCTGTTTTTCAAAATCTCCATCAAGAATCAAAGATTTCCTCTTCTTTTGTTCTTGTTGTCGTAAGCCCAACAGTGTTTGTGACCTTCTTAACTATTTGGATCTTTCTAATTGAAATGTCTTTACCTTTCTCTTCAGTGACACTTGTTATGAGGATTGTTGAACCTGGCTTTTCTCTTCCTGTAGGATCGTCTTAGATTATATTGGTACATTAGACAATTTCTCAATTTTTCCTTCTATGGATGTTCTTCCTATTGATCGAGGTTTTGTTTTCTTGCAGACGTACCACGTTCACTTATGCCCTGTCTTACTATTAGCTCCCCCTCAGGCCTTGCTTTCAGTGTGGAACCTTTATCCGCCTCATCATTAAACTTTATCCCCATTTTGTGAATAGTTATGGCATTAATAATGCTCTTCACATCCATCTTTACCCTATTAAATCTGTCAAGAAGGATCCTGATTCTCTAAAAATCCTTGTCAACAATATTCCATATGGCAAAGAGCTAGAATCTCCTTTTAACTTCATCATGTACTTCAAAATCAAGTATGGAAGATTAATGGGTTGATGATTCAGTAGGTGATATAGATAATGTTCATAATTCATTATCACAGCGTCCTTCGAGCCTAATCTTGGTATAACACAATGAAGGAGCAGTGAGTGTAGAACTCTAACCTTCGGAATAAGGGTTTCCACCTTCTTAACTTCTGGATCACTACTTCCATAGAGTTGTCGATTAATGTGCATTCTATCTACACGACCTTGAGTAATCCATTTTGTATTGTTAAATAGCTTTACTTCAATACTAGGACACTCATTGACCCTTTCGATAGTATCTTGTGTAACAATAACCGACAATCCATCTACCATTGAAACTAAGGTGTCGTCCACCACCTTTGCATTATTCCAAAATTCATATATCTCATTCAAATAGACCTTTTCACGAGCCTTGAAGAAGTTTTTCCATCCAACTGCTTCAACCTCTGGTTCAATGTCCATCTGATTTTCCTTTAATGATTTGAAATCAACGTGTCGCCTATAAATAAGTGATTGCTCCATTTGTAATCTATAACAAATAAAAACTAAACACACAAAATAATTTCGCTCAAAGTAGCGATGTTAGTCTCTAACAGTAAGAATATGAGATGAACATAACTTAAAGGTTAAAACAGAGTATCGAATCGTCTTGGTTGAGAACACCAAACAAGTCGGTTTCAAAGTATTTCGAGAAAATTCTAGAGTAGAAGGTATTTTAAAATCTTAAGAAGATTCCCTTCTAATACCTACTCCTTAAAAGTTATCATTCATAACTTACAGTTACTATTTACTTGAAAACTTACGAACTTTTATCTTCTACTTATATGAATCATCTGGGTCATGACATGTGAAACGAATGGTCAGTCAGCATTACCATAGTCAAGTTCCATATGATTTCCTGAATCTATCTTCATACAAAGGTTCAGTGAAGATATCCGCCTATTGTTAATTCGCCTCAATAAATTATAGACTGATGATTCTGTTGGAGTTATGTAAATATAGTGCCTTAGAAAGTAAGTGTATTTACATGTAACTTTATCTTCTTCAATTAAAGTTTTTGTAATGAAAATATTTATTATTAATAAAACAAAAGAATTTGGTTTTATTTGTGTAAGCAATATTTATCTTGTTAAAAGGAACCAAGATTCTTTTGTAAATAATATTCATATACATAAAGATGTATGGGAAACAAGTATATTGTAAGAATCTAAATTAATGGATTCATAATTGAATAATCAAGTTGGTCATTTGATTATGGTTTAGACTGTAGTGTTGCGATTTATGTCCATATAAGTAAAGGAGTTTACTTAAAGGGAATGATGGGTTTCATATCATGATAGTAGTTGACTATCGATAATGGCACTATTAAATGAATCTGGAATCAAGTATGTTTTCATGAA
>JANSVA010000004.1:22273428-22285224 GCA_025504915.1 Erythroxylum reticulatum | reverse complement strand
TGTATTTCACTAAGTGGATGAAGGTTTTCAAAAATAGATGGTTCTCTAGGTGAAACATCTAATTCTATGATTTTGATTGAGGGTAATTTGAAGGTTTGTTTTCCTTCTGGGAGATCAAGATCATCACGTATGTGTAGTTTGAAAATTGGTTGCCCAAGAAGGTGTAAATCATTTTTAACTGAAGGTATGAAACCTAAGTCTGAATTGACTAAATAAATGCATAATGGTTTCTAAGTTAAAATTGATACCTTCTATTATTATACTTCTTTACCTTGCTTCTGTCATAGTGCCAACTACCTTGCAACTTTCATCTTTAGTAGAAACTCCAAATTGACTTCCTAATGCCTTTGATATGTGATGTAATATATAGACACCTACAGGTTGAGCCGCACGACATGCATTGTCTATGTTCTTCACTACCACTTGAATCTATTCTTCTGTAAGATCATCTTCATACCCTTCAGGAAACATCTTATTCTTCCCTTTTCCTTTGTTTATTACGGGGGTTGGACATCTTGGTTGTACATCTGATACAATCTTTATTGTTGTCTTGTTTGATATCAAATAGATTGTATAACGATCTTTTGTAATCTTTATTTGATATGGTTCTGACTTTTCATCTCGCATAATACCATATAGTCTTCGTTCTTCATAACTGAGAAGAAGTATTGTCTGATCGTTTATTGGTATAGGCTCAACTTATACCTTGACTATCTACTTAGAAGGTTTTCTAATAATAATTGAACTTCTGTTTCGATCAGGTACTAATTCTTCTACAACCTTCATTTTCAAATCCTTTTTCTTGATTGGTTGAGGAGGGTTGTAAAGTACTAGTTGGTGTTCAACTGTCTGTGCCTTTTTTAGAACATCAAATGAAGAAGCCTTTTTTTGACTAAGCTTCATCTTCTTTTATTCTTTTGCCAGTTTGGAAGAGAGTTATTGTTGAGGCTTCTTCCTCTCAAATACTAAATTCCTCCTTACCTCTGTCTCTCTAGATGATTGTGCTAATTGAATTTGCATAATAGAGACAATTGATTTGGTAGGCTGCTGTTGTTGCTCTTGCTTCTCAGAATCTCCACCAAGAACCAGAACTTTCTGCTTCTTCTGTTCTTGTTGTCGTAAGGTCAATAATCTTGGTGACCTTCTTGACTGTTTGGGTTTTTCTAATTAGAGCATCTCAGCCTTGCTCTTCAAAGACACTTGATGAGTTGATTATTGAACACTACTTTCCTCCCTTTTTGAACCATCTTAACTTGTATTGGCACATCAGACGATTGTTCAACCTTTTCCTCAGCCGATATTCTTCATGTTGATCGAGGTTTTGCTTGTATGTCAGACAGAACATGTTCATTCTTGCTTCTTCTTACTATAAGCTCCCCCTCAGACTTTGCTTTCAGTGTAAAATTTATATCTGCTTCATTTTGAATCTTAATTCCCATATTGAGAATAGTAGAGGCATTAATATCACTCTTCACATTCATCTTTACTTTGTTACCTCTATCAAGTAGGATTTCAAATTCTATGAAGAATCTTGTCAACAACATGTTGTAAGGTAAAAAGCCACAATAATCCTCCTTAGCCTTTACCATGTTCTTCAAAATCAAGAACAGAAGATTAATGGGTTGGTGAGTAAGTAGATGAAACAAACAATGTTCATCACTCATTTTCACCAAGTACTTTAAGCCTACTCTTGGTATAATACAGTGGATAAGAAGTGAATGAAGAACCCTAGCCTTCAGAATGAGAGTTGAAGACTTCTTGACTCCCGGATTACTGCATGCATATAGTTGTCGAATTGATGTTAGCTTTGTCTACATGACCTTGAGTGATCCATTTTGTATTGTTAAATAGTTTTACTCCAACACTTGGACACCCAATAGCCTTCTTGATAGAATCTTATGTGACTATTATCAACAACCCATCTACCACTGATACTAAGGTGTTGTATAACACCTTCGCATTCTTCTAGAACTCATATATTTCATTTAGATATACCATCTTGCGAATGTTGAAGAAATTTTTCCAGCCAACTGCTTCAATTTCTGGTTCAATGTCCATCTGATTTTTCTTCAAGGAATTGAAATCGACGTGTCTCCCATAGACAAGAGATTTTGACATTTTTGATCTGTAACAAATAAACACTAAACACACAAATGTATTTCTCTTAACAAAGCGAGGTTAGTATTAGAAGATAAAGATATGAAATAAGAAAAACTTGAAGTTTAGAACTGAGTGTTGAATCATCTTTGTTGAGAGCACTAAACAAGTCGGTTTCAAAGTTTTTCAAGAAAATTCTGAACTGCATGGTGTTTTAGAATCTTGAGAAGATTTCTTTTATATATACATACTCTTGAAAAATTTACTATTCGTAACTTACCGTTACTATTTTACTTGAAAACTTACGACTTTTCATCTTCTTTTGTACGAATCGTCTGGGTCATAGAGTGTCAAACAAATGGTCATTTAACATTACCATATTCAAGTTTCGTCTAATTTCCTTGAATCTGTCTTCACTTTAGGGTTTAGTGAAGATATCTGCCTATTGTTAATTTGTCTCAACAAATTATAGATTGATGATCCCTTTTTGTATATAGTCTCTTATAAAATAATGTCTAACTTCAACATGCTTTGCCCTCGAGTGTTGTATTGGATTTTTTGAGAGATTAATAGCACTTGTGTTGTCACATAAATTGGAATCTGATCTTCTTAGATAGAATAATACTCTAATTGATACTTAATCCATAACATCTGTGAACAACAGCTTGCAACTGACATGTATTCAACTTCTGCAGTAGATGAAGCAATTGACCTTTCCTCTTGTTTAACCAAGAAATTAAACTATGACAAAAAAAGTGACAACCTCCACTTGTACTCTTTTTATCAATCCTATCTCCAGTATAATCAGTGTCACAGTAGCTAATTAAGCTGAAATATTTACCTTTCTTATACATTAAGCAAAGATCTATAGAACCTGCCAAATATCTCAATATTCTGTTGATAACAATATAATGAGATTCTTTAGGATCTGCCTAAAATCTTGCACATAAACAAACACTAAACAATATACCAGGTCTACTTGTAGTTAGGTAAAGCAGAGAACTAATAATTCCTCTAAAAAGAGTTTGATCAATCTTCTTACCAGCTTCATCCTTAGATAAGAGGATTGAAGGATGCATAGGAGTTGACATTGGTTTGACATTCTCCATTTTATATTTGACTAAAAGTTCTTTGATATATTTTTATTGATGAATAAAAATCTTTTCTTCAGTTTGTTTAATTTGTAAACTAAGAAAGAACTTTAATTCACCCATCATACTCATTCCAAATTCACTTCTTATAAGATTTTCAAAACTTGAACATAATTTCTTAGAAGTTGCACCAAAAATGATATCATCTACATACATTTGTACAACTATAAAATTATTTTTAATATTTTTTTCTAAATAAAGTCTTATCTACTTGACCTCTAATAAAGTCATTTTTAATCAAAAACAAACTCAGACGATTATACGAAGCATGAGGTGCTTGTTTTAAATCCATACAAAGCCTGATGAAGTTTATAGACATAGTTTGGTTTATCAATGTCTTCAAAACTAGAGGGTTGTTTTACATAAACTTCTTCATCTATAAAACTATTCAAAAAAGAACTTTTCACATCCATTTGAAACATTTTTATACCATGAAAAATAGCATATGCAAGTAATATCATAATAGCTTCTAGTCTAGCTACAGAGCACATGTTTCATTATAGTCTATTCCTTTTTGTTGATTATAACCTTGAGCTACTAATCTAGCTTTGTTACGATTTACTTTTCCTGATTCGTCTAGTTTATTTTTGAATACACATCTGGTTCCTATAGTGGATTTATTGGATGGTCTAAGAACTAAAGAACAAACTTTATTCCTTGTAAATTGATTTAACTCCTCTTGCATGGCTAAAATCCAAGCTTCGTCTTGAAGAGCTTCATCAATTTTCTTAAGATCTAATTCAGAAACAAAAGCTACATTTGCCTCTCTTCTAAATTTAGACCTAGTTCTCACTCTTGATGTTTCTCCTATAATTAGGTTTTTTGGATGAGAAGATTTACACTTCTAGTCTTTTCTTAGATTAAAGTTTTCAAAGATATCTTCCACCTTATCAGATGGATCATCTGGTGGTGACGTGTCTAGATTATTAACTAAAGGAGTTGATAGAGCTTCATCATCAGAATCGTCTCTTCTATCTAGATGAGAATCATCATCAAATTTTACATACATAGACTCTTCAACAGATTTATAAACAAGATTATAAACTCTATAAGCTTTATAAGTAATTGAATATCTTAGAAAAATTCCTGAATTGATCTTAGAATCAAATTTATCAAACTTTTCTTTTGTATTCAATATAGTGCATTTGCAACCAAAAGGATGGAAGTAAGATATATTTGGCTTTCTTCCTTTCCATAGTTCATATAGATTTAAAAAAAAATAGGTCGCAACAATACTCTATTTTGAATATAACAAGCTATATTTACAGCTTCTACCCAGAAATACTTAGGAAGATTCATTTCACATAGCATAGTCTTTGTCATTTCCTGAATCGTCCTGTTCTTTCTTTCTACAACTCCATTCTGTTGAGGAGTTCTAGGAGCAGAGAAACTATGAAAAATTCCATTCTCTTTACAAAAAATTTTGATTTTTTCATTTTCAATTTCTCCACCATGATCACTCCTAATTCCAGCAATAAAAATTCCTTTTTCATTTTATAACTTTTTGGATAAAACTTTAAAACACTTAAGAGAGTCATCTTTATATGATAAAAATGATATCTAACAAAATCTAGTGAAGTCGTCAACAATTACGAGATCATTCTTCTTTCCACCTAGACTTAGTGTTCTGGTTGGACCAAACAAATCTATATGTAATAGCTCTAGAGGTCTAGATGAAGTTACAATATTTTTAGATGCAAAAGATGCTTTAACTTGCTTTCCTTTTTGACAACTCTCACAAAAAAAATCTTACTTAAAACTTCTCTTTGGCAATCCTCTTACCAAATCATGTCTAACTAACTTGGAAATATGTTTAAAACTAATATGTCCTAGCTTTTTGCGCCAAATTAGTTTTTCGTGATTTGTCGATATAATACATGAAATATTTTGATTTTTCAAATCATCTAAGTTAATTTTATAGAGGTTATTTAGTCTATTGGCAAAAAAGAATATGGAACTGTCTTTGTTTTTGACTACACAAGAATTTTAATTAAAGGATAATTCAAAACTAGAATCACTTAATTGATTTACACTAATTAGATTATGCTTTAAGCCTTCAACTTGCAGAACATTATCAATAGACGAAAAAGAATCTTTACCAATTTTGCCGATTCCAACTATTTTGCCCTACTAGTTGTCTCCAAAAGTTACTGATCCTCCTTGCTTATGTTGGAGGTCTAGGAACATAGACCTTCTTCCCGTCATAAGTCACGAGCAGCCACTATCTAAGTACCATTGGTGCTGGTTGCTTTTCCAAGAAAGAAGATTTGTAGTATATATTATATCCTTCGTAGGTACCCATATTTTCTTAGGTCCTTTGGGGTTAGCCTTATGGTTTTTCATCGAATAATAAGAATATTGTTTCTTTTTATTTCTACTAGGAACAAACTCTTATTATGAAGAACATTAATATTATTAATAGTGTTCTTAAAACCTAAACCGCTTTTATCATTTGGATGTGTATATCTTCCAATCATATCATTCATTCTTTTTGTACTTTCTGTAAATGTTGATAAATCTACTAAGAGACTGTTAATTCTTTGTTTTAGTTGATTAATTTCCTCATATCTATTTACAGTTACTTTCTTTTTTATATCATCTATTTGTTTCTTAAGGCAAACGTTTTCTTTTTCTAAAAGTTCTGTGTTCCTCAAATTTTCAACAAATTTCTTTTTCAATATCCTATATTGTTTTAAGATAGCATATGAATCTTCTAACAATTCTAAATAAGCATCCTGAAGATCATCAAAGTTAGAAATTACCTTATCATCGCATTCCCTTTCAGCTACCAAGCATATATTTGCTTGTTTTGATGTTTCTGAGTCAGATTCAGTTTCATACGAATCTAGATCTTCCCATGTTGCCATCATGCTCTTTTTGTTTTCTTAACTTTTCTTCTGTTTTCTATTGAGCAAAGGATGTTAAGACTTGTAATGTCCTGGTTTATTGCACACGTAGCAGACTACAGAACTTTTCTCATTCTTTAAATCATCTTTGCTATTCCTCTTAAAAGAGAAGTCTTTATTTCCTCTTGATTTCTTTTTCCACATCCTCCTAATCTTTCTTGAAATGAAGGATAGTTCGTCATCATCTTCACTTAAATCTTGATCAGATTCACTAGCATCATCATTCTTGATTTCTTCAATCTTTAATGCTTTTGAAGAACTGCTTCTATTTTTCTGTATCTTTTGATTCTTCTGACCAACCTTTAATGCAATAGATTCATCTCATCTGGGTTTATCTTCTGCATCAAGCTCTACTTTGTGAATTTTTAGTGAACTAAGAAATTCATCTAGCTTCAGCTTACTTAAATCCTTAGCTTCTTGTATTGTCGTTACTTTGGGTCTCTATCTTTTTGGAAGACTTTTGAGCATCTTTTTGACATGATCTTGACTATCGTAGATTCTCCCCAGAGCTTTAAGTCCGTTAACAATTGTTCGGAATCATCCAAACATCTGATCAATAGTCTCATCATCCTTCATCTTGAACAGCTCATACTGATGAACAAGAATACTAATCTTGGATTCTTTACCTAATTTGTGCCTTCATGTGCAATGGCTAATGTGTCCCACATTCCTTTGCAGATTCGCATCCTAAACCTTATCATATTCTCTTCTGCTTAGAGCATAACTTAAAAAAAACTTGGCCTTTGAGTTTAACTGAAAGCGAGCTTTCTGATTAACTGACCATTTGTCACGAGAGATGCTATTCGCTTCGTCATTTGTTGGTGTATATGGACCATTTTCAATGATATCCCAACGATCAATATGTGTGGATTTTATAAAGAGTCGCATCCTGTCCTTCCAATAATGATAATCTTCACTATTGAATGCAGGGGGTCTTGTGACTGAGGCAACTTCTGCTATAAAAATATATGATTCAGCCATGGATCTTTGTCCTCACTCTGTAACAGTGTTTCTTGGAAACTTTGCTCTGATACCAACTAAAGTAAATCACTTGTTAATATAGAAATCACGTATAATATGTAGAATATATAAGAAGGGAGGTTGAATTGTGTTAAATCGTTAAAGATATTAATCTTTAGAAACTTCTTGAATTTCTTTGCAAATTCAGATGATTACAAAACAATTCACTTAATATGATTAATAATGCAACAATGAAAATTATTATCAATTCTTCTAACAACAAGAAAATTAAATAGATAAGTGTTAGAGAATATGATGTTGCGATTTATACTGGTTCACCCTTAACCTTGGGCTACGTCTAGTCCTCAGAGTTTGTTTGAGATTTCACTATACTCTTCAACATTATAAGTATTCCTTCTACACTTACAGAGCCTCTTTAGGTCTCTTTCATAATGTATTCTTTATCTGCTTCCTTAGCCTCTCCAGGCTCTAGCCTTTCTTTCTCTTGGAAAGATATTGTTTGAGCTTCACATTACAGATATATTCGCTCTCTTTCTTTCGCACTTGAGTACAGAGTTTCTCTAAGTAAGTTTTGTACAATCAGATTTTCTCTTTAGTATTGTTGTTGTAGTTTACGACTATAACTAGTATTTATAACATAAATCTTCAGGGGTCTTCTTGAGAAATCTGCTTCTTGAATCTTCTAGAAATCATTATTAGTTGAGTCCTGTAACTAACTCCAACTAACTAACTAAGTAACGTTCTAGAATATTTTTCATTTGCATCATCTGGTATTATGCTTCATCTGGTGTTGTACTTCGTCTAGTGTTATGCTTCGTCTAGTGTCGCGCTTTTGTCTGGTGTTGCACTTCGTCTGGTCTTTCTAAGATGCTTTTTCATATTCAGCTTTTACTTAAGTATCGTCTTGAGTTAACCTTGTATCGTCTTGTGTTGACCTTGTATCATCTTATGTACCATCTTGAGTTGACCATCTTGAGTTGACCGTCTTGAGTCTTAAGTATCATCTGGGTTTGACCATGTATTGACTTAGGTTAACGATTTATGTTACTAACATTTATCTGCACACTTAACAAACTCATCAAAACAATTCGCATGCTTCTATGATCATTGTTATTTGATTGTCATAAAAATTAATAGAAGAATTGAAGTCTTCTTGATTAACACATTGATGTGTTTGCTAGTGTTTCAGGGCAAATATAGAAGAATAGAGGAGATTCAGAGAAAACCTGAAGGAGCAACCAGGCCCATGTTCTTAGCCCAGAAGCCACGATCATGACAGAGACAGAGGACTCGTTCAGGGGACATAATCATAGCACTATAGGCCATAAGAATGAGCCTTCTATCTTTGTCACCATCCTGGCTTCTGGGCTATGATCTAGGTCTAGTTGCTCCTTAGGGTTTTCTCCGAATCTTCTCTGTTCTTCTATAGTTACCCTAATAAAACACTAGCAAACACATCAAAGCACCTCAAAAACATAAAATTGAAGATCAAAAGTGTTCTCCAACCCTCAAAACACTTAAAACACAAATATCTAACTAAATAACCAAAACCTAACCTAAACATGCATTAATAATTTAATTTAACTACTAAACACATACTAAACGACCAACTAAAGTCTATGACTATCATTTTTCTTCGTTCTCCAACACTAACAGTGGCAATGGAGAGGATGGTCAGTGGTGAGAGCCTAAAGATGGAGCTAGAAGGCTAACTTTCTCAACACCAATTCAGAGGAGCAATCGAGGTCGAGGAGCATATTAAATATATTGTTGTTATATATTGTTTTCTTTCCCTCTTTTCGGGTTATTTACATTATCTTGTATTGATTTATTGGGTATTGTATTAGAATGATTTTAATGCTCTATTGAACTTGAATGTGATACGTAATAGTCATGCTGAAGGTCATAAGTGGCAACTAACAGTATTAAATTGTTAGGGATAACGTAGCATAAGTTAAATAATCCGAGCTTGTGTGATTATTGCTTAAATTGGTCCATTTTTCTCACTTATAATGTGGCTGTCTGGATAAACTTAGAGAGTTTGTTATAGGTTTCCCAATAGTTAGGGTCAATTAATGAGCTCTTCTTAATTAACTACAACCTAAGAAAAAATTGGGATTAACAGAGCTTATTGTTAATTCACGACCAATAGTCTAAAGAGAGGTGTAAAGATGATAACTCAATGACATCTGTGAAATTATGCCTAGGTTGAATTAAACTAAAGAATCGGATTTCAATTCATTTGTTAAATTTTATCACTTTACGACTGTTTAATTTGAGTTACTTTTGCATATTCAATTTTATGTTGTTTTCCAATTAGTATTGAACCAAACACCCCCTATTTTACATATAGGTATAATTTATGAAAGTAATCGGATTTAATCTCAGTGGGATCGAACTAGACTCACCACTATTAAAGTTATAGTCTAGTTATTTTGGTAGTGTTATAATGCACGATCAATCTTATACTATGAAGTACCCCTATCAATATAAAACCATACAGATACCCTCATAGCAACAAAAAAAAAAGACATGGAATCTTTAATATCAGAAATGTTGGAAGAAGGAATTATACGGCCAAGAACTAGCCCATTCTCTTTTATAGTGCTCTTAGTTTACAAAAAAGATTGCTTTTAGCAGTTTTGCATTGATTATCGAGCCTTGAATGTAGTGACAATTTAAGATCGATTCCCAATTCCAACAGTGGATGAGAATGATGAAGTAGAGCTCACATCTTTTCCAATATCAATTTATGAGCAGTATATGACTAGATCAGAGTGGCCACTAATGATTTACATAAGACTACTTTCCATAATATTGATGAGCATTATGAATTTCAGGTCATGTCTTTTGGATTAACCAATGCTCCTTCTACATTCCAATATGCCATGAATTACCTATTTCAAACTTTTTTAATGCACTTTATGTTGGTTTTTTTAATGATATATTGGTATATAGTCGGTCATTTTCAAAGCATGTACAACAATTGAAGCAAGTTCTATAGTTATTGATTGATATCATATTCTTTGATAAACTACAAAAAAGCTCATTTGCTTTCTCATTTATTGAATATTTGGGGCATATAATTTATGGTCAAGGTGTTCAATTTGACCCAAAAAAAGTTGATGTTGTGTTAACTTAGCCAACTCCTACATTGGTCAAGGCTTTTCGGGGTTTCTTAGGCCTTATAAGCTATTATCAAAATTTTGTGAAGCATTATACTACTATTGCAGCGCCTTTAACAAACCTTCTAAAACATGATGGCTTTTTATGGACCTTGGAAGCAGAAGACGCATTTGAGGCCTTGAAGCAAACCTTTACCTTAGTTCCAGTATTACCTCCACCTAACTTCACTCAAACTTTTGTGCTAGAGATAGATGCTTCCAGTGTCGCCAATAGGGTTGTACTTTCTTAACAAAGCCATCCTATAGCTTATTTTAGCAAGAAAATGGGAACTAAAATGCAATCGGCCTTGACATATGTCTGCGAGATGTATGGGCGGTAAAAAAGTGGAGGTAATACTTGCTTAGTTGGCCTTTCATCATTTATACTGACCAATATAGCTTATAAGGCCTTATAAATTAAATGATTCAAACTCTAAAACAACAAAAATGGCTCGCTAAGTTACTTGGATTTCAATAAACCATTCAATATAAACCAGGCACCTAAAATTGAGTGGTCGTTTCCCTCTCTCGCTCTTTTACTTCTAAAGGAACTGTAGTTTCTTTATTTAGTCCAATATTCTCTTTTTTAGATCAGCTTCGAGCATACTATGGTACTGATGTTGAAGTTCAACTTTACTTTCAACAATTAAGTTAGTCTTTAATTGCATATCCAAAGTTTTAACATTGTGGATGGAATTATCTTGAAATGAAGTAAAGTAGTGATTCTAGACCACCACCCATTAGAACAAATTCTTCTTTATAAAAACCATAGCACCATAACTGGTGGACATGCTGGAATAGCCAAAACTTTGGCTCAACTATCAGCCAACTATTACTGGAAAGGGAAGAGAAAGTTATCAAACCAATTCATGGCCACTTCTTGTGTTTGTCAAGAAGTCAAGTACAATCCTAGTAAACCTGGGGGGCTAGTGGAACCATTTCCAACTCCTTCTAGTATATGGAAAGACTTAGCCATGGATTTTATCACGGTTCTTCATCCTTCTCATGGTGATTGTGATGGAGGAATGATCTGAAAGTGATTGGAATAGGGTTTGGTGGTTATTGGAAAAGTTTTGTGCAATTTGGTTTTTTTTTGGTAAAACTGGAACATGAAATTTAAAGGCATTTCTGGGTTAATTGGCTGAGAATTTGGTTTTAAGGAAAGAAGTGAGGTTTTTTGAACTACAATTTAGAATCAAAAATCAGGACAAACAGATAAGGGGGGAAAAATGGAAATTTGAGATGACTGGAGTTAGAACTGGGTAGAAAACCCTTCTGGAGATTTCTAGTTTAAGAAGTGACAATCACACAAAAAATTATGAATTTTCTCGTACCACTAGTCAGATAGAATTTTAGTGATCAAATCAAATGGAACAATGAACAAAGTTGAATGTTTTCGGAAAACAAACAAACCCAATGATTGTTCTTTGGAGAAACAATCAAAACCTAGACAATCTCTTGACAAATTGAGAGAAAACCCCACTCTTTTTCATATAT
>JANSVA010000004.1:22207198-22239831 GCA_025504915.1 Erythroxylum reticulatum | reverse complement strand
TAATTACACATGATAGGAATCTCATTATCATGATCTCATCATGATTTCCTCTATGCTATGTTTTGTATCAAGGACTTTATTAAATCAATTTAAGATCAACATTAAATCCACAAACATATGAACATCAAAATAATGAAAAATGCCTTTATTAACCATAAAATGATTTGTACAATAAGTGCTAAAGATGATCGCCTTTAAAGCACTTCTCTAACTTATATGTGATGGATAATACCAAAGAAACTATGAAACTAGATCCAAAATCCAAAGAAAAAGTGCTTATATTTAGGATATACTAACAAAGTAAAATGTATTGCTAATAGGATCCTCCTATTGCAAGGTTATTGTTAGCTAGTATATCACCTTTATAGAAGATAAATTAAAAATGAAGAAAAATAAAATAAAACTTCATAAATAAGTTTAGATACTACTATACAGATGGAAAAGGAATTTTCAACTTCTTTTAAAGCAGTAGTGAAGCAAGATGTTCAAGAACTAGTTGAATCTGAAACTCTAGAAGTTCATTGATCAAATTGCAAAAGAGATCACTAAATTAAGTTTAAAATTATATAATGGAGAGCAATATAGTATACTATCTTTTAAAAAAGGATAAAGAGCCATTAGCTATTTATAAAGCGCTTAATAATCTGAAAGTCTTTTAATGGATGGTAGTAATGCAATAAGAAATTGAAACTCTTGATAAAAATAAAACTTGGAAATTTATACCATGGACATAAGGAAGGAAGCCAATTGGTAATAAATGGGTTTTCAAGATCAAGTGAAAAAATGAAAATAAAGTGGAACGATATTGTGCAAGATTGGTGATGAAAGGATATGCTCAAAAGGAAAGAATTAATTTTAATAAAATATTTTTTCATGTAGTTTTACTATAGTTAGAGTAGTCCTGATAGCATTTACAGTTTTGACATACATATAGAGCAACTAGAAGTGAAAATTACTTTTTTTTTAGAGATCTTGAAGAAGAAATCTATATGTTCCAACTATAAAGATTTGAAGAAAAAGGAAAAGAAAACTTTTTTTTGGTAAATCAGTGATAAATTAATAAATAAGAAAATATGTACATGACAAGGGAGAGGTTGAAGCCTCCTCTCCACCAAACATAGAGGAAATCACTGGACAAAAGAAAACCCCAATAAAGGCTACATAGATGGCAGAACATCACAACCTTAGTTGGAGAAGAAACCTCATAAAGAACCAAAGGACCAATATGACCAAAACAAATAGTAGAGACAAAGGCAAGAATTACAGACATGCAAGATCAATTGTGAGCACTGATAACTGTATAATTTTCTCACTTGTCAACACTGCAACTTTTAAGTGGAACAAGTCGAGATGGAATCTGCTCTGGGGAAGGGAATCGGACCATATTTAATGGAATTGTTGAAGTGGATTGCCCCTAACTACTTCCGGTCCCTGTTGGGTGGACCTAATGGAAGCTTATCAAATAGAGCCTTTGCAATGGTGTTGTAGATGCTGACTGAGGGTACTCGGCCTAGCTTCACCTTCAATGTTATTGTGGACCTGAAATAGAAAATGCATAGAGATAATTGAGGGAAAAGAAGACTCTCCTACCTTACCTTTACTCCGGGAATGCTCTGAGATGCTGCTGAATTTGGATAAGAACTCTAGCTGTCAAACCATCCACCTCCATGGCTTCATCTTTGAAATACCTAGCATTTCTTTCTTTCCAAAGAGAATAGACTGTTGAGGATAAGAAAATAAGAAGGACAGTGGGAAAGTGAAGAATATGGGATTGGTGCAGCCAAGAGGGAATATTATGGAGAGTAAGATTAAGTGGGAGGGCAAGATGGAAGTATGAAAGACAATTTTCCCACACAATTTTGGAGAAGGGGCAAGCAAATAAGAGATGGGCTATGGTTTCATTATCTTTGAGGCATAAGGGGCTAGAAGGTAGGGAAGTCGATCTCGAGTTTACAATTTACTATAAAAGGCCAACCATAATATGAAGGAGCACCTGGGACTATTTCTTTTATACCGAACAACGGAATACCATGGGGTTATTTGAGTGGGGGGTCTAAGAAAGGTATAGGATGATGAATTGGTATACACAAGTTGATTGGTGGACCCTGCTAACCACTCTAGACAATCAGGCTGAGAGGTATTCGGGTGATAGGGAATAGGTTCCAATATGCCTAGAGTATCTGCTATGAAATCTTGCCAGCTCCAAATATTATTTCTGATCACCTCTGAGACCATAGCTTCCATGGTCAAAGCAGAGCCATTAATGGCTCGAAGAGTAGAGAAGTACTGGAGAATTCCTCTCGGGATCCATGGATCCTGCCAAAAGTTAGTAGATGCTCCATCTCCTATCCTAAATCTAAATTGGTCCCCTAGTTTACCTCTCATTGATAAAAGTTTCCTCCAACTCCATGAGCTATTGCCAGTCGATTGGATACTCCAGAAGTTTCCCCTCCTCAAGATAATTGAATGAACCTATTTTACCTATAAGGATTCATGGTCATGAAACAAAATCCAAATCTGATTGCCAAGTAACACAGTATTCCAAGTAGGTAAGTGTTTAATCCCTAAGCCACCTTCCTGTTTAGATCTACAAATGTCAGACCATTTAACCTTAGCAGGGGCTGTTGAGGTACTCGACCTAAAACAAAGAAAAGCCTTAAGTTTAGCCTCTATATCTTTAAGAATAGAAGAAGGAAGGATAAACAAGGACGACCAGTAGATTTGAAAGGAAGAAAGAATCGAGATAATCAGTTGAAGCCTATCGACATAGGAAAGGGATTGATTGGTCCACATATTGATTCTAGCTTCAAATTTCTCCAAAAAAGAGGACTACAATCCCGTCTGGATAGCCTCCCATTAATGAGTGGAACCCCCAAGTATTTAATGGGAAGGATAACTCTCTTGAGCCCTGACAGTCTTTCTATAGAAGGAGTTAAGAAGTCTGAATCTGGGGATAAGAAAAAATGACTTTTGTGAGATTCATGTCTAAACCAGACAAGTGAAAGAAAGACCTCAAACACTCTAGCAAAGAGATCACAGAGAGCTGATCAGCATGACAAAATAGCATGAGATCATCAGCAAAGAGGAGGTGGTTAACCTTAAGAGATTTGCACCTCCAATGGTATTAGAAAGATGGGTTGTCATCTAGACTCTTGTTCAACCATTTGGAGAGGACTTCTATGCATAAAATGAAAAGTAACAGGGATAAGGGATCACCTTGTCTCAACCCGGACTTCCCTCTAAAGAATTTGGATGGAGTTCCATTGATAAGTATAGAATAGGAAGGTGAAGAGATGCATTCTCTGATCCAAGCTACAAATTGCTCAAGAAGCCCTACTGAAACTAGAACATTAATAAGAAACTCCCAATGAATGCTATCATAGGCTTTTTTTAGATCTATCTTGAAAGCACAACGCCTATGAGAGTTGAAGAGGTGATAATTCCTAAGAATTTCTTGAGCTAGAAAAACATTATCCCCAATGTGGCGATTTTTAGCAAAAGCATTTTGATTATGGCTGACAAGCTGGGGAAGAGACTCTCGAAGTCTGTTAGATAAGATCTTAGCTATGACCTTATAAAGAAAATTGCAACAAGAAATAGGTCTGTAATCCTGCACTGTGAAAGGTTGAGGTATCTTAGGGATAAGAGTTATGAATTTAGAGTTGAGCTCCTTAAGGAGTTTCCCATGGACAAAGAAATTCTGAATGGCTTTAGTGACTTCTGGACCTATAATTTGCCAAGAATGGCAAAAAAATACCCATTAAAACCATTTGGTCCTGGGGCCTTATTCGGGTGAAGAGAATTGAAGGCCCCTTGGATCTCTTATGGAGTGACAACAGCTATCAGGGAAAAGGTGAGCCTAGCAAGAAGAGGAACATGGAACAGAGAGGCCACAAATTCTTGAGAGGGGGGAAGAGATTTTGAACTTCGTAAAGAAAGTTGGATATGATCCATGAATTAGTCTTGAATCTCTTGAAACCCTACTATTCTAGTTCCATTGGATAGGTGTAAAGAGTGGATACTGTCGCGATTCATTTGGGCGATGAGGGATTGGTGAAAAAATTTTATGTTCCAATCCCCCCTTGAAGCCATTTAATACGGGAAGCTTGTTTGAAGAAGGATTCCTGATCTCTTAGGGCTCTAAGCAAATCCTGAATGGCTTCCAATTCCCTAGCTTTCAACAGAGGAGATTAAGGATCGATACTAAGCTGATCTTGAACACTGTTGAGGATAGTCTGACAACTATCCACCCGAGCACTGACATCTCCTATTTGACTAGAATTAAGGTATTTGAGGGCCTTTCTAACCAATTTCAGTTTAGAAACTACCCGAAACATTGAAGTACCTCTACACCAAGTGCTCCAAGCTTCTACAACTATAGGAAGAAAGGAAGAATGGTTGACAAGGAAGTTGGAGAACTTAAAAGGGGAGGATCTCTTTTGGAGGATATGCATGGTCGAACCACTAGAGGAGAGTGGTCGGTGATGTTAGGATTAAGGGTGACACTATAAGAGTTGGGAAACTCAAAAGCCCACTTACGATTGATGAGAGTTCTATCCAACTTTTGGGCAACATAGAGAGGACCACTTTGTTTATTGGGTGGACCACTTGCATTCAGATCAAAAAGGGCACAATCTGCTACACATTGTCTAAAGTCCCTTATCCCTTGCAAGGATAAGGAGCTAATGGGTTCGGCCTCATGAGGATTCAGTATAGCATTAAAATCCCTACCTATCAGCCAAGGGAGAGTGCCTACAATGGAGGAAATTTGGTTCAAAGACGACCAGAGATGTTTCTGATAGTGGAAATTATTTGACCCATACACATAAGTGAAAAGAAAAGGTGAGGAGGTATAGATAGGAGTAACCTCTAAATGAAGGAGTTGATCAGAAAAGCTTAAGCTAGTGCAGGTAAATCTTTCAGGATTCCAGGCAATAACAATCCTAGCATTGGAAGCATGGCCAATATTGGTGAGGTACTGCCATCTATAGAAAAGGGAGGAACATATATTATTCAAAAAGGTAGGGGACCTGATTCTAGTTTCAATCAAGCACAGAAAACCAACAATAAGATTCCTAAGACTAACCTTCATAGTTAGCTGTTTATTTGGGAAATTAAGCCCTCTATCATTCCAAAAGACCAAATCCATTGTACTAACCAACCCTGCTAAACTACCTAAGTTTCCTCCTAGATTTCCTATTTGTTTGAGTAGTAAAAACCCCCCTCTGTCCCTCCCAGAATACCAGAACTGCTAGGGACCAATTCAGAACTAGGAGAGGGAGGAGAGCTACTTACTTGATTTGCTGCATGAGGTACTGGAGCTGCTAAATTATCCATGGAATCATCTTTCTGCTGGTTGGCTTCAGAGACTAGGGTGGAGGAAGGCTCTGCCTGGAAACCTGGACTGTCATGTTGTCTCTTTTGTTCTACATAAAGAGAAGCCTAAGTAGACCTAGGCTCAAGAATATGCTCTTCACTCGGGGTGGATAGGGAACTAGTTGATGTTGAAGTGGTGGCTTGCTTCGATTGATGTTGTAGGGCAGAAGACGGATTTGCTTTATCCTGCACCAATTCTTGTTGCAATCCTGTTGAAAACTTCCTCCCTGTGGGTGCCCACTCCTTCCTTGAGACTTAAGGATCTGGCTTCCATTCGTATTCAATTTTTATTTCCTTGTAAATGAACTACCCATCATCATTATAAGTAGTCAACATAAAAGATTCAGGCCATTTCCTTTGGAGATCCAAATCTACACACACCCTCGCATAGACAATTCGTGTCATCCATGAGTAAAGGGACACCTACTGCACTTGCTATTCGTCCTAATCCTTCGGTCGACCAATATTCAATGGGAACATTATAGAATCGAGTCCAAACAGGGGCTGAACGCACCACCTCTGACTCTCCTCCATTCAAACACCATTTCCTAAGGAACAGAGGCTTACCTTGTATGTGCCATGATCCTTTTTCCAGGACCTCATTTATACTAGACTTAGCGTCAAATTTAAAAAGGAAGTTGTTTGAGATGGTTATGAGAATCTCCTGAAGTCCAAATGCTGCCCAGGTTCGAGTTAGAGCTCTCTGAATAAGAAGAAAAGCAGGGCACTTATCGATGAAGAAGCCAATGAGGGAGGTTTGGAATTGCATCGCTCCTTGCTTGGCCAATTCCAGAGGAGATTTTACGAAGATCTGATTATCCTGCACTTCCGGAGGGTAGTAAGTAAGTGAATTGCCCTTAGACGAGGCGCCAATGCCATCCGTGACTATTGCTTTCTAGGTGCGGAGACTGGCTGATGGAGTCTCCATCAGCTTTGGGGATGAAATTAGGGCTGAATCTGGGACTGGAGGAGGAGAAGGCTAAGGGGAAAGGGTTCATAGGGGATGGAGAACTTGGGTATCCTTGTTAGGGGACGAAATCGAAGGAGAAGGAAGGTTGGGATCATGGTTCTGGGTTCGATTTAGGTGAGGAGAAGGGGAATTTTTCTGCACACAAGCCAACGTTGAAGGAAGGGGTTTAAAAGGATAGCGTTTAGGAGTCGGGGATGGAGGAGAGGAGGAGGAGGAAGCCATAGAGAGGAGGTTCAGACGCTGGAGATCCTCATCTTAGGGAAATTTATTCACCATAACTTGAATCATTCCTAGGTTCAAGGAAAAGAAAACTTGGTTTACAGATTTAACAAATCTTTATATGGTTTTAAATAGTAGTCGTGGTATTAGTATAAAAGATTTTATTTCTTCATATTTAGTTTTGGATTCAACATACTTAATAAAGACCTATGTGCATATTTTAAAAGGCTTAGTGATAATGATTTCACTTATCTTGTTATTATATTTAAATGCAATATTAGTTATAGACCCTACGAAATATTGTATTAAAGAATTAAAGGCACATTTGGTTAGGAAATTTGAAATGAAAGATTTAGGATCAGCAAACAAGATTTTACAGATACAAGAAGATAAAAGAAATTCATACCAAAAATAATATAGTATATTGTATGATAAAAGTAGTCAATAGTGATAAATTTGTTTGATTCCCCTAATATAGCCTGTTAGGGATTGATTGGTTTATGACAAGGTGGTGTGAAGATTGATTGGTTTTTAAATAAATCTTCAAGTAATACATTGATAGGCCTCCTCGGAGGTGGTCGAGTTGGTGGAGTGGAGAGTATGGGGGCAAAAGGTTTTATGTTTGATTCCCTCTACTTGCGCTTTCTCGATCGAGCATGTCATGTAGGACTTGTCTAGTGCGGAGTACCTAGTTGATGTGATTTGTAGGCTATTGTGTCAATTTGGAGGTTTACCCAGTGCATATCCAAAAGGTAACAGCTGTGGGTTCCTCCGTTTCTATAAAAAGAGATTAATAGATACTATTTAAGTAAAAGAATTTACATATTATTCACATTAGAAAATTTTAGATATTATTTACAAAATATCTAAATAATTTGTGGTATAAAGCAAATATTAAAATGTATGGTAATTATAACCAATTAACATGTGTGATTATAATTAATTTGATACATCTATAAATACTTATATATTTTCTTGTTTCACGTTTTAAGAAACAAGTTCAATTATCTAAAATAAAACTTGTAAGATTTCCAAACTTGTAGGTTCTAAATTACAAGTAATGTTTATAACATATAATTAATGAGAATTTATATTATAACACCTTTTTTTCACTGATAATAATTTTGTGTGCGCGACTTATTTCTTTCAAATTAAGTCATAGTCTTGTTATATTCCTTCAATCATTTTAAAAACCATGAGGACGCATGCCAAAAGAGGGACAATACCATAGTACTTACCAAAGGCAGGTTGGTTATTAACCTTAATGCATTAGTGGTACAACGAACATAAACGTTTACTCCCATCTCATATAAGTTAATTATGATATATTTTCCTCAGAGACTGTGTGTAAAACTCTTCAATTGATTGATAAATAAAAAGAGAAAAGAGGGAAAAAGCCCAAAATGATTTCAAAAATTGAAAATGAAAAAGAAACACTACAGATTTTCTTATCTAGTTGTAGGTGGTTATTGAGTGTGAAATTGAGATTAGGGTTTTCGATAAGAAGGTAGTGAAAGTGAGCACATGAAATCCTCTTCGTTGTTTACAGTGTTATTTTCCCGTCTTATTTAATTTTATTTATGTAAATTTTATATAAGTATATAGATAAGATTTAATGAAATAAAATAAATATTAATTTATAAAAATAAAAAAAAAATCTATTTTCGATGAGTAGTGCCTAAGGGGTAAGAGATTAAGAGCAGTGTGTAGTTGCCTAAGAGATTAAGAGCAGTGTGTAGTGCCTAAGGTGGTGCTCCCTCAAAGTTGGTTGATACTCTTTACGTGCTTATTCTAGTCAGCATTGTCACTCTGCCACCTGTACATCTATCTTTTTCCTATGATTATCATATGAAATCTTGAGGGAGCTTCCAAATCAAAGATGAGATCGAGACTAGAGATGTTATTTTCCCCTGAGCTCTTAGCGTCTTTCGGCTTACGAGGTTTAGCAAAATTATTTTACTTTTAATTCCCCAGTTAATTAATTTGTATGTGTGTGGGTAAGAGAGAGAGAAAGGGCATTGATTCTCAATGTCAAATCTTTTTACAACATAAAATTTCCAATTCTCGTGCCTTGGACATTGGACATCGGTTGGCCCATACTAGCTTATGGATGTGGTGCTCCCTCCAAGTTGGTTGATACTCTCTACGTGCTTATTCTAGTCAGCATTGTCACTCTGCCACCTGTACATCTATCTTTTTCCTATGATTATCATATGAAATCTTGAGGGAGCTTCCAAATCAAAGATGAGATCGAGACTAGAGATGTTATTGTCCCCTGAGCTCTTAGCGTCTTTCGACTTACGAGGTTTGGAAAAATTATTTTACTTTTAATTCCCCAGTTAATTAATTTGTATGTGTGTGGGTAGGAGAGAGAGAAAGGGCATTGATTCTCAATGTCAAATCTTTTTACAACATAAAATTTCCAATTCTCGTGCCTTGGCCAGTAATGTAGGATTGTACCTAACATTACTTAATGTCTAAATTTGAGAAAAGAAATTAAATCACCCTTATCTGACACTACATGGTAATTGAATAATTCATTAGGCCATTTTTGGATAATGAAGTTCTCTCTCACAGGTTTTTAAAGCAATTTATTATTAAAATTCAAACTTAAGACCATAGCTAAAAATAAAAAAGTCTATGTCACTCTGACGCAAGTTTATTTACAAGAGTTCAGGAGGTGCAAACTCAGATTAAGATTAGAAAGTGGAATTAACAAGTGGTCTACCTAGAGCACTGCAAAAGTTAAGATCCAATTATCTCTCTCTACGTGCATGTGCTCTCGTCTCTCTCTAAAAATTACTACAAAACGTTGTTTACATAACTAGAAAGCTTCGACCTTTTCATCTGAGTTGGGCTATTCATGGCCACTCATAAGCCGGAGGGGCCCCTTTCTAAGAAGGGGTGCATTAGAAAATGCATGGAGGAGATTCCACAAGGTCCCAAGCTGACATACAGTGCAATTATTACAGGTCACCGATGGGGGAAATCACCTCTGAAGTCCATACATGGCCTGAAGAAGAATTCATCAAGGTAGAAGAGGGCGACATCACCCAGCTAACGGAAGACGTAGGGGGCAGTGTCTACCTATCATCATCTTTTTGGGAAAAGCTAGACAAACAATGGAATAAAATTGTGGTTATTAAGCTGATTGGTCATAGGCTAGGTTACCGAATTTTAAGTACTAGATTAAAATCACTATAAAACCCAAAAGGTCTACTGAAGATCGTCGACATACATGCTCTAGTGGATGAGCCTTGGAGCATCTTCGAACACACTCTCTTTATGTAACAATGGAATCCTGACTTTTGTCCCTCCCAAGGAAAAGTCTCCCATGCGGTTATCTCGATCAGATTCCCGGAGCTTCCCATAGCATGCTACCACCCAATGATCTTAACCGCTATGGGAAACTTGGTGGGAAAAGCTTTTAAGATCAACAAAACCACCTTGTTAACGTAGAGGGGGAGGTTCACTCGTGTAGCAGTTGATATTGATCTCAGTGTCCCATTACGTCACACAGTGGAGTTAGATGGGAAGTCATTTATGGTTGCATACGAAGGCCTCCTAAATATCTGCTTCAACTGTGGCATGGTCAGCCACGATCCAAGCAAGTGTCCGAAACAACTGAAGCAACCACTAAAACCTATAAACGCAAATCCTAGGCAGGAAGATGGAGCTACAGTAACTCAAGGTCCAAGAGAGGCAGTAACAACAAGACCCATAGCTGCCTCCTCCAATGGCTATGAACAGTGGAAGGAAGTGCAATGTAAAACAAGTCGGAGACCATTGTAACGTACCGATTCGCACAGCTCTAGCAAGAACAAGACTCATAACTAGTTGGGAGGCTCAAGATATTCTCCCTTGACAAGTCTAGCACTAATGGATATTGATAATACGAAAATGATGGAGACATCAGTGTAGCATCCTCCCTCGTGCTTGGGCTCTCAACTTAACTTATATGAGTTCCTTGGCAATGGGCAAGCACAACATGGTTCGACTTCTATAGGACCAAAGTAAAGAATGCGGGCTGGATCCAAATGTAAGTCCAAGATTATACATAAGCTTATACAGATTAATAGTGTAATGGCAGGTGGATCTCACGAGGTGGGCTCTTACGAATTAATAGAGATCCATTTAGTACCTATTGTAAAGGATAATCATATTGTGATAAATATTAACTCTCACTCCGAGAAATAGTGGCCGAAGAAAACTAGCCTAGGACAGAAGGACCTGAAAAATTAGAGGGGATACCACAAGACAGGGTGGAAGTGGTCATAATTCCCCTCACTAATCCCCCTAATAAAATATCTGGAGAGTCAACCCCGGAAATTATTGAAGTGAAAGGGATGGACATCCTGGATAGTGGAGATACGGGCACTATCATAGAGAATATTAGCTTACAGTCTGATGTAAGGAGGCCCAATCAAATCCCTAGGTCATGATGTCGATCCTTATATGGAATTGTCAAATGGGGTAGAGCCACGTCAGTAAGAGATGTCAATGAACCTTTTAAGAATTGGGTCCATGAGTGTGGTCTTCACGACTTAGGTTTCGTAAGATCAAAATTTACATGAAAGAGAGGCATAATCCAAGCGTGTTTAGATCAAATTCCTGGATTAGGAAATTCCGCCAAACGGTCAATCAACACCTACCTTTTCTTGGGTCAGAAAATCGACCTCTATTGATTCATCTCAATAGCCGCTCTCTTAGAGGAATGATCTCCTTCGCTTTTTGCTTTCAAAATGTATGGCTATCCCATGTAGGTTTTGCCGACGTGTATGATACCCATTGGAAACTTCGTTAAAGAGACATTCAGAAAATTGTTAGCCACCTTTTCTACTCACCTTCTGCCATGGAACAAAGATATTCTTGGTAATATATTCCATTGTCAAAAAATGACTTCTCGCTCGTTTGGAGGGTATCTAAAGATATTTGAAATCTGACAATTCCAATTCGCTATTAGACTTAGAGGAACAACTGAGCAACGAGCTCTTACAGGTGTTGAGTAAGGAGGAGCTTTTTTGGCATCAACGAGCCAAATGTGATTGAATATTGAAGGGAGTCGGGAACACCAAATATTATCATACTCTCACCCTGTCCAAAAGGAAGAAATTAAAGATAGATCGACATTATAACAATGTGGGATCTTTGATTTCTGAACAGGAGCAACTGAGTCTTTTAGCAAGGAATTTTTATGTCCAACTGTAAGCCTCCAAAGTTGCACCTAGTCAACATCTTTTATTTATAGGAGCTTTCCCTCAGGTTTTGGAGGCAAGGTTCCCTGAGCTAGCATCAACCGTTTATGAAGTAGAAATTAGGAGTGCAGTCTTTTCCATATCCAAACAAACCCCCGGGTGTGGATGGTTTCAATGCATTATTCCACCAAACTCAGTAGGAAAAAGTCAAGCATTCAGTGGTGGATTTTATTCAAGCAATTTTCTGCCTTGAATGTTGGGAAGAGGACTTGAATCATACCATCTTGATGTTGATTCCAAAAATTCCCACTCCTACCCATATTACCCAGTTTAGGCCAATTAGCCTATGTATGATGCTCTATAGGATCATAGCTAAAATCGTTGTGAATCGGTTGAAAAGCCATCTTGACTACCTTATGGCGGAGAACTAATACAGTTTTATTCCTGGATGTCAGATTACAGATAATATTATCATTGCCCAGGAGGTCATACGCACGATGAGGAAAAAGTAGAGAAAGACTGGATACTTTTCCCTAAAAGTAGATCTAGAGAAAGCTTATGACTGCCTTCGATAAGATTTCATTCAAATCACTCTAACTGATATTGGACTCCCGCCTAACCTCATTACAGTAATTATGCAGTGTGTGAAGACATCGACCTTGCAAGTGTCCTGGCAAGGTACTTTATCTGAACCCTTTCAACCCTCTAGAGGTATCCAAAAGGGTGACCCATTATCGCCCTATCTTTTTGTTCTTTGCATGGAAAGATTAGGGCATCTTATTAAGAGGGAAGTGGGACAGGGATAATGAAAATTGATCAAGTTAAGTCCTAGGGGACCCCCAGTTTTGCATTTATTCTTTGCTAACGACCTCGTTCTTTTTACCGAAGCCACTGATAATCAAGCACAATTATTAACTCGGAGTCTAGACACTTTCTGCAAATCTTCGGGCCAGTGCATCAATAAAGATAAAACTTGTATTTTCTTCTCCAAGAATATATCTCGTGATATAGCCCGATGGCTTAGTCAAGCATTGAATGTTCACAGTACGAACAATCTTGGAAAATACCTATGAGTTCCTTTGATTCATGAGAGAACTACCCGACATACTTATCAGTATATTCTTGATCAAGCCCAAATGAAGCTGGTAGGATGGAAATCTAGAATGTTATCTTTAGCAAGTTGGGTTACCCTAAGCCAATTTGTAATCTCTGCCCTCCCTATTTTCACAAAGCAAACGATCCATCTACCTCAACAACTTTGCGATGAGTTGAAAAAATTAATGAGGAACTTCATATGGGGGTCACATGACGGGCAATAGAAAGTTCATCTTGTCAATTGGGCTGCAGTGTGTAAACCCAAAAAGGGGGGTGTTAGGTATCAAGTGAATTAGATCTTCCAATGATGCGTTCCTGACTGACCGTGCATCGTTACGCTAGTAAAAATAAAATAACTAGATTATTACTATAGCAGTGGCCAGTCTGGATCGATCTCACAGAAAGTGTATGTAAAGTTTATGAAATGAAATTAACCGATGTTTAGGAAAAAAGGGGATTTGGATTTTGAAAGAAGAAAATAAAATAAAACTAACTAATAAAAACAAATTAAAGAAAACATGCAAAAAAAATAAAAGTGAGGAATTCAGTAGGGACTCGGTTCTTTGGCTCAATCTTGACCTACACCTTAATTAAGCATATTTCATTAATTTTTTGTTCTTTAACCTCTCCTAGCAACTATTAATCGTGGGCTAAAAATTAACCCGAGCTTTCCCTTAGATTTTGTTTAATCAAGATACAATCGTACTTTAAACCTAACCATGGAACAACTTAGGATATGATCTCTAGATTTAATTACGCAATAGCATTACGAATTCGAAAAATCGATTAATCAAGGCAACGACCACACACGATGTGTCATTTAACCTAGGTCATGTTATTCCTAATGATTACGAAACATTAGTCGCTACACATGAATTTCAACATAACAATTATGAAGTATCTCAAAATTCTAGGAATGGGTTTGAAATTAACGATTGCTACACATGAATTTCAATATAACAATTATGAATTATCTCGAAATTCTAGCAATGGGTTTGAAATTAACGATTCAATGAATGCATTAAAATCATCAATTCACAATACCCAACGAGCTTATACACAAATAACCGAATAATAATGAAAATCTGATTATCCATACACAAAACCCATATCAATTAACATAGGATAATACAATCAATTCCTAAAAAGATAAAGAAACAACAAAATAAAAAAAACTTAATCTGGGTCATCGGCGTCGATATCGCCTCCGAATTGAAGACAGGATGCCTAGCCCTTCATAGGTCTTTCCTAAAAAAATGCTTCAGCCCCCATTCCAATCCCTAGCCAAAAATCCCCTTGGTTTAGCCCATATACATAGCTTTTCACTGTGCAGCCTCCCCTCTCCTGCACTGGAGCTTCTTTAAGCCATAACCGCCAGCCTTCACGCCAGAGCCCAAGCTGCCAGCCACCTACTGCGTCTCCACTCCTCCACTGTTACTTGTGTCTACTGTAGCGTTGACAAGAAAAATAAAGGTCACATAATTTAAAACCACAAGTAGCTGCATTAATGTTGCCTAAGCGTAGCGTTTAATGTTGCGTTACTGCATTTCATATAGCACACGCAGGCATAACACTGCGTTGCTGCGTAAAACGTAGCGCATCGTACAGACCACCAAAGCTCTTTTTTTCCTCCTTTTCCTTGTTAAATAATTGTGCTCCAATTTACTTTAGAAAATCTTGTCTTTTTGGTCTCAAATATATATCAGCATATCCAACTTAGTAGTCAACACAAATTAAGCATTTTATCTTGATAATGGGATTGAAATCACAGAGAAATACATAAGAAAATATAAGATAATTCAATCCTATCAAATGCCCCCACACTTAGTTTTTGATCGTCCTTGGGCAAAACATCCAAATTAAGCTCAAAGACCCGAAACATTTACTCAATTCCCATATTTTATAAGAATATACAATCACAAGCAAAGATGAGTGACTTTCAAAAATCATAGCAAGATGTCAACATTCCAAGCTTTTACTCATGATCAATCAACATTCATCATCTTTAAAAATTGAGCAATCTAATGGTATACTCAGAAAATGTGTTTAATTAAAATATATTCATGGGTACACTCAACACCATTCATGATCATGACAATCCACAAGTTTGCATATCATTTCATTTCTCCACCAGTAAAATTCACATGGAAAATCATGAATCAAAGGACTTTTCAAGGTTGTAATGTGGGCAAAGGTAAGGTGAGATATATTTGGGTAAAGTAGCATTAAGATCATCAAAGCTAGTGAAACAAAAGTAACACTCAATCAAAAACTGGGTACCGTCAGTTATGACGAATGCAACATTTACATTTCACAACCCCGTTCAGCTCTCACATACAAACCACATAAAGCCTATACCAATCCGAAGGAATCACTCATACAATTTATGCCAATGAAATCACAAGAGTGAACCTTCTAAGCCAACATCTACCTCATATTCAACATACTCAAATAACATATCCATTATAACTCTAGGAAGATACATAAATCACAAACAACTTTTCAACACATATGCAATTCTTCCTTGATACATTTATTTTAAACAAAAAAATATTTCTTTTCTCTTTCTTCCTTTCTTTTTCTTTTCTTTTCGTTTTTTCGTTCTTTTTTTCTTTCTTTCTTTTACTTATAAATAAAATAAAATAAACTACATCAACATTGGAATTTTAATAATAAGACATAAAATAACCTCCCAACATTATAACCAACCCTCACATATGTACACCCCCATACTTAGAATTTTGTACATCTACAAACTCAACAGTCAAAATTGTTTCACTAGCTTTATGACTTGGGTAGGACATTTGTTTAAGTTTAAAAGTATAAAATATGGTTTATACAAAAAGAGAGGCTAAAGCTCAAAGGAGTTTACCAAGGAAAAAACCATGTCAATAGGATAGGTTATTTGGCTAATGTAGTTTATGAAAAATAAAGAATGCCTAATCATAACCATGTTAATGCATGTGATAAAAATGTGGTCTCGAATATAAATTAAGTAGGGATGTACATGTCATAAAGGTCACACATTATCAAAAGGTAATGAAACTGATATGGATGTGTCAGTCAAATAAGGCTCAAAATCTCACCAGCTTTGTCTACTATTAGTCACTACTCTTCTAAAGGTAATGCATATCGACCAATCACAAGAGTAAAAGTACATAATAAAGTTGCTATGAAATTTTCTAATCAATCACACTCTAATCATGATTATATAATCCCAGAAGTAATAGAAAATGAGAAAATGCTTATTTCATTTGTTTTATTCTTTCTCTCATTTTGATTGAAAACTTAAAAATAGGTAAAACAAACAAATTCAAAAACACACATGCATATAAAAAGTAATGTGGAAATGTAAAGAAAAAGAAATTTACTTCCCTTGGGTTGCCTCCCAAGAAGTGTCTTTGTTTAGGGTCACTGGCTTAACTCCTCCTTCTCCTCACGTGATAAAATTGCGATCTTCAGGTATCACATGTGGCTCCTCCATACAAGGTAGTTCCGGATAGGGCCTTAATTGGTCATCATCCTTATTCAACGTCTTCCCTATCCTCAAACTCTCAATTTCGACTGAGTCTATACATTCCAGAAATATTCCAAACGCCTCTTCACCTTTTTATTCATAATTTAACTCCTATAGTCTATTATGTAAAGGTAAAGAGTTAAAAGATGTGTCCTTTTCGACTTCAAGCTCCTTCTCAACTTCTTTAGCACAAACAATTTGTTGAGGGTTTACCTCAAAATCCTTAAGCTCCTCATCACTTTACAATGTTTCCGTACAAACATCCATTGGGTACACCTCAGGTTGATACAACTGCTCCTCTTCACTTTGCGATTCTAAGCGATCAAGACTTATTGCCATCTGACCCATTAGATGTTCCATCCTCTGTTGGCTTGCTTTTATCTCTTGTCGGAATTCTTACAACTGTTGCTGTGTATCCTGTTGAAATTGCAAAGTATTAGCAGCTAGATTCTTAACAAATTCTTCTAAAGATGCACCTGAATTGTGTTGGCTCTTCAAATCTTGGGCATTAGACCATGTGTTTTCTGTAAATTTCCCTCCATCCTTAAGGAATTGTAGACTATTCTCCTGCAATTGCAAAATCAACTCTTCCAGATATGGACTGGAGTCGTGATAGAAAGCTTCTGGTCTATACAAGAATTGTTGTGCGTCCTGCAGACTATCATGGAAGCAATTTTGGTGATTATCCCATCCATAACAAAAGTTAGGTTGATAAGTCCAAACATTGTTATAAGATTGAGAATATGAGTTATAAAAGAAATTAGTTCCGTCCATATCTAAAAGAAAATTTTTCGAACACAAAATGAAAAATGAAAAGATTACAAATAACAGAAAAGAAATTAATCACGAACAAATATATACAAAACACCAATTAAATCACAAACAAAAACTAAAACATCGCACTCTCCAACAACGACGCCAAAATTTGACTGCACGTCGTTACACTGGTCAAAATAAAATAACTAGACTACTACTATAGTAGTGGCGAGTCTAGGTCGATCCTACAAGAGTGTCTGTAAAGTTTATGGGATGAAATTAACAGGTGTTTAGGAAAAACGGGGTTTAGATTTTGAAAGAAGAAAATAAAATAAAACTAACTAATAAAAACAAATTAAAGAAAATATGCAAAAAATAATAAAAATGGGGAACTCGGTAGGGACCCGGTTCTTTGGATCAATCTCGACCTACACCCTAATTAAGTATATTTCATTAATTTGTTGTTCTTTAACCTCTCCTAGCAACTATTAATTGTGGGTTAAAAATTAACCCGAGTTTTTTCTTAGATTTTATTTAATCAAGATACGATCGTTAATTGAACCTATCCATCGAACAACCTAGGATACGATCTCTAAATTTAATTAGGCAATAGCATTACGAATTTAAAAAACCAATTAATCAAGACAACAATCACATACGATGCGTCATTTAACCTAGGTCATGTTATTCCTAATGATTACGAATCATTAGTTGCTACACATGAATTTCAAAATAACAATTACGGATTATATCAAAATTCTAGCAATGGGTTTGAAATTAACGATTCCATGAATGCATTAAAATCATCAATTCACAATACCTAATGAGTTCATACATAAATAACCGAACAATAATGAAAATCTGATTATCCATACACAAAACCTAAATCAATTAACTAGGATAACACAATCAATTCCTAATGAGAGAAAGAAGCAACAAAATAAAAAAATACTTAACCCAAGTCATCGGCATCGATATCACCTCCGAACTGACGTCGAGATGCCTAACTTTCATAAGTCTTTCCCAAAAAATTGCTTCAGCCCCTATTCCAATTCCTAACAAAAAATCCCCTTGGTTCAGCCCATATACGTAGCTTCTCATTGTACAGCCTCCCGTCTCCTGTGTTGGAGTTTCTTTAAGTCACAACCGCCAGCCTTCACGCCAACATCCAAGCTGCCAACCACCTGCTGCGTCTCCACTCCTCCACTGTCACTTGTGTCTACTGTAGCGTTAACAAGAAAAATAAGGTTCACATCATTTAAAATCACAAGCAGCTATGTTAACGCTGCCTAAACACGTTGCTGCATTAACGCTGCCTACTGTGTAGCCTCCCCTCTCCTGCGTTGGAGCTTCTTTAAGTCATAACCACCAGCCTTCACGCCAGCGTACAAGCCGCTAGCCACCTGCTACGTCTCCACTCCTCCACTGTTGCTTGTGTCTACTATAGTGTTGACAAGAACAATAAGGGTCACATCATTTAAAATCACAAGCAGCTACGTGAAACGTAACACACAGATCACCAAAGCTGTTTTTTCTCTCCTTTTCCTTGTTAAATAATTATGCTCCAATTTACTTTAGAAAATTTTGTCTTTTTGGTCTAAAATATATATCAACATATCCAACCTAATAGTCAACACAAATTGAACACAAATTAAGCATTTTATCTTGATAATAGGATTGAAATCACATAGAAATATGTAAGAAAATATAAGATAATTCAATCCTATCACTGACAAAACTTGAATGGGACTTACTTACAAAACCCAATGCTTTGTGGGTCTAAATCTTGCGAGCCAAATATCTCTTAGATGCTAATCACCTTCCTTAGACATTAGCTAGAACTGGAGCTTCGACAATTTGTAGGCGGGTAGCAATGACATAGCACTTTATACGCCAAGGGGCTAAATGGAAGCTGGTTGACGGACGACATATTCTCTTCTGGATCGATAGCTGGGTCGAGGATTGGGACCACTACATTTAGTGGCTGCCCATGTGCCGGATAGCGACCTAAATGCCACAGTGTCTGACTACATAAGTGATTTTGGTGATTGGCAGTGGAATCTTTTCCATCAATATCTTCCCTCCACAGTTTGTATAATGGTTGCGTCAATGCGACCGAATAGCAATGACCAAGTGAACGATCAATTATTATGGGGTCCCACTAATCCCAGGAAGTTCACAGTGGCTTTTGCTTATGATCTCATCGAACAAACCAACACAAACGAATTCAGTGGGCTTTGGGAGGTCATTTGGAAATGGGCAGGGCCATAGTAGATTCGGTCTTTCCTTTGGCTTTTGGCTAAGAGGAAATTGTTAACGAACCAACAGCGGGTGGTGTGTCATTTAACAATAAACAACGGTTGTCATTTTTGTGGATAGAAAAAGTCAATTCTCCATGCCCTACGAGATTGCCTTAGAGTAACCTCTTTCTGGCATGAATTCCCTTCTAAAATTATAGACAGGGATTTCTTCCACCTTGACGAGGAGATGTGGGTGGTTTTTAGAAACCTCTGTCAGCGTCTTCAGTTCAATCAGATAGCATGGGCTCTTATCTTTGCAGTGGCTTACTAGTTTCTATGGAAATGGCGTAATAACAACATCTTTGACACTAACTTGGTTTGGCCGGTGGAAGGAGCTAGACTTGTCATAGATTATGGTGGGTGGATCATCAGGGCCCATATAGTGGAAAGTCGAGTCTTCCAGGTGCAAGGTATGCCATTGGGTACACTTGTGGGATGGAATAAACCTATGGAGGTGTGGGTCAAACTCAATACGGATGGTGCAGTAAACACAAGATCTCACATGGCTACAACTGAAGAACGACTGTGAACCAACCAAGGCCACTAGTGTGGAGGTTTCATACAGAATATTAGAATGGGTGCGCCTCTGGAGGCAAAACTATGGGGGGTCGATTCAGGTCTTACTCTGGCGTGGGATCATAGATATTGGCGAGTGGTAGTCGAAGTGGACTCGCTGAAGGTTTTTAATATTCTCTCCACTTCCAATAACATTACGTCTGACACTTATCCTTTGGTGACAGGCATTCGAGGGTTGATTCATCAGGCTTGGGAGGTTCAACTACAGCATATCCATCGAGAGGGGAACCAATGTGCTGATCAACTATCTACTTTATCATCTCTATCAAGGCTAGGACTGCATTATCTACGGGAGCCGCTGATGATTCTTTGGGACGCACTATATCATGATACGATTGGAGTGCTTTATCCTCGCACTCTGCGTTAAGGAGCACCTGGGGTCAAGTGTTTTTTCTAGTATTTCTTAAGTGTTTTTTCCCTTGTATCAAAAAGAGAGCCTCTGTCACTCTATCACAACCCTTGTGAATTCTAAATTTGAAATTTAAAGGCAAAGGAAATCAATAGCTCTCATTACCATATTTATGGTTATGAAAATTGAAAACTTTCCCAAGATAGATAATAAAAAAGATGATAATACATATTATGCTAAGATAATAAGATAATAGAAGGCCTTACGATTTAAGAATGACCTTTAAAAAAACAATAAACATTTAACTCTGCATTCCATCACATCACATGCATCTCCTTTCCAATCTCACTCCCCTATTTAAACACCCCGACCCCTCGTTTTCTCCTTCGTTGTAAACTTAAACAATAGCATAACAATAATCTCCTCTTCCAACTCTTTTTGATCCTCAATATCCACTTCCTTCAAGACTCCGCTCAATTTCAGGCAAAAGCCTAGACCTTTACTGTCATCTACTTGAACAGTTGAAGTTTCTGCTTCATTTGCTTATTTCTTGAATTACTACTAAGTCATGGAGAATTTGTTTCGTCTCATTGATCATGAAGACTTCTTCTCTTGCCAGTGCATTTGGGCTAATGGTCCGCTCATCGTTGGTGTTGGACCATCTAGCCTAGTCGTTACTACTTACTTGAGAGAGCAAAGTGTGCCCTTTTTAATGCTCGAAAGAGAAGAATGCATAGCATTATTGTGGCAAAAACACATCTATGATAGGCTTAAACTTCACCTACCTAAGCAATTCAGTCAGCTTCTAAAGCTCCCATTTCCTGAAGACTTTCCTAAGTACCCCACAAAGAGACAATTCATTGACTATCTTGAGTATTATGCCAAGTATTTCAAAATCAACCCACAATTTAATGATTGTGTGTAATCAACTAGGTATGATGAAACTAGCGGCCTCTGGAGGGTCAAGACCGTGTCTACAAGTGGCTCCACTCACACTGAGGCTAAGTACATTTGTCGCTGGCTTGTGGTTTCACCATTCTTTCTCTCTCGGCTCCATGTTGTTTATGTCGCTATCAGGCCACAAGAAGAATGATACCATATAAACTTATCTGTGTTGACAACCTTAGTTAGAAAATCTTCCATATTCTGCTACGTATTGATCTTTTTCACAATAATCATCCCTTCCTCCACTTTCTCATGAACAAAGTGGTAATGAACTTGAATATGCTTGCTCTTGGCATGAAAGGCTGGATTCTTTGCAAGATGCAAAGCATTCTGGCTGTCACAAAATAGAGAAACCATCTCCAATATGTGCTTGAACTCCTCTATGACCAACTTCAACCAAACTGCTTCCTTACTAGCTTGTGTAGCTGCAACATATTCTACTTCTATTGTTGATGTAGCCACAACTGACTGTAGCTTAGATACCCAGCTTATAGCTCCGCTAGCAAGTAAGAACATATATTTGGTGGTGGACTTGCTTTTGTCGAGATCACCTGCATAATTTGAGTCAACATAACCACAAATACTTATGTCTGATCCTCTATAACATAATGCAACATTCAACATTCCTTTGATGTAACGAAGAATTCTTTTCACTGCTATCCAATGCTCTCTACCAGGATTTGCCATGTACTGACTCACAACTCTCACTGCATGTGCAATGTTTGGTCTATTGCTAATCATGGCAAACATTAGGCTACCCACTGCTGATGCATACGGTACTCGAGACATCATTATCCTCTCTGCTTCACTACTAGGACTCATCTTAGATGATAACTTGGAATTAATAAGGAGTGGGGTGGATACTGGATTACAGTCCTATATATTGAAGCGCCACAAGACCTACTTCAGGTAATTTGTCTAAGAAAGCTAGATCTTCTTATTATTCCTATCTTGGTGAATTTGCATCCTAAGAATCTTGTTTGCTAGTCCTAAGTCTTTCATCTCAAACTCCCTAGCTAATTGAGTCTTTAATTCTTGAATACGATCTTTGTTGGGGCCTGTAACTAACATGTCGTCAACATACAATAGCAATATGACAAAATCATCACCTCCAAACCTCTTGTAATATGCACAAGGGTCTACATATAATCTATTGTATCCCAAATTCATGATGAAAGAATCAAATCTATTATACCAACACCTTGGCTCCTACTTGAGTCCATATAGAGATTTGTTTAACTTGCAAACCAATTTCTCTTTTCCTTTTTCTTCAAAGCCTTCTAGTTGGAGCATATAAATCTATTCTTCAAGATCACCATGAAGAAAAGTTGTCTTTACATCTAGCTGTTATAGATGTAAATCATGCACTACTGATAATGCTAGAACTATACGAATGGTAGTTAATTGAACCACAGGTGAGAATATTTCATTGAAATCAATACTATCATTTTAAATATATCCTTTGACCACCAATCTTGCTCGATACCTCTCCAACTGGTCACCACTGTTTCTTTTGATTTTGAACACCCATTTGTTGCCAATGGGTTTCCTTCTTGATGGTAGCTGTATAAGATTCCAAGTCTGATTCTTATGCAGAGCTTCGATCCCCTCCTACATTACTGCTATCCACTGATACGCATCTGAACCGCCTACTACCTCCTAGAAGGTTTATGGTTCTCCATCTTCAGTGAGTAGACAGTAGGCTACGTTGCTATCTATAATATAATCAGAATGCCAACTGGGATCTTCCCTTGTGCGAGTTGGTCGTCTGATTTCATTGACTTCAGCATCAAATCATCTGATTTCATTGACTTCAACCTCATTCTCTACAGGATTCTGATCCGACACTATTTTAGAAATATGTTCATTCACCTGTATCACCGTAATATCTGACCCTGATGTACCTGCATCTTCACTACAGTGCTTATCTTCTATGAAGATGACATCCCTATTGATAACAACCTTGCGGGTGGTGGGATCCCACAGGCGATACCCCTTTACACCATCAGCATAGCCTACGAAAATACATTTCCTAGACTTCAAATCCAACTTTGAAACATCCTGGGCATGGTACATCATATATGCAGGACTTCTAAAAACATAAAGGTTAGAATAATCTACTAGTTTACTTATCCATAACTCCATCGTTGTCCTCAAATCAATTGCCATTGACGGACTCCGGTTTATCACTTAACAAGCGGTGTTGACATCTTCAACCCAAAAGGATTTCTCCAGACTAGCTGTCGCCAACATTGCCCTGGTTCTTTCCAGTAACGTTATGTTCATCCACTCTACCATACCATTCTACTGTGGAGTATATGCTGTTGTGAACTGTTGCTTGATACCATTTTTCTTACAGTAACTATCAAACTCTACACTAATGTATTCTCCTCCATTATCTATCCTGAGGCACCTTATCTTCTTTCCTGTATCCAACTGGACTCATGCTTTGTATTCCTTGAAGGTCTAAAATACATCTCCCTTGCTCTTGATTGGATACACCCAACATCTCCTAGAATAATCATTAATGAATGATATGAAGTACTTCGTTACTCCTAGGGCCACAACCGGTGCTTGACATACATCAGAATGAATCAGTTCTAGAACATTTTTGCTTCTAGAGCTTGATGTGTTGAACTTTAACCGATGCAGCTTGCTTGTCACACACTACTCACAAAATGGTAATGAAACCTTTGTGAGCCCAAGAAGTAGCTTCCAATCCACAAGAATCTTCATTCCTTGCTCCAACATATGACCAAGTTTCCTGTGCCATATCATCGAAGACTCTCATTGTTACTTGAGGTAACTAAAGGTTCTCCATCCACCAAAGTCTCTCCCTTTACCATATACAAGCTGGCAGCTATCTTCTCTGCCTTCATTATCACTAGCGCTCCATGAACTATCTTCATGATTCCCGTTTCACACTCCATCTTATAGCTAAGGTCGTCCAATTGTCACCACGATAATAAATTCTTTCAAATTCCCTCAACATGTCGTACCTGTTAAATGGTACGAACAATTCCATCGTACATCTTCATCTTGATATATCCAACTCCAACAACATTTATGGCCTGATCATTGCAACTATATACAACACCTCGTGAGATTGGTTTATAGTGATAGAACCATTCTTTAGGAGGGGTCAGGTGATAGGTTGCACTAGAATCAACCAACCACACATCTTGTGTCATCCTCTTGCCATCATGTGTTATTGATGCTTCATAAGTCCAGGCATTATCATCGTCTGATCTACTTGCAACATTTCCTTAAGGGTCAGCAACTCTTCCCTGAGGACCAAAATTCTGCTTCAAATTCCAACAATCTTTCTTGTAGTGACCTTTCTTACCACAATTGTGGCATTTAAAATTTTTCTTACTCCTAGATTTTGATCTACCATGTTGTTGACTCCTACTGGGACCACGTTCCATTGATTTACCTCTCATCACCACCAATGCCTCAACTTGTTGTGAAGATCCCTCCTTATTCTTACACCCCTTTTTGTCATCAATGATTATAGCTACAATATTGTCAAAGTTCAAATTTTCCACAGGTAAGTTGGTCATCAAGTTGATGATGAGTTGATCGTATAAATCTAGTAAACTCTGAAGTAGAATTTCTACTCGTTCAGTCTTCCCAATCACGCAATCCATGTTTTTGAATTGTGAAAATAGAGAATTCAGTATATTGACATGCTCGGTCACTATCGAAGATTCTGACATCCGCAAATTGTACAACCTCCTCTGAAGAAATATTTTGTTATGTAAGGACTTTGCCTTATATATGCTTGTAAGATAATCCCAAATTTCTTTGGCTGTCTTCTTCTCCTCTATACTTGACAATATCTCATTTGCCAATCTGATATGTAAATTTGTTGTTGCGTTTGCATCCATGTCTTCCCATTTTTCATCGGTGATATTATCTGTCCTTTTGACGATTGCTACGAGGAACTTATCTTTCACCAAGATTGCCCTCATTCTCCAAGAAATTTCCACCGTTTAATTTATCCACCTTATATTCTCCTTTCATTTTTGACATTCTACTAAAAAGCTCCTCCCACTATTTCACGTAAGTCGACCCCACATATGAATAGTAACCTCATGGGTCCCACACGAAAACGAGCCTCACAAATGATGACACTAAGCAGTTTAGGAATATCAGGGGACAGTGGATCCCACTAGGTATGAAAACCGAAAGGTGGTCCCACAAGCACGTTGTGCACACCCGAGGGTACTGCAAAATCTGATTTACTTTTTGTTGTGGAGGATCCACACTAAGTAACAACCACAGAGCATACGACAAATAGATTTAAACTTAACCCAAGCGTGGCTCTGATACCACTTGTTGGAAAAGAAAGCATGAAAAAAGGAAAATATATAGGAAATAGGAAGAAATTAAAGAACATAAGAAATTTACATAGAAAACCTCAATAAGGTAAAAAACCACGAAGAGAGAAGAAATTTCACTATGAAAGTGAAATTATGTTTTTGGTACATTAAAGGAGTAGGAGGAAGCCTTCTTTTATAGGCTTCTTTCCTCCTCTCAGATTCTCATCCCACCGATGTGGGATGAGTGTCTTAACAAGAAACAGCTCCACTTCTTAATTTGGTAAGTTGACAATAGTTTAATTCTGACATAATATTACAGATTACATTAATTGAGTTCCATCTTGTTTTCTTTAACTGGTGGGAACTATCTTACCTATAGAAGCAATCAGAGTTCAAGCAACTTTCCCTGATTTAGCAGTTCACATTAGCCACTTGCTCACAAACATATTATGGATCATTGTGCCCTTTTAATATTGCTATCTTTTGATTTGACCTACTTAATAAATAATATATGGCTTCAAGTTAATATTTCCTATAAAGTACAATAAAGGCAGTTGTATCCGATTCACAAAGCCTAAGAAATTAATAAAGTATGTTATTTGGGTGTAACGTGAGCTGCTTAATTAGGTAAATCGATAAATAGCTAACTACCCTTGCGTAAGCTACTGTCATTCTATTTTTCATTAGACTCATGGAAAAGGAATAATGGAAAGTTCTAAACCAGTGATAAATGGAAGAGGAAGTTAAGCAGTTAGAAAAACTTTTAGATTTCATTTTATTTTTATTATGATTTTTGGTTTTGGTTTCCTTATTTTTGTTTGGATTAATTAAAAAAATCTCAAATTTTGCTCAATTTTATAATTATAGCCTGAACTTTAAAAAGTGACAATTAAATATACATATTATAATGACTAATATGGTGATACTTTTAAATTTTCAAAGACTTTCAATCAATAGTCTTTATTTGTTATAAAGCTTAAGATATTGGGAATATGGAATTCTCCCAATGTCAATTAAACATGTTTGACTAAAGCAAATATTTCTTTTTGAAGTCAATCTACCTCTAAACTTTTCAATCATAATTAAAATTCACTAATTGGGTCTAAGTTATTTTAATATGAATTTATGACCCATTCTCCTACTAAGGACTTTATTATTCAAACCCTTTACTTCGATTTAAAGCTCATATAAATTTATACATCGTCAAGATATTTATTAAATGGGTAAACTTAATTTGAATTTATGACAAAGATCATTCAATTCAAGTACCCATTCTCCTACTAAGGATTTTATTATTTAATCCCTTTACTTCAATTTAGAGTCCGTATAAATTAGACATCATGAAAATATTTATTAAATAGGTAAACGTAGTTTTCATTAAAATTAAAGTTTTATTGCTCTTTTACATTATGAAAACCATTTTAATCTATATAGGGTTAATTACTAATAAAAGCCCAAACTTTCAATTTTTTTAATTCTAGCCCGACATTAGTCTCACCGTTATTTTTGCTGACATGACACTGTCATGTGTCAAGGGGCCCTCATTAATAAGACACGTCAACATAATTAGCATAAGTTAGTCGGATTATTGAAACGACGTCATTTCAGCAAATGAACAACACATCCCATCGTTCTCAATCTTGAACCTAAATCCTTAAAACTGAAAATAGAAGAGGAAAGAAGAAGAGCATTCTTTGTTTTGAGGTTCTTTAGTATGATTCCTTCTTTATCTTCTCCTTCTTCTTCTTACTTTGAATTTAACTTTTGAGAATAAGAGAAATGAACCACCCAGTGACATTAATAGGAAAACTACAAGCTAGAAACAAGTCAACGATTCTTTATCTACCTTAGAACAATCTACTCTCTTAGAATCCAAGCAAGCGAAAGGAGCTCTTCTTGAAGGTTTTTTTGACAGCCAGGAAGTTGAGTTATAGTCTCATGACAACAAGGTCTTTGCTTCCCATTCCACTCTTCTTATAATTAGTAATTGATATGAGCTTCTTTTTCTCTTAAATGAAGATTTCTATTTCCCTTAATTTGATTTCTTTGGGAGAGTTACATTTTGTAAGCTTTAAAAAAATGAAAATTTCCTAATCTACCATGTGATAATCATCTGTTTTTATAGCTTGTTAATTTTTTATGTCAAGCAGAGGATTGCATTGTTGAATTCACTACAATCGTCTGTATATAAGGAGAAGTACATCTCCTGTTACCTCAAGAAGAGTTTCTTTATGTGGCCTTTGAGATTATTATTACTTTTAAAAAGCTTATCTTTTAAAATAATTGCTCGTGTAAGTATTGATTGATTTTGCATCACAGCCTTTAAACACCTTGTACTATAGTGGACATTATATAGCTACTTAATCAAATAATCGATTATAACTATCACAATTTAATGGTTCAAGTAGAATCCATGAACTCTTTCAATTGGTTTTGAAAGAGGTGCAATTTGTATCATATTAACATATGGATTTTGATGCATACTAATTTTAAATTTATTTTAAATCCTAATTAGAGATGAGAACAAGGAATTTGAGAAATTGATATAACAGGACTTGCTGGAGGATGATGACCTTTTAAAAGAAGAGGAGGTTACACATAAATATGTAGGTTTTACTCAATTACATCTCGAATTGATGTTACTAATATGTAGTATGGAAATTGCATATTGATGCAGCTAAAGTGATTCAAGAATTTGGATCTTTGGAATAGAGGTAAGTTCGTGTTAGCTAGCAGTTCTGATAATACCAGTTATTTAGGAATTTCTTTAGTTTGATTAGGATTCTGATTCCATTTGACCTATGTATCACGAATACCTAGAGGGAAAAAGTTGAATTATTGAAATGGAAGAAAATAGTGTTGATGGCTACTAGGTCTTCCAAACATGACACAGATACAAAATTGGTTGGCAAAGAATCTACAAAAGAGTCATCTTGTGATGATGATGAAACTAGTGATAATTTTGTGATTAATTAGAGAGCTCAACACCTATGAATAGGAATGGAGCAAAAATGTTTTTGCTCCCTGGCCAAACTTGATAAAAAATTTTCCTAACTATGTTAATATCCCAATTTGGCCACCAAATTGAGGAGCTTGGATTATTTGGAATATTTGTGGCACGATAATAAGAACAATTCGAAAACATTCTGGGGGAGAGATATGTTTATCGAGTTAGTTTCTAGTTTACCTCCCTACCTGGAAAAATCAGTTAGAGAGATTAAAGCTCAAGCTGTTAGAATGAGTATGATTTGTTATTCTAATACTTGTATATTGATATATGATATGTTGACATAAACTTGTACACCATTGGTCATCGATAATGTTAAAAATTAGAAGGCATATCATTCGATTTAGACTTCTTTCCCTCTATTTTTAATTGACAATGTGAATCGTGGAAGAAGATTTTAGCTTTAAATATTAAGATAAGGATTATGCATCAGAAGCTTAGGAATAATACATAATGGAGATAGTTGTATACATTAAAAGAACAGGGGTCAAATTACTTAGAACATTATTCTTTTTTCACTAAATCTATGCTTATTTCCTCCATATTTTGACCTTGTACATTAAATCAAGAAGTAGCCACTGATTAATTGGCAAGAGTTGACTTTGTGCAAAATAATTACTATACTTCCAAATTGAAACATAAATTCAACTAGCTACATTCTCCTTTCTAAAATATACACTAACTATTAAAGAATAATTTACCCTACTTTAACCATATCTGTGATACTGAGAGATTATTTGGAATAAGTATCGTAACTATGTAACCACCTTGAAGACAAATTTTATCCATTCACTACTTTTCATAGTAAAGGAACACCAATCATCCAATCGCAAAGTGTTATATCTTAACTTCTAAAACTTGAAAAAATTCTTATGAACGTTTAAAACCAATCGACAAGTGAGTGAAAATCTTATTGTCTTTTAGTGAATAGGCTTCATATCTCCACCCTTGTTTTAATCACCATTTTTCTCATAATCTAAGAGGGAATCATCGAGTCCATGTTGTAGCAAAGTTTCTGTGCCATTCACAACCTAAAAAGGAAAACCAAGAACAAGGTATTATTGTCTCATATAGGAACATGTCCTTGTAATCAATATTTATGTCAAAATTTGCCACAAAGCTCACCATATGGTTACATCTATTTATCTTCTATACCATGCAAGTAATGTAAAAGGAAAATTTTCTATTGTAGTTAGGATACTATAGAGCATAAACTCAAAAGCATTTTCACTTAGCAGAACCTGCCTAGAGAACACCAATAAAATGAGAAAGCTTTTATTTTTTGCAATGATAATAGCCATCATCCTTAAATATTAGTAGGCTTCGAGGCATCAAAAATACAAAAAAAGGTTGGTGACCAAGTACTGATTTGTCAGCTTCAGTATCTAAAGCTTCAAAAGCTTAGAGTAATTTGTTTTCATCATTACACCTCTATGCATTTGTGTATGTTTGTAATCATGAATATGGTGTAAAGTCTATTATAATAGGTGAACCAACAAAAAAAATGAGAAACTTGCATTTAAAATAACTTGATGATATTGAGAAGTTATGAAAGAAAATATGGAATGAAATTAAACTTCGGTTATAGTACAAGGAGTTCTCTGTATTGATGAACTATTCTCCAAAACCTCGAAAACAACCTAATATTATGTTACCCAATATCTCATTAAGAAAGAGGGAAAATGATAATTTTATGAAGATCTAATACATCTGATTTCTAAAATTTGAAACCCCACACTAAAAACTTTATCAAAAGGAAGGAACAAAATTGGTCATATGGATAAAGAGAGCATTGTTACAATCTCTTACCTTAGCAAGGAAATGTGTTTCTTCCAAGTGTGTGATGAATTCAAGAATGTAAAGCACAGAAGGAAGATTGCCCACTTTGAACTTATTCAAATTTCCATCCATCATCTTTTACCTAAATAAAATAAAATATAACCAAAAAAATCCTCATGAACTACATATATTCATAGCATAAAAGTTAAACTTAGTCGAATTGATTTCACAGTAGAACAAAGGCAATAGAGTATGCAAAAGTTAAATTCAAAGGAAGAAGAAAAAGAAGAAGGAAACATACTGAAGAACCTTAAAACAAAGAATGCTCTTCTTTCCTCTTCTATTTTCAGTTTTAGGGATTTAGGTTAAAGATTGAGAGCGATGGGTGTGTTGTTCATTTGTTGAAATGTCGTCATTTCAATAATCAGATGGACTTATGATAATTATACTGATGTATCTGATTAATGAGGGCTCCTTCACATATGGCAATGTCACATTAGTAAAGATAACGGTGAAACTAACGTTGGGTTAGAATTGAAAAAAATTGAAAGTATGAAAATTTTATTGCTACTTTTTAAAGTTAAAGCTATAATTAAAAAATTGATAAAAGTTTGAGCCTTTTCTGGTAATTAACCCATCTATATAAAATCGTAAAAATTATTTATTTAAACTTTAGAAGAACTAAGGAGTAATTGAGTTATCATACTCATAATAAATAGATCATTATTAAATAAAAGATAAGTATCATAAAGATTTAAGTTGCTCATCCTTATAGAAATGAGTGGCTGTGTATTTGATGGTTAATTACGATTTTTTATAGTGTAAAATATTTGCTAAAAATTATAAACTAAGGTCAAGCTTATATTTTATTAAAAAAAATTAAATATCAAAATGAATTTTCTATTTTATTAAATAATAATTAGAACATTTTAACAAAGCATATATGAAGAGAATACCTATATATATCTCTTACACTTCACTAACATTTGAGAAAGATAATTTTTATGTAGAATAATACTATTTATTTCTAAAGCCTGTAAATATAGATGTTGTTGTAGATTGATTATAAGAACGTTGAAAAATTTATATGTGGTCAATAACATTCCTTTTCAACGTGACCTATTAGGTTAATACTTCAATTTATTACGTATAATTTTATTTTTATATGAACTTAGATCATGAATAATTAAAATATGCTTTAACTTGTAGCATATTGATTTACATTTGTTAAAAGTATAACTTAAAAGAAAGGGTAAAGAAAATATAAACTTTACTTAACTTTGCAGTATTACTTATATTGATATGTGTAAATTGCATCATGTTTTAAGGCTTAGTTTGATATGTATTTAGTTATTAATTCAATCATTTAGTATGTGTTTAGGTTAGAATTGTATTAGTTTGTTAATTATTTGTGTTTTAAGTGTTTTATAGTTAATTATTTGTGTTTTAAGTGTTTTATAGGTTAGTACAAGTCATTGAGCTTAAATATTTTAGTACAAGTCATTGAGCTTAAATATTATGTTTTTGAAGTATTTTGATATGTTAGCTAGTATTCAGGGTCAATATCGAAGAACAAAGGAGTTTTTGAAGATATTCGAGCTGAAATAATGACCCACGATTAGGCCACGATTGTGACAGAAGGTTTAGAAGTAGGCCATGATCGTGGCTTACGTCGGACGAATGCATGTACACTTACAAACTTTAACCCAAAAAAGCCTTAGAGTTATCCAAAACATACAAGACTATTTAAAGAAAAAAAAAGGGAAGAAGAGAGAGCTTTTGACATCAACCACTTAGAAGAAACCTTAGAGAGAATTCATCGAGAGATAGAGAAAGAGAAGAAGGAAGAGAGAAGAGGAGAAGAAGCTGACTAGATGTACTTCCTAGATAAGGAGTTTAGTTTCCTGATGTCACTGCCTCCCATCATCCGTTCAGATCATATTTCATGTTTATTTTCAATTTTATTATTCTATAGAATTGGAATAACAGTTCGATGATATGATTTTTTAATGTTGAGGATGTTCTAAACTCACCTTCGAAGTTTTATCTTTGAATTAATTAAATTTGATTATTTATGTGTTATTGGATTTGTTTTCGTTTAATTCTAAAAGTGCATAATTCGATAACAAATTGAGAGGGTTAATCGAATGAAAAATGATCAAATTAGGCTAACAAGAGTTAGGTGATTTAGTAAAACCAAAATTAAATCAAATAGGTAAATTGT
>JANSVA010000004.1:22177438-22207098 GCA_025504915.1 Erythroxylum reticulatum | reverse complement strand
ATGAAAAATGATCAAATTAGGCTAACAAGAGTTAGGTGATTTAGTAAAACCAAAATTAAATCAAATAGGTAAATTGTGCGAAGAGAGATCTTGCATAGGTTTTCGGTAGTTTATTAGAGAACTTCAAAACTAATTAGGTTTTGGATAGGTTGTTAATTGAGAGATTGCAAGTTTCATAATCTGATTAGGGTTTATAATTTAGGTTTAATGGTTATAACTCGAAAGAGAGTAGTCAACCTTAGGATCTTCTAGAACTAACAATATGGTAATTCATAATCAATTAGGTTAGTGTTAAGAATAGGTAAAATTTCCTTTCTCCCAATTGGTAATTCCTTTAGGTTAATTCTTGGGTATGTGTTGCAACTGCTGAATCCTTAGTATTTTCATGATTGATTCTTAATTTGATTTGATTGATTGAATTGAATTCTCGTTTAGTTTCATTATTTTTTGAATTTCTTCAATTTGTTCTGGCCTTAGATTTTCGGATTAGATTATCCCTCTTTGTGGGATAGACACCTTAGGTACTATGCTAGTGAACCGTGCGCTTGTGAATTATCGAGGGTATTATTAAAACTTACACACATCAACAACTATAAAAAATATCAATCAAATGCTCAAAATGTTAAATTGTTACAAAAATGGATAACTACTAACTCTATCATTAACGATACTAACATAGATCGCCTCCCTTTACAGGTTAACAAAAGTGCATCTTGTAAATATAAAAATAAAAATAATTAAGAAAGGAAGAAAAGAGTTAACCTAAATTGCCAAAAACTCCAATTCTTCAAAACCCTAAGTTCAAACTAGAAGTTGCTAATGCCATATAATTTAAGTAGAAATTTGGCATCCACAAAGTAAATCGTTGCTTTTAAGTATGATATGGTGATGGACAAAGGAGATCCGTTAATGTTTGAAGCATTGAAGCAAAGCAAAATTTCTACATCTTATGGCTATTTTGTTAAGCCAATGCTAAGAGCTCAGGGATTGAATCATACTCTATTGAAGACTATGACTTTTGAGTTTGTAATAACTATAAGAGTTATCAGCATGACATTGTTTTTATTGTTGGCTTTGATATAAGTTACCTTTTTTAATCTTTCACCAACCATAATTTTCCTGAAGATTGTAACTATTCATTATAACCAAAATGGCAGCAACTTAAAAGAAGCCTCTTTGTTACACTTCGAAAGAAGAAATGAAATGTAAGATTATTATTAGCGCTAGACTTAGTCCTTCATTCAATTGAAATAATATCAACATGTATATAGAACTTTTGAATGAAATAACTAAATTAGATATTGTGATCATTAATCAAGTTAATACCTAAGCAATCAAGATAAAACATTGAGATTTTTAAGTATGATTTGACCTTTTAGAATAAGATTTCTTTACACATCTATACTTTTTATGCCAAATCATAAAAACTATTATCAATTGTAAGATTCATATCTCACTCATTTCTATGAATATGGTATTAGTAATTTTATTTGAAAATAGTCTCTCAGTTAATTAAAGATAAGGTTGCATATTATTGAACCTCTTCAGATCTCTCATATCAACAAGATTATTATTGGGAGTTGTTGTTATTCTGGTACTAGTAAATTTATCTCTTGTTCATCAATTGTTAATTTTTTTGTTTACTCTTAAATATTTCACTTTCTTTTTGATTCCCTAGAAATGTTTTTTGTTTTTAAATATTTAATTATAAATTATTTAAATATTATGTGTGTATTGATGTGTAAAGTGACCAACAGATCCAGTTTATGACTATTAATAATTGAAAACTAATTTCACAAAATTTAAATTTTAAAATATTTAATTAATAAAGTTTATTAATATTATAAATTAAGATAAAATTGATTCTAAATATAAGTTAGCCTTAAAAAAAAGAAAAAGGTTAATGAAGCAACGGCGACGGTTTGTACTTTGTGGCTACCTCACCTAACAAAATAAGGTTATAAATAGTACATTAAAGAAAACAAACAAGGAAAAGCCGAAGCTCCAACAGATATAAATAGTACATTAAACAAAACAAACAAATAAAAGCCAAAGCTCCAACAAATCTGTAAAACAAAATCATCAACTATGGCCTTCACATCTCAACACCGTAGCTTCTCTTCGCTTTCTCTCAATCCGTCGTCTTTTTCTTCCACTTTATCCCCTCTTGATAACCTATCTGTAAACTGTGTACTGCCATTTAATAACAAGAAGAAGTGTATCGCGAAAAAGACATATAACGTACTTGGCATCAATGGGTCAGCAGCTGGATGCAGTCCGATCTCGCTTCGAGCTATGTCTTCTTCTTCTTCTTCGTTTGGGTCTAGGCTAGAAGAGACTATTAAGAAGACCGTCTCTGAGAACCCTGTTGTTGTTTACTCCAAGACTTGGTGCTCGTGAGTTCTTGATAATTGATTCTAATATACCATCCGTTAATACCTTTCATGATTTACAATGCTCTTGATGTGAATTATTTTCAATTGAACTGAAATTATGATGTGTAATTTGTCTTGAAGGTATTCCTCCGAGGTGAAATCGCTGTTTAAGAGGCTGGGCGTGCAGCCATTTGTCATTGAATTGGACGAACTGGGTATTTCAGCTTCCATTTTACTTCCTTTTTTTTATTCTGAATATGTAATTTGTTTGTAGTCGTAAGTATCAATGCTTTTATTTTATTTTTGTTTGTATTTTTGGACGTTTCAATTGGTAACAACAGAGTGTAATTGTTTTCCCATTTAGCACATGGAATCTTGCGTCATTATACCATTTTCCGCACTTTGTGAATATGAAACTTCAGCAAGCTTGGCGTGTTTTGAACAGTTGCTTATATTTTTTTATTTATTGGAAACCTCTTCAGGTCCACAAGGACCTCAGCTGCAGAAGGTACTGGAAAGGCTTACAGGACAACATACAGTTCCAAATGTATTCATTGGTAGGTTCCCTTTGCATTTTAATTGGTGTTTTTGGTCGGCTATGCTTTTCCAATCATGTACAGGTATAACTGTGATCTAGTATTCAAATTACAAGAAATTGTTGAATAAGCTATTATGGTCTACTTCTGTTTCTATGCTAAGAATCACAGTTTTGAAAGAATAATAGATTAATTGGAGTTGGATGAGAACCTTGAATTACAATTCCATTTGACAGGCCACTAGCATATTTAGATTTGACCATGTCAATTTTGATTATGCGCATCCCGAACAGAACATGAATGTGATTTTTTGATAATTGAACACAAGGTAAATGCTGTTATTTTGTTGTTAAATTTTAGCAAAGTAATGGCGCCATTTTTGTTGTGAACAGTATACAAACCAACTTTAAACTTCAGTGCATATTGATGAATAAAGTATTCCCTAGGTGGAGCATTTCATTCACAGTATGTGTGAATGAGACTAAGGGGTTACACAGAGGAAGTCTCAAGGATCCCGTTATTATTTGGACCCAAAGTTTTCCAATATTTCGTTTCCCTAAGGGTTCCTGCGTTGTTGCATGAATCCAATATTACGAACACTGATTCAAATCATTTAGGGTAATTATGTCTTGCTGTTCTCTGAATTTTGTCAGATGTAGATGCTGGAAATCGACACAAGGGTCCGGAGAACATGTTATAGCTATCGAGCTTTTATTTCTTAACAACACTTCTGTTTGAGTTAATATGTTAATCAGATAGATAGTATAGTATCTCTAGTTTGAACAAGAGTAGGAAAATTGAAAATTCAAGCAGGGAGTGAACACGTGTTATTTGATTTCATTGAATCACCAAACATGTTATTTGATTGACTTCAGTAGTAAAGATGTCATTGGCCTTGGATAGAAAGAGAAAATTCAGATGGTTTATGATTGTTTGAATTGAAAGTACTTTTACTTACAATCCCAATTTCTGATATTAGATGGTTTATGATTGTTTCAAGTGGCACTTTCACTCGCATGCTTTGTTTTAACATATGTCATTGGGGCTTCATATTTCTGTAACTGCCAGTTTCTTGAAAAAACTGATTAGATATGTGTGTTTGTGTGTGAGAGAGAGGAAACGGTGATTTGATGGATTCTGGTGTAAATGGAGAGAGTGAGGCCTAGATGAGTTGATGGATTCTGGGGCTTCTATGCTCTTGTAAATAATACTGGAGACTTAAATTCACTTGTGGAACTTCTATCTGTTTTGATCATTTTCAGTTCTTCAATAAATATTTTTCCCCTTTTGCTGTCTTATATTAGTTGGATGTTCTTTGATTTGAAAGGTCTAACTACTTTCCATCAAATTCTCAGGTGGCAAGCATATTGGCGGTTGCACGGGTATAATTATAAACTAGTTACATCAGATTCATCTTCCAACTGCATCTTATATTATCCCAAGTCTTTAGCACTTTCACTGAATTTCAGTTCATTTTAGACACTCCTTGATTAAACTTTCTTTTGCTAATCATTGCACTATCGTTGCTTCCCAAATTCTTAAGTAGTTAGCAATTTCCTAGCTTCTGAACACTCTAGGCATTGAAGATTTTCTTTGTAGCTGACTCAGCCCCAAAGACCAGGGGGTCAACAGATTGGAAACGTTTCTGTGCCTGACAATGTTTCACGTTTTTACGCAGATACTGTGAAGCTCTACAGAAAAGGGGAACTTGAACCTTTGTTATTGAAAGCTAACTCGAAAAGTACTCAGGGTTAATCTTGTTTGTTTTTTAGTGGGAGCATTATGATTCTCCAATGAAATTCTTGATATAATTGCTCAGAAGTACCATTTACATTGTCCGGCGGGTTTAGATTTTGAAGTCATCCATGTGATATATCTTCTCTGGAGATGCATAGTCAACTCCTGAAACTTACCAGTTACAAATTTCGCGATATGAACAAAAATTTTTCTATTTCCTTTTTGGAGCCCCCTGGAGAAGTCACACAACTTTGTGGCTCCAAAAGCTATATATATATATATATATATAGAATCAAGCATAAGTTAGGTAGGAAATTGAAGGGAAATCGTGTAATAGAATTTGGTGAAACAAAAGAATCGATTTTCTGAAAGTTAGTTTTAAATGTCTAAATTTTCTATTTCAATTTTGTGCCTTAAGGATCTCTCCAGACTTAATTATGTTGGTGTTGGTGTTGGTGTTGTCTACTTTAAGTTAATTTTTTTAACTTTAATTTTAGTTTGTTGTTTCGTTTTTAGTTTGTTCGATTGAAAAAAATTAAGGTTAATTATTTTACGTATTTATTGTTATGGTACATGGATACTATATTTTTTAACATATTTTGTAAAATAAGATATCTAAAAGAATTAAGTGAGGATGCTTAATCTGTCTTATTTTATTTTATTAATTTGTAATTTTTCACAAAATTAAAGAAAACTAAACAAAGAAGAATATGTCATTAATGAAAAACATTTTAATTGTTGGTTTCATATTTTGGATATTTTTATTAACTAGATTTAAAATTGCTTTTTTATTTTAAAACTTTTGTTCATTGTTTCAATAAATTTGTATTTTTAATTAGTCCTTAAGCTTTATTTGTGTAAATTTTAGGTTAAAAATAATAGAAAAATTGCAATTAAAAATAAAATGAACTATTTTCAAAAACTTAAAAAAAATGTTACAAATAAGGGCAATTATAAAAATTTCTCATGTCATTTTCTTCTCTCTAATTTTTTTCACTTTTATGCTGATTCTTAATCTTCCCATCCTCTTTTGATCCTTTACTCCTTATTCTCTTTTATTCTCATTTACACCTATAACCTTGGTTACATGATTTTTCCCTTTTCCTCCTTAGCTTGTTCTTAGTTTGCTTTTCTTCTATTTTACTTCTTTCCTGTTCATTCATTCACCTCACAATCCTTCTTTCTCTCCCTATCTCTTCTTGATTTTTTTGGTTTTTTTCTTTTACAATTTTCAGTAATGGTACTTTATTTTTTCCTCCCTATAATTACTTTGTTTTAATCTTTAACCTTTTGTCTAACCCTTTGTTCTCTTCCAACCAAATAGTCGAGTTAGACCTCTTTACTTGTCCTCCTCTAGTTCCTTACCCTCTCCACCTTACATCCCTGTTGCCTTCCCTCTTGCTCTCAGCTCCTTCAACTTGTCCCCAACTCTGTTCCTGATCCTCAAGTTGTTCTTGTTCCATCAACTCCTTCTTCCTTTCTCCCTCTTAATGACCTTCCAATTCTGTCCCTTCCTTCTCCATGCAATCTTGGAGGCAAGTGTTGAGTGATTGCTCATCCATTTCCTGTCTTAAATAATGTCCTCCTTCTCTAAAAGTTGGTTACAGTATAATGTCTCCCCTTGTGGAACTTCTTCATGAAGTTATCTCCAAATGGAATTCAACCTTAATTGGTTTTGACAAAAGGCTTGCCTTCCTCCATTAAACACATGGGCTTATAAACTCTGGAAGAACTCTAAATTAAAGGAAGTCTTGGTTAATGAAGTTCAAGTTTGAATTGAGAAAACAAATGCTCAAAAGGCCCTAGATAATGGCCTTTGACATTTCAATAATAGGCCTATCTTTCTTTAGAAGTGGAAATTAGGAATTCATATGCCATTACTTAAGTAAAAACAGGTTCTCCTTTAGATCAACGTCCATAACGTGCCTCTATATATTATATTACTTTAGGTTTCAACCACCTTGCAAGATTTATTGGAAAACAATAGGAATGGATGAAACCATAACAAATATGAAGAGAATAAGCTACGCTAGAATTTGTGTGACTATTGATATTAATCAAGAGCTTCTATAAGTCATCCTTTTGATGAAGCTCAATGAAGTTTTCTAGCTTTATGAGGATTTTGTTTTAGTTTCTTATCAATGGAGGTCGTAAGTTTATCACTAAGGTAAAATGTAGAAGCCTATATAGTAGAAGATTTCAAAATCGAGATTATTATAAGCTTATAGGAATTAATATTTCATATGATAAAGATATTCTGTGATAAAAAATAGATGACAAAGTTGGTAATCCTTATATTGATTTGGTTCCAACGTTGTAGAACTCTTTCTTGTATTTCCAATGCATCTTGAATCGCTTCAATTGGAGTTCAGATGAGAAGGTTATGACAAAACTACGGAGACATGTCGAAATTGTCCAGTTCAGTGAAATTAGCTTCATTTTGCTCCTTTAGTCTCCATATGCCACCTAATATGAAATATAAAAATATGAGTGCATTTAAGCTCAAAATATGTACAAAATGCTAAGTATTTAAGGAGAAAAAAAAAAGAAAATGCCCTTATTATAACATTTCATTTTCTTTCATGCTTTAGGTTTAGAATATTAGTTTCATACATTCCAATGTCAAATTTGATATGTTAGGCTTTATAATGTTGGTAATTATCTAACTCAGGTTTTGTGTTTTGTGTTTTGTGTTTTGTGTTTTGTTTTTCTAAGTTTTTGTTTTTGAAATTTCTATTGCATTTGATTCATTTTGTTTGGAGTATGTTTTCTTAATGTCATTAAGGATTTTGATTATTAGAATGCAAGCTAAAAGGTGAATAAAGGTCTATAGATATGAGTTTGATTATTCTTTTGTCAAGATTTATTATTCATATATTTTTTGGAAATTTGTTTATGTCTCTAAAATTTAATTCTATTTGATCTATTTAAGTTGCATATATTTTGTTTTGTTTTTGGGTGTTTAATCCATTTGCATTAGGAAAAGTAAGTATTTATAGACTAAGCCTAAGTTATTTTTATTTGTTTATGAGCTTGGGCCCTTTTAGTATTAACTATAGACCCAAATCAATTAGGCCTAATTCATTGTTTATACTCAATTTGATTTGTTACTAATGTTTTTATTTTTTTAAGAGGGTAGGTTGACTTTGATTCAATCATACTTCATGCTCCAATTTTCAATTCTAGTATAGATCTCTAATTAAAGAGTTCAGCAAAAAAGTTTTCCTTATAGTTAGGCCTAAAATTCCTTGTTTGATATTTTATTTATTTATTTATTGGATTTTAAAATAAAATGAAAGGTTATTTAGCTCCACATTTTTTAAAGGAAATTATGAAAAACAAGTACTCGAACCTCAGCTTAAAAGGGCTAGATAATAGGTGATTATTTTCAAAATTAAGTTGGATTGTGGGCTTGGCTTAAAAGAACCACACTTACAGTCCAAGATAAAATTCAATTAAAAAAATATATGATGTTCTATTCTTATGTATTGTGAATGTTTGATCTTAAAAAGAGTGAAAAGGGTGAAAAGCCTAACTTCCTATAAGAGAAGTGACAAGTTGGTGGTAAATAAGAATAAAATTAAATAGTCTCTTTTTTAAAAAACTCATACTAATAAAATTTTCTTTTCACTGAAAAAAGAAAAAATGGATTGACCAGTTAATTTGATTTTTTTTTGGGTTACATTATAAGTTTGTGCTTATAGGCTTAATATGCTTTTTAACTTGTTTTCTTTTTTTTCCCTTTATCTTTGGACTGTTCAATATCAACATTTAGATCCCTTTCATCTAATAAGTAATCGACCTTGAATCTTTTCTTAAATTATAAGATCTCTTTCTTTAAATTTTCATGCCCAATTGAAAACCATTCAATTACTTATCTTTTTGTAGGTTAAATTCATCTCATTTCTTTCACTTATTACACATGGATATCTTTTCATCATTTAAAAATAAAAGATAAAGATGAACAGTTTTTTTCCAAGTTTTATGAAACATTCGAGGCATCTTTGGGTGTTTTTTTAATTCTTAGGTAAAACTAAAAACTTCCAATCGTTTAACCATATATATTATTGTAATTAATCTGTCTACCTTTAAATTTGCACCAAAGTTTATTTCTTCTTAAAATACTTTAAAATTTTAAAATCCTTTTACAACTAGGTAATTATTTAGGTGGATAAAATAGAGATTCTAACGCTTTTCATATTTTACAATTTAATCATATAACTCCTTTTTTGGTTAGGACTCTTAGTTTCTTTAGGTCTTTCTCTATCTTTTATTAGTAAGGTATAATGGCTACTTCATCAACTAAAATTTAATTTTTGGTCCCATTTTTGTTAACAACAACTAGAAAATATCAACAAAAATTGTCCTACATGAGCTTTTGTAGGGCTAAGTCTTAAGTCCTAATATGGTTAAGGATATGCTTTATGGAATCTAATAATTTATAATGTAGGACTTCTTTTCTCCACTTTTAATCTTTCTTCATCTTCATCTTATGTCTTTCATTATCTTTTTTAAGAAAATAAATAATTATATTATAGCTCAAAGAGCTTCATTGTGAAGAACATACAACTTGAAGTCTTAAAAGCAAATTAAGAGGTAAACTATCACCTTAACGCCTATAATGTTGCTTAAGACTGAAACTAGAAATTCCTAAATTTCCAAGAGAATCTTCAGTTCATAGGATCTATTCCTTAAGTTGCTACTATCAAATAAACTGAGTTTTCATCAAGATTGTGATGGAACCTTACATAGTTAGCTCTTTGTCTTCCTCTAGTCCAACTAACTCTTATCGTTAAATCCTCTTAAGATCTAAATTACCAATAAGTTGTTTGAAGTACACTTGTGCCAACTTTACTTGCTTCCCTTTTTAGTACAAAGGTAATATCCAATTGTTGATAATAAGAGAGCTACATCTAAGGTGTATATGGTGAATAATCAAGTGCAATCTTATCCTACCAATCACATCTTTAAGTAAGGTCCTCATCCGGCATTTTGGTTAGGGAAAAGTATTTGATTACACTCTTGCCATACGCTGTAAACTACATAATTTAAAGAGATTTTGAAAACCATTCCATCTTATAAGCTTGTAATCTTATAAGGGCAACACCATTTTATTATGTTTTACTAATTGCCTTGAGGAGTATAAAGATTCTAAAGATTAATGTTTTTTCAAAAGTATTTAAGTAATAGTAGCTAAAGAGTATATGGTCCAAGCTTTCATTATGATGTTTATACAATGTATAAATACATGAAAAGTTTAGATTTCTAGTTAAACTATTAAAGGTACTTGGCATTTCCTTAATAGCAAGCCACATAATGAATGAGGCTCAAGGATGAGCTTTAATGTACCATAATAGTTTGCTCCAAATCATTTTTTAAAATTATGTGACCTTAAAAGAGATTTGTAAGATAAGTTAGTGTACATGCCTTTAGTAGTTTTGTTCCAATGTGTAAATTCCTCCTTATTAAAAACAATATCCGCTCTCAAATTTTGATTAATCACCAGGTTTTTAAATAAAAGTTCTAGGTGAATTTGTTTATTACCTAACTCATCTTTAAAATTGGTATTGCATAACATAATATTCCTCAAAATACGCATCTCTACAAACCTACATAATGGACCATTTTGAGTCTAATTACTATACCATAAAGAAGTGTTAGCCCCATTTCCATCCTTGTACTTGATTTCATTATTATCTTTTCTCTTAGCTTAAGAATATTGACCATGGTCAAGGAAGACCTTGCTTTAGGTTGAATGTTTCATAAGTTGTCATTCCTCATGTAATAAACATATGTGTATTGGGCCCATAGAGTTTGTTTATCATTAAATATTCTTCAAATTATCTTAATCATTAGAACATTATTGGTGATCTTTAATGGAATTATCCTAAACCTCTTTCATTTCTTGGCAAACATATATCAATCCATTCACCTTATCTATAGCTTTCCTTATTGAATCTTCTAACTATAGAATGTTCCTAAGCATTGGATAATGTTGCTTAGAAACATTTGATGTGATGACTAATATATTTGGATGTTGTTTAGGATTGATCTGATGAGTTGAGCTCTTCCCGCAAAAATTTATCACTTGTTGGACTGAATAGAAATTATCCCCTAGATTTTTCAATCATTAGTTTATATTCTCTATATGTTTGTCTTTTAGAAGAGAATGGAATATCCAAATAATTTAGTGGAGGTTTCTTAGACTCAATCCTATAAGAGAGAAAAAGCAAGCTACATACTGCTATGCATTAGAGGAAAGATGTTTATAACTTTTATCATTGTTAATAGAGAGGCTTGAGAGCAATTTAAAGATGTTTCAAGCTAATATAAATAAAGAACAAAATTAAAACATTTGTAAACCTAACCTAATAAGTTTTAATTTCCTATATATGGAATGAAACATAAATTGTTTCTTTTTGGAAACAATCAAATTAATGAGCATAATAAGCATCACCATACTAAAAGCGAAAAGATAAGGTGAAATAGGGCTTTTACCTTAATCCCCTTTCTTACTTAAAAGGTTTGGTTTGTTCTCCATTAACAATAACACTATAGGAGATTGATGTGATTATTTACTATCCAACTAGTGAAATTAAGGGAAAAAATAATGATTTAAGGGTGTTCAAGATGAAATCCCATTTTATAGAATCGAATGCTTTTTAGAAGTCAATCTTAAGATCACAGTTTTTTTTTTTTGCATACACCCTATTATAGTTCATAAACAATTCCTAAGCTTACATGATATTATCTCCAATATGTTTCCACTAATAAAAGCACCCTAAGATCCATCATTATAAGCTGGCGAAAATGTCTTTCAATCTATTTGCATGAGCTTAGGAATTACCTTATAGATGGTTTTGTAACAAGTAATTAGTTTGAACTCCTTTAAGGAATTTGGAGCTTAAACCTTAGAGATAAGATATATTAAAGTCTTGTTATCTCTTTCAATATCCTCCAATTGTTGAAGAAAAATACAACATTTGTGGCCAATTTCATAGTTTCAAGCCACATCCTTTGAAAAAAGAATGCATTGAGGCCATTTGGTTTTGATTCCTTATATAGGTTAAGGTAAAACAAGGATTTCTCCATATCATATCATTGAAATGAGGAATTGTGCTTCTTATGGTGTGGTTTTATCCTTGATGATTTAATGAATAATATGAATAGAAGAGAATCCTTTTATTGCGGTTCACAAGGACTTTGAGAAGAAAGCGTGAGTTTCATAAAAGATATCCTCCTTCAAGATAACAAAAGTGTCATCATTATTTAGCAATGAAGCAATATTATTATTATTCCTCCTTGATAAAATTGATTTGTGGAAGAAATTAGATCTTTTTCTCCTTTATTTTAACAAAAGAGCTCTATATCTTTATTATAAGAGAGAGTTATCAATATTAAGACCTTAAGCATGATCTTCTATCTATTCAAACTATAAATAGTAAGGGATAAATAGAGAAAAGTTTGGATTCTATTAAATCTCTCTAATGTTTCCTTTAGTTCCAACTGAGTATTGTTGTCTTTGAAAGAGTTAAAGATCTTTGATTTTTCATTCACTGTCATACATATAAATGCCTTTGTTAGGTTTTGGTCATGCATCTTATACATAATATATATCAAATAAATGTAGAGGAAATAAAACGGAACGTCAAAAACCATATTTACTCATGCATATAGATATAGAAAAACAAAAACATGAAATGTAAGATGTTTAAATACCTTTTTGATGATCTCCTTTGTCCTTTAATCTTCTCCACGTTGGGTTGTTGTAAACCACAAAGATCAATGCAAACCGTCTCTAATGAAAGTCTACACAAAGATGAAAGGATGAAACCTCACTAGGAGATGGCTAGAATTCTTTCTTTGTGCTAACAAAGATAAGAACTCTTGAGAGAGTTTGAGAGAAAAAGTATGTGTGTGAGAAAAAAGAACATTTATTTTTCTTTTCTTGTGTCTTACACAACACGCACTAAAATCATCTCAATTTTCTGCACCATTTGGCCTTCTATAACCCCCATCACTAATGGATAATTATGGGAATTTAATAGTTATTAATAGCATGCATTAATGGAAGTTATGGGAAGTTAATGACCATGAATAATTTGCATTAATGTTAAGCTGTCATTTTTTGCTCATTTTGTATATAAATCTCTTTAATGTGTTGAAATTATTATTCAAAATTGATGGATTTGTTTCTTAATTGTTTTTAGATGATTTTCAACACTTGAGAGATGAAATTGAATCAAAAAGATGCAAGGAAAGTAAAGATATTCCAAAATTCCAGATTGGTAGAAAAATAATTGATTAAGCGTGGGCACTTGCAAGGACAAAGAAGGCTTGCAGAATTTGTTTTGAAATCAGATTTGTTTCATCTAAGATCTTCATGATCTTAAGATTCAAATTGTTACCTTATTGATGAAGATCTGCAACCTGAATATAGGGAGAAGAATATCCCCTGAAGATAATGAAAAAGGAGGGAAGAGATCAAATCGAAAAGCATAAAGAGGGGATTGTTACTGTTCACGAAAAGGAAAGAATTAGGAAGTTTTACATTTTTTGTAGTAGTTTTTCTAGGATTTTTTGTATTTTCTAGAAAAAGACCCGAGATGGAGACTTTTTATTTTGCTATTTCTTTGTTGGTTTTCACTTTTGTTATGAATAGCTAAATCTTTCTTCTTGGTTGAAGGAAACCATGTTATCATCTATTATATGTGAGATTTCCAAATAAAGTTTGTTTAATTGATGAATATTAAGTGTCTTCGGAATTGCTTTTTACAATTGAGTTGGTTCTTTTCTAGGGTGCGTAACTAGGAATTGATTCGTTTAATAGCTAGATTAGTAGGATATAACGTTCAGTTTTGCTAAGCAAAAGTGGCAATTATGATTACCATCTTTACGTTAGAGTTGGAAATTCCAGGAAGATACTTAACTTGATTAAATGCGTGTCGTACATGTGTTGTCTTATTCATTGGTTTCTTACATCTTAAAGCTATTAATCAATTAAACTTAAGAACGGATCTAAGCTGTTGACTAATAAGAATGTTAATAATACATGTTTCTATTCATTTAATCTTATGAGAAAACATCACCCAATAAATGTTTATTGGTGGATTGAATTTTATATTGAAGATCCATATTAGTGTGATAAAGTTGGTGACTTGAAACCAAGGTTTGTTTACTGAATTTCCAGATTTGATTATTTTTGTTAATTTTTTATTTTTGTCATTTTTGAATTCTCAAATTTCCGTGAATTAAAATCCCCTTTACTTTTTTGAGTTTTGAACTCATATAATCTTTAGCGTTATAATTCCTCATGGGAATGATCTCAACTCATCACTAACTACATTTTTTATAGCTAGAGTTGGTATTAATTTGGATGCAAGCAACTATAGCACCAAATTTTGGCATCATTTTTGGGGAATTTCTTAACGGTATATGTATGTTACATAAGTAGACAAAACATCTCAACTGCTATTTGGTTCAGAAATTGAGAAGACAGCCAAACGGTTACAGAAAAAAAACAAAACAACAGAAACAAGTGCAGAAAATGGAACGGATGGCAGAAAACTGCACTCTTCATGAACTAGCCGCACCTACAGATGCTTAACATCCCTATTGCATCGACTTTCCAAATGTAGATGACAACAATACTTTTGAATTAAAATCTGGGTTGATCCATTTATTACCTATTTTCATAGGTCTACCGGGAGATGATCCTTACAAACATTTGAAGGAATTTGACGTGATTTATATGGGAATGAAGCCAACAAATGTGACGGAAGAGCAAATTAAAGTAAGAGCCTTCCTATTTTCTCTCAAGGATGATGCTCAAGATTGGTTATACTATTCAGCCGGTGAAAATGTGCAAACATGGGCTGAAATGAAGAGTTTTTTTTAGAAATATTTTCCATCATTAAAAGCCGCCAACATCTGGAAGGAAATTTGTGCGACAACATACAGCAGAGACACTTTACGAATATTGGCAAAGATTCAAGAAACTTTGTGCTAGCTTTCTCCATCACCAAATAACCTACTGGTTATTGATTCAATACTTCTACGAAGGTCTTTTGCTCATGGATAGGAGTATGATTGATGCTACAAGTGGTGGTGCTTTAGTTAACAAAACACCGACAGCTGCAAGGGACTTAATAGCAAATATGGCTTCCAATACACAACAATTTAAGATACGTACTGGACATGGTTTAAAATATATGAATAAAGTGAATATGACAGTATTGGAGAAAAGATTGGATGACCTTACATCTTTGGTCTGATAAATTACGGTTACAAAGAAAGAAGAAGCAAAGGTATGTGAAATATGTTTAATGTTAAGACACTCTGCTAACGCATGTTCGCTTTTGCAGGAAGAAAACGCAGAACAGGTGAATACTGTGGGAGGTTTTGCTAGACCAAATCAAAGAAAATATGACCCATTCTCCAACACCTATAATCCGAGTTGGTGCAACCATCCAAATTTATGTTATGGGAATCCTCAAGGACAACAAACTACCACGAATTTCCAGTAATTTAGATGTCCAATTCCGAAGGTAAGTCTTCCTTGGAAGATATAGTTCAATCTTTGTCCACTAACACTTTGGCATTTTAGTGGAATACTCAAGCTAGTATCTGAAATTTGAAAATCAAATGAGCCAAATGGAAACCTCCATAAATCGATTAGAGGTACAAAGTTTCAGAAATTTTCTAGCACAACCAGGAATTAATCCAAAAAAAAGTGCTAAGGCTATCAAGTTGCGAAATGGTAAGGAATTGAAGGATCACTTCTAAAAATTTCTAGAAGAGAAGTAGAAGAAAAAGAAACGAAGGAAGCATCTACACAACTATAAAAGACGTAAACAAGTCAGCATAATCTGGTTGTTCCGCCCCTTTTCCATATCAATTTGCCAACACAAAAAAGGAGGAGCAAGAGAAGGAAATATGGGATACTTTCATAAAATTTTAGGTAAATATTCCTTGACTTGATGTAATAAAACAGATCCCACGGTATGTGAAATTTTTTAAGGAATTTTTCCCTTCAAAGAAAAAAGTTAAAATTTGCTGAGAAAGTACAATTGGGGGAGAATGTTTCGGTCATTTTACAAAAGAAAAAGCTTCCACCTAAGTGTCAAGACCCAGGTATGTTCACTATTTCATGTCAAATTGGTGATTTGAGAATTAAAAAGGCTATGTTAGATTTAGCTGCATCCATAAATGTCATGCCTTTTAATGTTTATAAATCTTTAAACATGGGACCTCTCAAAGAAACTAACGTAGTGATTCAATTAGTGGATCGCTCAAATGCTTATCTAAAGGGTGTGTTAGAAGACATTTTAGTTCAAGTAGGGGATATGCTTTTTTCGGTTGATTTTTACATTTTGCAGATAAGGAGTGATGATGCATCTTCTTCCACGCTGATTTTATTTAGAAGGCCATTTTTTAAAACCACTAGAATGAAAATTGATGTTCATGATGGATCATTGTCTATGGATTTTGATGGTGAATTAATTAAATTCAACATATACAATGCCATGAAATTTTCAAATGATAAATAACCTATTGTTTATCTGGATTTTATTAACACATAGGTGCAAGAAAATTCATTGTTGAGGGGAAGAGATGAACTTGAAATAATCTTGGAGATGGGAGACACATCATGGTGTTATGACATCAAGGAGTCGCTATTGCCTAACAGTGAATTGGAAACATTGTTCTGCCAATTAGAGGAAATTGAGCCATTAATTTAACAATTGCCATATGTAGACATTTCCAGAAGTAGCACTAAGCTGTTGCTGTCTTTGGTCCAGCCACCAACTTTGGAATTGAAGAGTTTGCCTAGTCATTTGAAATATATCTTTTTAGGTCAGCAAGACACGTTACCTACTATAATTTCTAATAAACTTACTGTTTTGTAGGAAAATCAGTTGATCCACATGCTAAGGGAGCATAAGGAAGCTTTCAGTTGGGCAGTTGCAAACTTAAAAGGTAATAGTCCCACCATTTTTATACATTGAATATTGATGGAAGATGAAGCAAAGAGCAACCCCAACATCGTCTAATTCCAACCATGATGGAAGTGATGAAGAAAGAACATTTGAAGCTTCTTGACGCTGGCATCATTTATCCTATTTCGAATAGCAATTGGGTAAGTCTGGTCCAGGTAGTTCTGAAAAAAACTGGGGTAACTATGGTAGAAAATAGTGATGGAGAGTTAATATCCACTCGTGTCTAAAATGGGTAGAGAGTTTGCATAGATTATAGGAAGCTAAATTTGGTTACTAGAAAAGATCATTTTTTGCTTCCATTTATTGATCAAATACTTGAAAGACTTGCAGGTAAATCTTACTACTGCTGTTTAGATGGTTATTCAGGGTACCACCAGATTTTGGTTGCACCTAAAGACCAAGAGAAAACAACCTTCGCATGTCCATTCGGCACCTTTGCTTACCAAAGAATGCCATTCACCAACAATATTTCAAAGATGTATGGTAAGTATTTTCTCTAATCTTGTTGAGAATTGTATGGAAGTTTTTATGGATGATTTCACGGTTTATGGAGATTCTTTTGAAACATGCATTATCAACTTTGAAAAGGTGCTTAAACGTTGCATTGAAACTAATTTGGTTTTAAATTATGAAAAGTTTCATTTCATGGTTGATCAAGGCATAATTTTGGGTGATATTATCTCTTCTAAGGGAATTGAAGTTGATAGGGCTAAGATAGATGTTATTCAATCTTTATCTTACCCCGCGACTATGTGGGAAGTTAGTTCTATTCTTGGTCATGCAGGATTTTATCGGTGAATTATCAAGGATTTTTCTAGGATTGTGCAACCCATGTGTAGATTGCTCCAAAAAGAAGTGAAGTTTGATTTTAACGAGCCAGGCAAGATTGCGTTTAATGAACTCAAAGAATGACTTACTACAGCTCTAATTATTTAGCCACCGAAATGGGATATGCCATTTGAGCTAATGTGCAATGCTTCGTTTTATGCAGTTGGAGTAATGCTGAGCTAAAAAGTGGATAAGGTACCTCATGTCATTTATTACGCTTCTATGAAACTTAATGATGCCCAAAAGAATTATTCCACCGTCGAGAAAGAGTTTTTGGCTGTAGTTTTTGGGTTGGAGAAGTATTGGTCCTACTTATTAGGCACAAAGGTGATCATTTATTCAAATCATTTAGCTCTAAAATATTTGGTGATGAAGAAAGAAGCCAAGCGGAGATTGATTCGATGGATTTTACTTCTTCAAGAATTCAATTTGGAAATTTGTGACAAGAAAGTAGCTGAAAATTTGGTGGACGATCATCTAAGCAGGATCATTCCGACTATTGCATTTGATGTTCTTCACAACAAATTTTCAGATGAAAGTCTCTTCATAATTCAACAAGTAATTCCATAGTGTACTGACATAGTAAACTTTTTGGTAACTAAGTCTCTACTTAGTGATTTATCTAGAGCTGAAAAAGATAAAATTAAATGAGAGGTTAAATATTACATTTGGGATGAATCTTATCTTTGGAAATTTTGCGTTGATCAGATTGTTAGAAGACGTGTTATAGATGATGAAATTCCTTCCATCTTAAATTTTTTCCATTCATCTTTATGTGGGGGACACTTTGTTCCCAAAAGACCAGCTCAAAAAATTCTTGAATGTGGGTTGTTTTGGCCTAAGTTGTTTTATGATTCTTATCTGTTTTGAAAGTCTTGCGATCATTATCAAAAAACAAGTAGCATAGGATCGAGAGATCAAATGCCACATACTAATATCCTAGTATGTGAGATTTTTTATTCCTGGGGAATAGACTTTATAGGTCCTTTTCCTTTTTCCTTTAGTAAGAATTACATTTTGCTTGCTATGGATTATGTTTTGAAATAGGTTGAAGTTAAGGCTACTTATTTTGATGATGCTAAAACTGTTAATAGTTTTTGTTAAATCTAATTTTGTCAGGTTCGGAATGCCTCGAGCTATCATTAGTGATCGAGGGACCCATTTTTGCAACAAGATTTTTTAGGCTTTAATTAAGAGATGTGATGTCACACATTGGTTTTCTACAGCCTATCATCCACAGACAAGTGGACAAGCTGAAGTGTCCAACAGAGAGATTAAGTCCATACTAGAAAAAGTGGTGAATCCAAAACTGAAAAGATTGGAGCTTACAATTAGACGATGCCTTGTGGGCGTACCAGATTGCTTACAAAACTCCAATAGGCATGTCACCATACAGGTTATTTTTCGGTAAGCCTTGTCATTTACCTATGGAAATAGAGCATAGAGCTTATTGGGCTATGAAGAAGCTTAACATGGATCAAGTAGAAGTCAGTAACAATTGGAAATTGCAGTTGTAAGAGTTAGAAGAGATTCGTAATGAAGAGTATGAAAATGCAAAAATGTATAAGGAAAAAAATGAAGTTTTTCATGATAAAATGATTTCTCGGAAACAATTTTCAATAGGACAGACAGTTCAAAGTTTAGATAATTCTAAGGTATTTAAAGTTAACAGACACTGCTTGAAACCATATTATGAGAACTCATCATTCGAGTACGTTGAAGAAATTGAGTTGGTATCCCCAACCTATCTCTATTTAGGTAAGCAGTGAAACATGTCTAGCTAAAGACGTAAAAGAAGTGCATTTGGGGCAACCCGAAAAATTTTCAGGTTTGTTTATTCTTTTTATTTTTTAGAGGTTTTCACTTTTATTTTATTAGGTTTGTTTTATTTTAGTTATGAATTTAATTTTAAGTAATATAGCATTTCCAATTTTTCTTTTTCTGTAATTTTTATTATTTTAAAAAACAAAAACTAATTTTTTCTCTTCCCACCGCTCCCACATTTTACTGCCTACCTTTTCATTCTTCTTCTTTGACTCATTTTGTAAAATTTACACCATTATGTAAAATCATGAACACCCACCTCAATTCCAAACACAACCCATTCTTTTACTCTTTCCTTTACTGTAAATCACCCATCCCCAAACATGATTTTGTAGTTTCGTGTTCTCTCTTTTACACTTTCAAGACTACAATTTCACAAATCTTGGAGTCATGACAAAGAGGAAGAGTGAATCCCACAGGTTGGCCTTATCAATCAGGTCTTTTTTCAATATTCAATCTCCACCACAACCCACCACGACAATACCCAATACAGCAATACCTGCTCAAGCCACACCACCAATTTTAGCAATAACACTGGGGACATCCACCTGAAACAGAACAAGGAAGGGAAGGAAATAGAAAGTCGCAGCCAATGGATTACAAGAAGTGGTGGCTTCACCTCTTTTCGACTCTTGGAAGATACAGAGCGTTTTCAGTAAGTCAACTAAAGGAAAATCTATCCTTGTAAGTGTGTTCTTACTAATACTCTTGAAGCATTACAAGTCCACAATTCTTTTTCACAAATGATGGTCCAATTTGTTGGCATGTGTTTGCTAGAATTGATTCTCCTGCCTATGTTGAATTAACAAGAGAATTTTACAACACATTTTAATTTAATTCTCATAAAGAATTTGATGTATTTATGGAAGGAATTATGGAATTTAGGCTAATAGAAAAAGAGAGTGCTTTGTCGATTGCTGATCTTAATGTGACTATGGGTTTTGTTTTAGTCAATGATATTAAAAATGACCATTCATAAATTCTAGATGTGATTATCATGATGAATTTAATGTATCAGAATTATGGACTCAATAGTTCGTCGATCTTAATCCTTACAATTCTAGTGTATCTAAGAGTTCCTTTTTTGGAAATCTTGTTTTTAAAATTATTCATCGACTCTTAGCATACAATTTTTTAAGGTGTTGGGATTCTATAGGGACACTTTCTAAAGTGGAATTTTATTTTCTATGCTGTATAGATAGACACATTCATGTTAATTTAGGTTTTTGGTTTCTAACACAATTTTGAATCTGTGTTAAATAAAAAATCTAAACCTTTGATTCTCAGCTCCTATATCACACAATTGGCCATTAATTTGGGTCTTTTAGATCTTAATAATACTGACGTGAATGTGACGTATGGTGTAGAACCTTTGGATATAAATTGTTTGCATGGGATAGGAATCGTGGATGTCAGCCATGGACAAATAGCTTTCACAAATTTGGGTCTAACTACTATTTTCACTCCCCATCCAACTATAAGAAGTCAGGTTTCAACAGCTGCACCAGGTAGTCATCAACCTTCCCAATCCAATTTGGATGACCATCTCAGTCACCTCGAACATCGAATACACCACATAGAGTATAATTTAATCGCCTATTAGGAGTATCAAAGATTCTAACATCCACACCCACCAACACTATGATTTCGACATTCACAAATAGAGAAGCATTCTTTCCTCTTTTCTTTTATAATTTTGCTTCTTTAAACTTATATCCTAACATTGAGGGCAATGTTGGTCTAGGTGTGGGGGAAGGATATGGAGTTTATGTGTGTGACTATGTGATTTTATCTTTCTTTGATTCTCTTTTCGGTTTTTGCATGCTTGTTATGTATGTTAAGCCATCAAGTTTTATCATATTAGTTTGGATTAGATTAAGTGTGTGCATGAAATTAAATTGGGTTATATGAGTATAAAGTGAATCATGCAGATTGATTGCAATAACCGATCTTGTACACTTAGTTAAAATTTTTGACATTTGAGTGATGAGGTAATTTGTAGAATTAAGGTGAATTCTTAAATTAAACCTATGAGTGGATTTGAGCTTTAATCACATCATCTTTATGTCATTTTATTTCTTTTTATTGTGTGATGCTCCTCTAAATAGGTTTGCCTTTAGAACTTGCACTGAACTAGATTGAATTTGTTTGATTACATAGGATATGGAAATGATTAAGGCCTTCTTTATTTTTACACCCTTTAGCTTAAAAATGACCCACCGAGTTTCTTTCTCCTTGTAAACACTTTTGAGCCTTTAACTTTATTTATTAGCCTTACCCTATCACAAGTTAAATGAAGCACTGAATAAGCATTTGATTTTGGGACTTTTATTCTGTATTATATTCTGAGATATTTTTATAGGTACTTCTACTCATATGCTTGTTAAATTATGCTACTATTATTTTCTCTTGTTTATATTGTTCTCCCTTATTCTTAGTGTTAGTTAAGTGAAAAAAAAGGAAAGAAAAGGGAAAAAGGAAAAAGAAAAGAATAAAGAAAAAGAATAAAGCATAGTATCATTAGTTAGTATGAGCAGTTGTAGTCCTTTATGTCATGTGTTTATCTCAGAATTTGAAATTGAGTGTCCCTTTTACTTACTACTTTATGAATGCTTATGATTAACCCTTTGTCATTTTTTTTACCTTACCTTTGAACCTATCCCTATTACAACTCATAATAAAGTCTTTTTGATCTATGTGCTCATGTAATTCGAATAAATGATAACTGGTGAATTTGCAAACCTATAGTTTAGCTTATGAGATCTATTGTTTGATCTAATCAAGGAGTATAACATGCATTAGTCCATCCAGATTAATGATATCACATCTCATTAATCCTATAACTAGGAAAATTTTAGATACTAACATAATTACACATGATAGGAATCTCATTATTATGATCTCATCATGATTTCCTCTGAATAATAAAAATGTCTTTATTAATCATCAAATGATTTGTATAATAAGTGCTAAATGTGATTACCTTTAAAACACTTCTATAACAAACTCCCATTTGCACTAAAGCCAATCGCCTTAATATCTAATACCATAGGCGTGTATATGTGATACAAAACTCTTTTGGGAAATAGGCTTAGTCAATGGATCAACTATATTTTGATCGATGGGAACTCTCTCTATCTTGACATCATTTCTACCAATGATCTCTCTAATCAAATGGTAAGGCTTGAGAAAAATTTTAGACTTTTAATGAGACCTTAACTCCTTCATCTACACTATAGCCTTATTATTGTCATGTACTGGTCAGCGATGCTCAAAATCACACCAAGTTCTAAGATGAACTTCTTGATCCAAACTGCTTCATTTTTTGCTTTTGAAGCTACAATACACTCTGCCTCTTTCATTGAATTAGTAGTTGTCTCTTGTTTGAAACTTTTCAAACTGACTACAAGACCATTTAGTGTGAATACATATCTAAACCAGGATTTGGAGTCATCCTTATCGGGTTGGAAGCTAGCATAAGTATAGTCGCTTACCACAAGATCACCTTTTCCATATACCAAGAATAGATCTTTAGTTCTTCTCAAGTGCTTAAGGATATTCTTGAAAGCCACCCATTGACCATCATTAGGATCCGACTGGTATCTGCTTATAACACTTAGAACATATGATACATTAGGTTTAGTACATAATATAACATATATGATTGATCCTATAGCTGAAGCATAAGGAATCAAACTCATGCGAGTCCTTTCATCTTTTGTCTTTGGAAACAGATTTAAAGAGTGTAATCCCATATACCATGTGAAGATAACCTCTCTTGAACTGCTCCATGTAAACCTCTTTAGCATCTTGTCTATATATGTCGACTGAGAAAGACCAAGCAACCTCTTAGATCTATCTTTATAGATCTTTATCCCCAAAATATAAGTTATTTCTTCAAGGTCTTTCATAGAGAAGTTTTTAGCTAACCAAATGTGTAATGATTGCAAAGGTGAGACATCTTTTCCTATTAGCTATATGTCGTCTATATACAATACAAGGAACGTGATTGCACTCCCACTAACCTTCTTATACACACACGACTCATCCAGATTTTTTGAGAAACCAAACTCTTTGATTGTCTCATCAAATCGAATATTCCAACTCCTGGATGTTTGCTTCAATTCATAAATGAATTTCTGAAGTTTGCATACCTTTTCTCCTTTCATGAATATGAAACCGTCAGGTTGTGTCATATACACATCCTCGATCAGGTTTCCATTGAGGAAAGCCATCTTAACATCCATTTTCCATATCTCATATTTATAATGAGCAGCAATGGCTAGGAGTATCCTAATGGTTTAAGCATAGCTACTGAGCTAAATGTTTCGTTATAGTCCACACCTTGCCTTTGAAGATAATCTTAAGCTATAAGCCTAGCTTTATGGATAACTACATTACCCTCTATCTTAGTTTTCTTTATGAAAACCCATTTTCAACCTATAGCTTTTATACCTTCGGGTGGATCAACCAAAGTCCCTACTTGGTTTTCATACATGGAATCCATTTCAGATTTCATAGCTTGAAGCCATTTTTAATATTCTAAACTCTTCAGAACCTCCTCATAAGTAGTAGGCCATCATCTTCTATGAGTAATACGTCATTAAGTTCACTTATGATAAATCTGTATCTCTTGGGAACATGACATATCCTACCAGACCTATGAACTTCTTATATGTCAGAAGGTTTATTGTGCCCCAACTTTTTTATTTTATTAAGCATGATTTAAATAAATTATGTGGTCTTGCTAGATAAAGCATTTTATTTGGAGTTTAATTAGTATGTCAATATTAGGAGGATTTATAGCATGGATTGATGGAATTAGAAGTATTAAATGGAGAAATTAAGATTAAGTTAGAGTATAGTATGGTGTGAGTTAAATTAAAGTAAGAATGCATAAGGGGCATTCTTGGAAGATCACTTAAGTATAAAGGTTATAAGGCACTAAAGGAAGGGTAGAAAGGGAAATGGAAAATTATAGTCTTGCATTTGAAAAAGCAAACAAGTGAATGAGAGAAAAGAAGAGAGAGTGAACGAAGAGAAGAAGAGAAAGGAGAGGAAAAAGAAGAGAAAAGTTAGGGTTTGAAGATTCTTGAAGAGATTGAAGAATTTGAAGCTTCAATAAGTAAGTTATGCTTTAAATTTCACGGGTTTGGTTAAATGAAACTCAAATGAAGTTGATTATGTGTGGGGATTTGTTGATGAATGATAGAGGCAAATGTTTTCTTTTAGGGTTAATGATCAAAGATAGATCCTGGTGTATTTTTCAACGATATTGGGTTGAAATGAAGTTAAAATGAAGTAAAAGAGATGGTTTAGGGTTACGATGGGTTATATGTGAAAGGTGGGAAGTAAGAAGATGAAAAATGTCACAAAACATGTTCTTGGAGTAGGTTTATAGACAAGTTGGCCACGGTGAACTCAACTTTCCAACACAAAATATTCTTTAGTATTTTAGGCATAACTTTTTGTGTAGTTATCCAAATGGAATGATTTTTTATTTGGAGTAAACTAGAGATGTAGGGATACAAATTGTATTAAGTAATCAAGTTTAAATTAAGTTTATAAAAACTTCAATTTTTGGATGAAAGTTGTATATAGCATATTGTTTCAGTACAAGAACGATCCGAACATGATTGAGGTATAACTTTTTGATTATTGAACCAAATTGAATGAAATTTTAGTTATTGTTTAAGGAAATCAAGAGAGGAAAGTGGACCAAGAATAGAGGAAATTTTGAGCAAGTTATAAGCAAGAGAATTCAAGGTGGGTTACAGTTTTATAATTAAGTAATAGACCATTAATGTTTGCTTTCAATTAATGGAAATAAATGATTTCAACTATTTTATGAATGTACATTATAACTCTTTGAATTCTTTGAAAAAGTTTTATGTTTTTGTAATGAGCATATTGGTTTAATGAATTATGAAAAGAATGTGAAAATGATTCTTGAAAAGATACTATGGTTGTAAAATCAAGTTTTGAAAATGTGCCTTTTTTGGCAACAAGTTTACAAGTTATGAAATACATGTTGTGTATGTTTGTGGTGGTCTCCTAAGTTAATTCAAGTGCATTTTGAAAAATAAAGGCTTCTCCCTCCAACCCATTAGTGACATGGAGCTCCTTTATGGACTCCCATAAGTTCACAGCTACGCAAGACTATTAAGTGGGATTGCGATTATATGTTCTGTTCACGGCTACACAGGATTATGTGGAAATGTGTAGTATGTTCTATTTTTGGATCCACCCAAACCTTTGTGAGGTGCTCTATGTTGACAAACTTGTTTAATGCATGAATTATATTGCTTACAAGTTGCTTGATAAATGAGAATTTGAAAAATATGTACTTTACGATTCCATGTGAATTTTTACAATAGTTTTGGTTGATACTGGTTATAAAATTGTTACCCACAAGCTTTAAGCTCACCCCTTCCCATTCTGTCCCGTCTTCAGGTGAGGAGCAAGAGATCGAGTAGTCAAGAGCCAAGGCATCACTCCAACTAGACTTATTTTTGCTTTTGAAGTTAGTTTTTGTAAAACAAAGCTTTAGTTCTATTTTGAGAAATTCTACTTTTTGCAAACTATGTATTTTTAGTTTATGATGTAATATGGCTTGAAATTCCCATTAAAGCTTTGTAAAAATTTCATCTTATGATGTTAATGAAAAATGTTTGTGTCTTGCTCATGATTTCTCAAAGTTTGGATGTTGCATTTTTCAATTTTTTCATAAGGGTAAAAAGTGTGTTTTGAATTTAGGGGGAAAAATAGTCTTCATATAGGTAGAATTAGACAACGTTGTCTTCATATAAGTTGTAGCTTATCCTCTAATCTTTCCAAAAGTATATATTTTGTAAGATTTATACTTTGAATGAAAAATTTATGGTCGTTACATGATAATAGGTGTTAGCGGTTTGCAGAACTCTCCTTGACAAGTTTTCTGTTTGATTTCTAGAGTTTGCCGCGGAAAACCCAAAAAGTACGTTGTAGCAAACTTTTCCAGAAGGGAGTTTTGCCGTGCAAACCCAAGAGTTGGTCACGGTGAACTTTTCCCGAAAGGTTTTATTCTTCACCTTCAAAGTTCGTCGCGGTGAAGTCAAGAAGTTGGTCGTGACGAATACTTTTTCCTTAAGGGTTTATGATTTGTGATTGTAACCCTTTTTTGAGGCAAAATCTATCTTCTAGTTCTTCATAGAAGTTGTAGATCTAGAATTCCTATTCAAAACCATCCTAGAATGACCTTAATCCGACACATCTAGAGAAAGTTATGCCTTTTGTACCAAAACATGTCTGAAGAGTAAGAATTGGATATTGCATTGAACCTACTTTGGTATTTTGATAATATCTTGATCTTTAGAGCTTAGAATGAGATGATTCTTAATTTAAAACAAACTAAAGACACTAAGATACAATTGTACTAAAGAAGTCATTTTGAAATTCTGATCTTAAGAGTTCCAAATATCTATTTTGATGTTGAAGGAAGGAGTTTGATTTTTGGTGACTGACTGGTGGGAGCACGCCACCCTTATGGGATGCGTGTTCAGATGTCACTTAGGACGTCGAGCACATGTCTGGCAAGGGCGGGGTGTCCAACAAGGTTGAACTATTATTTCATCTTCATGTAAAATAGTCACAAGTCCAAGCAGTTGATATGCGTCTGTTTGAGCGTCTTGAACTTCCACAAATTCAACTTTGCTCCCACTGTCTTCTCCTAGAAGAAACTCTTTCTTTAAAAAGAAAATATATTTTGAAATAAACACCTTTTGTTTTGAAACATGGTAGAAATGATATCCTATAGTTTTCTTAGGATATCCTACAAACACACACTTGTCATATTTAACTTGAAGCTTATCTGACTGAATCTACTTCACATTAGCTGTTGGCCCCCAAATTTTTATTTATTTATTAAGCATGATTTAAATGAATTATGAGGTGTTGATAGATTAATTTTTTGGAGTTAATCTGTTATGACAGGGTTAGTAGGATTTTATGACATAGGTAAATTGATGGAATTAAAGTATTAATGTTGTATGATTGTATAAGGGCATTTTTGGCAAGACACTTAAGGTTAAAAGGCTATAAGGCTTAAAGTGAAGGGCAAAATTGGGAGAACAAGACTAATGAGCGGTATACTTGGAAGGACAAGAAAATGTGTCTTGAACTGGAAGAAGAGGAAGAAAACGTGGAGAGAAGAAAAGAGAGGAGAGGAAAACATAGAGAAGAAAGAAGAAGAGAAGATCATGGGAAAAAAGAAGGAGAATGAGAAACATTGTCTTACTTTGAATAAGAGAGGAAAAATGTTTGAGGGAGAGAAGAAGAGAAGGAGAGAAAAGAAAAGAAGATCAAGCTAGGGTTTTAAAGATCTCAAAAAAGTTTGAAGACTTTGAACCTAAATCAGGTAAGTATAAGTATTATTCTTCTTAATTTGACGAATGATGCATGTTTGATGATAGTTAGAAGTTAAATGAAAGTTAAAATTTAAATGTGTGTAGGAAATTGTTGATGATTGGTATATGAAAATGTTTTAATCTTTTTGGTTAATGAACAAGTATAGATTATGAATTGGGTTATGAACGATATTGAGTTGAAATGAAGTCGGAAATGAAGTAGAAAGAATGATTTTTATATAAGATGTGTTAGGTGTAAGACGTTAGGAGCGAGAATCTGGAAACAAATTTGAGAGAAGAGTCGAGTTTCTGAAAAATTTCACTATGGACAACTTTTTGGTTTGCTGCGGTGAATTCTTCATGGTTCATCGTGGCCAACTTTGTGGTTCGCCACTACCAACATTGAAGCAAATCAAAGTTCGTCGCAACTAAATATTTGGTTTTCTGCGGCAAAGTTTTTCCTATACAACTTGAACATGTTTTGGTATTATAGGTATAACTTTTTTTGTAGTTATCCAAATAGAGCAATTTTTCATTTTAAGTAAACTAAAGTCATAGGTCTACAAGTTGTATGAAGAAATCAAGTTCTAATTTAGTCTTTAGGAATTTCAATTTTTGGATGGACATTGAGCATAGAATATTATTTCAGTATAAGAATAGTCTGAAATTATTTGGGGTATAACTTTTAGATTACTAAACCAAATTGAATGATTTTGGAGTCATTAGAAACTTAAGACAATGGGGAACATTGTTTTAAAAGAAACTATTATCAATTTCTTCATTTACCTAATCATAAATTGGAATTCCTATTGAATGGAATTTTTGGCTATTGTTAAAGAAAATCGAGGAAGGCAAGAGGAGCAAAGGGTGAGGCAACTTTGAGCAAGTCTTTAAGCAAGGAAATAAAGGTGGGTTACATGTTTATAATAGAGTAAATAATCAACTAATGTTTTCTTTGAATCAAAGAAGTTTTATGTTTTCAATTGCATCATAAATGTTCCATTTATTGTTTTTGAATGATTTGAGAAAGTGCAATATGTTGTTATATGAGTTGTGTGATGATTTATGAAAAGACTTTGAAAGTGATTTTTGAAAAGATAACATGTTTATGAAATCATGGTTTCGACATATCTCATATTTATGAAAAATCAAGTTTTGAAAATGTGCCATCTTGGGCAACAAGTTTACAAGTCATAAATTACATGTTATGTGGGTTTGTGGTGGTCCCCTAAGTTAAGTCAAGTGTACTTTGAAAAAAGGCTTCTCCTGCCTACCCGCTAGCAGCATGGAGCTCCTTCATGGACTCCCATAAGTTCACGACTATGCAAAACCATTATGTGAGATTGCGTTAGTACATTATGTTCACAGCTACACAGAGCCCTTTTGGGAAATGTGTAGTACATTCTATTTTGGATCCACCCAAACCATTCTGATGTGCTTATGTGCTCATGATATGTTTGACAAGATGGATGCATACATGATTTGTACTATTGTGAATTGTTTGACAAATTGAGAATTTCATGAAATAAGTGTTTTATGAATTTTAAATGCAGAATTACCATGGTTATGAATAGGTTAAATGAAAATGAGTTTTACAAAAGGGTTTTTGCTTGTTTCTCGATTATAAACTTGTTACCCATAAGCTTTATACTCACGCCCTTTATCTGTCCCATCTTCAGGTAAAGAACATGAGATCGAGTGAAAGAGGCTCAAGGCATCGCTCCAAGTTGCATATTTTTATATTTTAAACTAGATTTTGTAATAATTAGTCTTTTAGTTGTATATCAAGTATTATTAGTTCAAGTATCTTATGTATTTTGGGATTATGGGACGTTGATGTATTGTGGTTTGAAATGCCATTACAGCTTTGTAAAAATTCTTATCTTTTGATGTTAATGAGTTATGAATTATGTATGGATGCCATTGAGTGGAAATATGAATTTGCGTATGGATAAGGTTGAGTTGAAATTAGGGATA
>JANSVA010000004.1:22158511-22176118 GCA_025504915.1 Erythroxylum reticulatum | reverse complement strand
GTAGTAGTAATAGTAGTAGTAGTAGTAGTAGTAGTAGTAGTAGTAGTAGTAGTAGTAGTAGTAGTAGTAGTAATCATAATAATAATGATAATCATCATCATCATCATCATTATCATAACACTAATAATAATTATTATAATAATAAGAAAATAATAATAATAAATAGTTAATAGGGACTATAATGTAGTTAGTGGGAATTATAATGGATATTTTTATATTTTTGTTAGCTATTCCTTTATCATTTTAAATTTACGTTTCTAAACCAAACATTGACATTACATTATCATTAGAAATTCTTAAGAATAAACCAAACTAAATAATACCAATTTTATTCCATTCCTCATCTATTCTATTCCTAACGGATTACCATTTCATTCCTTATCTATTTTAGCAGGCGAGCCAAACACCTTGTAAGTATTCATTAAAACAAACAATTTGTTCAATAGGTCAGTAAGATTATATTCAACCTTTTGTATATCTTATAACCTTTTATTATTAGTTCTAAAATTAATGGATAATATATGCTTTAATTAAGTATCATATACCTAAATCATTAACTGTGACTATTTCAAAGTCTTAATGTGTCATATCTAATACGAAACCCTACTAATTGATTTAATCAGAACTACTGAAGATAAGATGTAGTGCTAGGCATGGTTATAAAAGAAATAAATATTACATAATATAATATCTTATATTGTATATTCCTCCTTATATAAAAAATTGCTCTTATGGATTTCAGCTGTAGAGGTATTCACTAGAGATTCTCATTCCCTATGGATAACTGAAAAATTTATACCTCGCCGCATCGATCTCATCAAAGTGTGTCATCATTATTAATGTTTAGTTTCTACTTAGATTTAAATACTTTGAACTTTTCAAGATTGCAAATTATTATTTTATTTAATACATATGAATATATCACATAAAATCATTAATATTCTAATAGAAAGTAATATCCTTTTATGAATTTTTATTATATCCAACAAATCACATGTATAAGATTTAATAATTCAATACCATCATCGTCCTTTGGTTGATTCGAATTTCTTCAACTTTATATGTTTCACAAGTTTCGTACAATTCATAATTAAAAAGATACATATATCCTTATATGTAACTTTATGATTCTCATTATGATGAATTAACTTATATGGAATAAAAGGATAACCTCGGTTATTCAACTTTGTATTCTTGCTGCTTATATTAAGCATAAGCCTACCTTATCCAATACATACAAACTATTTGTATAAATTTGGATAAACCGTTTTTGCTCAGCGATGTATTTCTTATCATACCTTGAGCATTATATTAATGATGAATCTAAATTTAGTATCAAATACTCATAAGTATGAATTATAAATATATATGAATTTTAACATATCAAATATAAGCAAGAAAATTCGTGCAATTATTTTTCTTCTAATGAAAACTATTATCATACTATAGCAAAGACATTGATTGTATTCCATATTTATGCTTTCAATATGCTAAATTGAGTGAAACAATTTCATCAAGGTACTATACATTTCATCTCTACTTCATGCAACCTTTTGCACCTTGTTATCATAATATTGACATACATCGTACATATTGTCATCAAAGTTTATCAGACATTAGTTAGCTCAAAATATTAAAAAAAAATTTTCATATATATGATGACATGTTCATAAAAATTTATCACTAAATCCTCAACGAGGATTAATAGCAAAATTCATAATGGATATACAACTTTTCTATCTAACTTTGAAAACTCTACTCAAACATAACCTATGTCCAAGTATTTTGTTCACTAATTGAGTATCAACTGTTCTAAATAAGGTAAATTTGACTCAAAACAAAATATAATTATAAGAAAAGTAGGTATTGATTATATGTTATGACTACCAAATAAGATCTAGACTTTGATAATGTATTTGGTTAATCGTACTATTTTATTCAAAATAATAACCCTTACTAATATTTGAAAATATTACTCTAATCTCTCTAGTAGGCTAGGATCCTACTCAAATTTAGTTAATCTTGAGTTTGCTCAATAAATTAACTAAACTTAACTTAGGTAGATAACAAATTTATCAATCACATCTTATATGACTTTTAGATTCATTAGGTGACAATTCTTGTCAAAACATATCTTCTATGTTATTCCTAACCTTACTTGTAAATTTATGTGATCATGAGTTTACTAATCCAAATCACATAAATGTAATTAAATATGACATATTGTTATAAAATTAACATATTCGGGATAAAGCGGCCCTGAGTTTGTTCAACAAGCCTAACAATAAACAGAGCTATAGTTTATTCTTATAAAAATAAAAGGTAACAATTATGTTCTCAACATGCACTTAATAATTTAATGAGAGATTTAATTTTATTTGTCCCATTAAACATAAAATTGCATGTAAAATGTTATACATATAAAACATATAATTTAGCATGCATTCAATACATATATATATAAAGCATGGAACTTATTCACTCATAATCAATTTATATGTATAGAATATCACGCTTTGTTTAATTCTAGTTATTGAGCTTTATAATATAAAATAATATTTCCAACTCCTTAGATCATTTAAAACTATTGATTCCTAATTAAATTAAATTCTTATTTCAAATAGAATTTTAATTTAATTTGAAAACAATTTTCAAATTCAATTGGAAATTATTTCAATTATCTACTCCTTTAACAAAATTTAATTAAAAACATAATTCAATAAATTACTCTTCTTCCTCATTATAATTTAGAAAAACTCCTTTTTAAAAATTCAACAAGTAAGAAATTATAGCATAATTAGAAATTATTTTTCTTAATGAGAAAAATATTTTCTAATATTAAAAGAAATTAATTTCAACATTAAATAAAACATTTTAAAATTCAATTAGGAAAGTCCTTTATATTATTTATTTAAATATTGATTTCTTAATTAATTAGAAAATCTTTCTTTAATAAATAAGAAAATTAATTTTCAAAATTACTAAAGAATGCTCATTTTTCTCAAATAATACATGAAAATAATTTTTAAATTTAATCAAAAAAAATATCTTTTCCAATAAATAAAATTCACAAATAAAGAACATATTCCTTAATAAATATAACAATAGTTCTCTAAATAAATAAAACAATATATTTAATTTATCTCAATCAAATTGAAATAAATAAATTTAGTTAAGAAACTCCTTTCTTAATTACTTAAGAAGATACTTTTTTAATTTTAAAGAATCTAATTAATTAATTTCAATCTAATTAAAAATAGTTAATTATAATTTTAGAAACTACCTTTTAAAAATTTAATTCGGAATAAATATAATTATTTATCTTAATCAAATTAAAGAAAATAATTACTTTAACTTTTGAATTGATTGTGAATTTAAAATACTTTTAAATTCTTATTGGAATAAAAGTGTTTTTAATAAGGGTTAGTTTGTTTTAATTATGATTTTATTTAGAATTAGATTATACTAACCTTTGTCACCAAGCAATCTAAAACTAGCTTTGGAATACTTATTCCAGTAGCTAAATATCCTTATTGTAACCGCAAGACACCTTAACCTGACGCCTAAACTTCTTCTATAAGAAACCTTAGATACCCAAACAGTAGCCACATCATGTCTATAGCCATTGCCTTACTTCTCTAGGGATGTCATTGATAGGTGTTCAGCAGCTGCTGTCGCCAATTGCTTTTGACCTTGGTTTGCAACTAGTAGTGTCTTATAATCAATCACCATTAGTGTCTTGTAGCTACCGTGTCTCCTTTCCTTCTTTAGTCCTCGTGCCACTAGCAACTTCTATTGCACCTCCTTTATGGCGCTAGTGAAGCTTTCGTCACCAGATCCTCTAGTAATCGTCGCTGTCATCAACATCACACCACAGCTCGAAGCTGCTTGCGCGATAGTATGGAGTCACTACCATTGTGCAACTCTTTCAGTGGCACCTGCAGAGCAAGTTTTATATACAACAAAACCCTCAAACACCCGTAAGCATACGAATCGAATCTTGTAGTATAAGAGGTTATTGTTTTCACGAAGATTATGTAATAGTTAACAATTTGAACCTAACTTTATCTATGGTATCACAATAAGAAAAATGAGATTTAGCGACGGAAATTACCGACGAAATATGAAGGTTTTCCATCGGCAAGCTAAGTTAGCGATGGAATTTACCAATAGAATAAGTTGTCAGATAAACAATCGTAGATAATAATTAGTGACGAAGTGCAAATTTTCCATCATTAATTTACTGAGAGATGTTTTCTATTGCATCGTTATATTTAATGACGGTGATTTTTGTGCTATCAGTAAATTTAGCGACAGAAGGTTCGTTTCGGTTGGTAAATTTAGTGACGGAATCCATCGATAAATTCACAACTAACTTTACCGATGGATCTTAGTGCTTCGTTGGTAAATTCACTACATTTTACTGACAAATTTTGGTGGTCTTTTTTCTATCGGTAAATTTATTGATAATATTTTTTAAAATTTTCCCTACATTTTTAATTTTATTTGATAATCTTATGATTGATGTATAATTTATACAGTTATCAATTAATTTTTAATAATATTTTAATTTATTTTTACATTAAATTTGTTAACATAGAAAGTGGAGGTAAGGGTGGCCACTCCTGCCTACCTTATATTTACTTTTAGTATTTCAATTCTGAGCAATTATATGTTGTTATTTATAGTTTGTAGTGTTTGTTAAATTATCTTTCCCATGTCATCTGTGTGGTATGAAGCTCGTGGTTTAGATTTCTGTTGAGGTTGCAACCAAGGTCAGTTATATTCTTCTTTTTTCTCGTTTTTTTCTGAATATTTCCCTTGACTTCTTCTACAAATATGGATTGGGTGTTTTGATTTACTGAACTAGATAGCGAGGGCACATTGTATAGAAGCTATTTTTGGTACTACTTTAGTTAATCACGTATTCACTATCCCCGTTAGCTTTTTCGAGCCCCCTGACAAGTCTGATACTGTAAAAAAAAACTATCAGTCTTTTCCTATTGCTTCACGTACTACCCCACTTATTTTGTCGTACGTGACTTCCTTTATAAGACAAGGGTTTTATTTTCTTGGTTATAACGTGTTTTTTTAAGTAATAATTTTATTACTCTTTTATTGTTGCATCTACATGTGGGTCTATTGGAAATAGTCTCTCTACTATGTAGGGGTAACGTTACGTACTATCAGACCTCCCCAAACCCCGCTTCATTGTGGGACTTTGAACTGGGTGTGATGATGAGAAAGTTGATTGATGATATAAAGTAAAAATTATCTTAATTGATAATAAAAAATTATTATCTACAATAAAAAGTATTTAATTCTTACAAAATGACTATAACTACGCTATTCATTTGGTGAATGCGGATGCTTTGAATGTTTCGGTAAGGTGCTAGCCTTCCCCTTCAACTCATCTATCTCATTACGGAGTTGGACTATGTATTCTATCGATTGTTGCAACTGAATTGCCAGTGCTTATACTGTACTCTGAAGCTCATGGACTTCATTGGATGCAGACATCCTACTAAATGTTGTTGTATTAGATGTGGAGGATTGCAAATAACATGTATTTGCAAATGAACCTAAATTGAAGATCCTTCCACGACGGTCCCTACCACCCACTGCATGGAGATATGTTTGACTCTCATCAATATCTTCATATTGCTAAGACTGTCGTTGAATGCTTTCTTGAATTTGGTCATATCAGAAGGCAATGTTTATTTTAATAAGTGATAATTATTAAGCATTAATATTAAAGCATAAATTTTCCATACATTTAGTTCTCTACATCTGGTGTTGATGAAGGTCACAGCGTCATGCTTCTTAGTGTGAGTGTGCAAAAAGAGCTGACGTGGTGTAGGGTTCCTGCCTATAGACTTTTCCTACATCAGAATAAAATGTTATAAATGAACCACAATTTACAAAAATTTTGGCAAAATTTTCTTTATTTTTATGATATTTACTCCCTATTGAATAAAGAAAGTAACTTAATAACACAACCATATATGGCACTAAACATTTATAACATTATCATTCCAAAATTCACAAATCAAATTAAATTTAAATACATCAAAGTAAAAAAAATCAGAATATAATACGCAGTATGCAGTAGCTAGATAAAATTCAGTAGTAGTACCTAAAGCAAATGTAACGAGGACGACGAGGTCGTGTAGTGGCAAGAGAGATGGGGGAGGGGGCCTTCAGTAGCAACAGACATGAGGATGCTAGGACGTCGAGGATGGTGGCATGATGAGGATGCACGGTGGGACGACGAGAATAGTGGGATGACGAGGACGACGACGACAGAAGAGAGAAAAAAAGATAGGCAAATGCGATGGAGGAGGGGGAAAGGGGTTGCGGTAGTTTTAGGTTAAACAAAAATGATATCGTTTGGTGTTAAAATCGTTGACACTGAAGCAAATGATGACGTTTACCTTTAAAATTTACTAACTGAATTTATCAATAGAAATTTATTTTATCGGTAGACCCAAAACTTATTTATTTCACCAAGCATTCTCGCCTTTTTTACCGATAAGAATTTTCTACCATCGCTATAATCCATTAGAAAATTTACCGGGATAATTTTCCTCCATATTTACTGACGGATATTTTTTCCTTCGCAAAATAAAAAAATTCCCGACAATTTTACTGACAGAACGTGATTTTCTGTTAGCAATTTTTTGTCGCTAATTACTAATTTTCTTGTGGTGTATTGAGAAATTGATCTGAATAGAAATAAACAACATAAATTAAAACAATTAATAAATGAAAAAATTTAATCAAATAATAAGTGAATTGCCAATAAAAATTAGTTTTTGATCAAGATTGAATATTTAGGAAATATTCTTTCCTTATTTTGTTTCCTTAATCTTGTCAATTCAACTTATGTGTTTGATCCTAGATTTCTTAATTTATTGATTACTCTCTCTTAAGATCTAATCAATTAACTCTAATTGAATTTGAAATTTGAAGATTTGCAATCTCTCAATTCACAAAACTATTCCTAACATCTTAAATTAGATCTAAATTATCTAATAGATAATTAATTTCACAACCAAGAACTCTCTTTAGTTAATCATTAATTTGATAAGTCTGGGTCTATTAAATTGCCAACTCTTGTTGTATAACCTAACACTGATTATTTTGACTCACTCTCTTGATTTTTGTCAAGTTTATGCATGAAAATTATTATAAATATCCAAATATGTATTGAAATCAACAATGAACAAAATCACATAATAAATCCAGAATAATTCCTAATATGAGTTTAGAAATCCATAGACGTGATAACATAAAAGAAATCAGATTACACATCAAGGATGACTAAAAAAAGGAAAAGAGAAAAACTGTTTGACACCTTAATCTAAAATGTTGGAATTTCCTAATACTTCTCTTGATCTCTCCATTTGATTCAATTTGATGAATGCATGTTGCCTCTTTTTTTTTTAATTGTTCTTAAATTGTGCATTAAGGTTCTAGGTTATGTTTAGGATCCCCCACTGCATTCAATTTCAAAAATAACCCTAAACCTTCAAATCACACAAAAAAATCATGAGTGGAAAAGCCTCTATCGCGATTGTGACACCTAAACCTTGAAAACACAAAAAGAACTTGTGAGTGGAAAAGCCTCTATTACGATCGTGACACCATGTCATGATCGTGCTCCTGTTGTTCATCCTTTTTCATGACCGTGCTCAATTGTGTACATCAAGTCTCCTCCATCTTCTTCATTGTTCAATTTCTTGATTTTCAATACTCACAATCACATCAAACATTTCTTGAAACATAAAATTAAGATCCAATTCTTGCTCTAAACCAAACAAACATTTAGGATACATACAAACATTAACAATAACATAATTCTAAGCCTATACATATGATAATCATCTAAGAAATACTTAAAATTACACTTAAAAATCTAGCAAAACATAGTATTATTTACACCTATTAGCACCTTCCATCCCCATCTCATAGAACTTCAACAAAACTGGCTCCTCATTCCACTATAATCGCCAGTAACTCATTATATTGGCATCACTAACCACCACAGTAACCATAAAACCTAAAACTAATTACTCATTCAATTAAGGTAGTCATAACCAAAACTCAACCTAATTAGGTGGTTGCTGGTTTCAAAAACCCAAATTATGTAGGAGGGATGTGTATTGCTTGAACTAAAATAAAGATTAATAATTGTCTTTAGGGTGTTGGAAACTTTATTTCCATATTTTAAGTCTTAATTGAATTTTTAGAAATCATTGATGTATATTTTGATTTCATATTACACAGTATGAATTATTCAAATTCAACATTGTGGCTTCAATCTTATTGAATACCAAAACTCCCAATTTTGGCAAGTGAAAACTTAAAATATAATAATAGATTTTGTAATTAAAATTTAAGGATTTGCAACTTTTGCAATTTCAATCCTATAATTCAAGATCAATAATAATCAAATAATTTTAATCAAGTTAAAGAATTAAAGTCGGCTCTGATACTATTGTTAGGACATTAAGGTAGGATATGATTCTGAATATAGTGGAATAATTACGAAACTTTTTCATATAATTATTTTTCTATTAAATATTTTTATGAAGATGACAGATGCAAGGAAACTGGATTAGATTATGTCACTTTAGTTATATTTTCATGTTATTGCATATCAAATTCTTATTAATTTGATATTTTTATATTAAGCACTATTCCATAATTTGAACATTTTAAGTTTGTGTTCTATATAATGTTTGACTTAATGTTAAGTCAATATTTTGTATGAATATTTTAAGTCTATATTTTGTATGAATGTCTTGTCTATATTTGATTAAACCTTTGACTGAATGTTTTATTAATTATTTGATATTGACATTGTAGATACATGGATTCCTTATCAGATTTTGAATCAGATTCTGATGATGAATTGAAGAAGGTAATCATCATTTCTCTAGGTGGGGGAGAAAACAAATATTTTCATTTACAAAAGCAACCATGTAAAACTTCTTCTCTATCAGGTCATAATTGGATATTAGAACTTTTGAATAGGAATCCTAAAAGGATTTATGAAAATTTAAGAATGAGAAAGACAATCTTCTTGAGCTTATATTATGAGCTGAAGAGTTTAGGAAACTTAAAGACAACAAGCCATTTAACTGTGGACGAATAAGTAGCAATTTTCTTGAGGACTATAGGGCATAGTGAGACAACTAGAGTCAATGCAAAACACTTTAAAATTCGACCTGGACAATTTCGAAGTACTTTCGTAAAGTCATATGTGTAGTTAATTGTCTTACAAAAAGAGTCATTACTTCACTATCCTTTATTAATACACCTGCTGAGATTTAGCATGATTCAAAATTATTTCCATATTTTCAAGTACATTCATATATTTAATTATTATTTTCAAGTACATTCATAACCATGTTTTTGTTTTTTTAAATAAAAATAGAAACTAAAACTAAAAATCACAACAAAAAATATAATTAGAACTAAACGAGCCTTAAATTTGTAATTTGCGCCCGGAGAATATCTATGACCAAGCGTCTTAAGTTTTTGGCAATTTCCTTCATTATGGTCTATATTAATTGCCCACCAGAACATGCTTCTCCCCCAATGAGCCTGGTTAAATCCCTTGTAAGGGTTTGAATGTTAGAACATGCAAACATTAAAGTTAATTAATTAGAAGTTTGATTATGGAATTACTATTTTTAATGGTTCTAATTAATATTATAAAATTAAGTTAAATTTATTGTAATTTATTCTAAATTCAAAAGTGCATATCCTTTATAATTTTTAAAAATTTTTAATTAAACGATTAAAATTTTAAAGTGTATATAATTCAAGTTAAAAATGCTAATTTTGTTAATCTTTATTATTATGATTAAACAAATACAACATTTTAAGTTGAGTTGTACAAGTTTTAAAAAATTACTTAAGATGTATGTGCTATACCTATATCGAACTTAGTTAATTTTCTTGTATTACAACAGTTCTTTTTCTATAAAGTAAGTTCATTGAATTTTCATAATTCTACTTTAATCTGACTCAAATTTTTTACATTAGATAATATCTTAGTGTTGTATTATTGTCAAAAAATTAAGTAACATTTGTTCTAGTCAAAACGAATCCTTATTTTTGGAAAATGTGCTGATGAAGCCCCAGGTTCCAATCCAAAGTATAATGGGCTTAGATTTTTACTAAAACTCGTTCGGTGCTTGAGTATTCTCTCATTCTTAAGTCAGTTTATTACACAAAACACTTTGCTAAAAAGAAGAAGGAATGTGGGAGAATTAGAAGATACTTTTATTAAAGAACTCTCTTAAGGATACTATAATGCTCATGGTGTTCTACGTTCTTTGTTACAAATGTGGCAACCCTTAAGGGATACATATATACTAGTTCCTACTTGGAATGGACAGTTAAGATCTACTTAATCTAATGGTCTACATTAACATTATAGAATTCTATACACTACTCTACATGTTGCATGTACAATGTATACTTATCTACAACATTCTACAAGTGTTTATAATATTCCACAATGTTCCATAACTTCCACAAGCTTCTATAGGCTTCTACCAGGTTTCAGAAGTCTCCAAGGTCTTCCATAAGCTTTTATCATGTTCTAGAAGCTTTCATGGTCTTTCATAAGATTCTACCATATTTTAGAAGTTTCAAAATTTTTCATAAGATTCCAATATGCTCTTGAAGACTGGTATGAACCAAACCTCACTTCAAAATATGCGAAACGTGACAAAATGCAAAGATAAACACAGAAGCCAAACTTCCAGATTCATTTGTATTTTGGAGATGCGATTGTACTTTTACTTTTCTTACGTATGTCCATTCATATGATAATTTTAATTCTATTGAAATTAAAATTCAGTTATTTGTATAATTTTTCCACAAACAAACTTTTACTTACTTTATAATACATCAGGATAAAATTTTTAAAAAATTCAAATTACATATTACAATAATGTATGATGTTTATTAATTATATAATAGTGAACTTTATGAGTTTTATGATTTATTACAATATAGTTATTTTTATTTAAATGTTATTTTTAATTACAGCATGGTAATTTTTTCATTATTAATAAATAAAATAGCTAAGAAACGGAAGAACGACACACTTAAGAGGCCATCAATAGAGGATGCCAATATAGTTGCACTTGCCAAATAATTCTGTAAATACATAAGCGTGACTAAGCACGGCATAAAACCAAAATTGCTAGAAGAAATCATATAGCATACAAAACCAACAGGCTCTCCCCAAAAGGTTTGGCTTCTCACAATCCTGTTTTACATCCATATTTTATTTCAAGGCTTCTCTGCTCAAAACTTTCACACGTACACATTTTACAATACAACAATGGCTGGTGGTAATAATCCTTAAGTCTACATTTTGCAATACAAGAATTGCTGGTGGTAATAGTCCTCAAGTCTATGTATTAGGGGAAGTATCCAATCAAAAACACGAGATGCTTCCCCGCCAGCTTTGAGTTTTTTTCTTTTTGTGTAGAGATGTTAGTAAGTCACTGATTCTTCCTTCTCCATCATCTAAAAAAAGTGTAGTGGACAAGTTGGGCGTCATGTTGATCTTAAACTAACCACTTCAAGTTAAACCGCTCAAGTGTCTGCATACCCAAGTTGAGTTTGGATTTGTTGGTTGGAGCATTTATCTGGTTGCCTCACAATGTATATCTGATCCCCAACTTTACCATCGGAGTCCTGATTCCGGTTCCATGTCCACAGAGCCCATGTCTCGTTCTTCACCTGCAAATTACACGACCAACTGTTGAATTGTTACCCCCATTAATGCCGTAATCCTACAGGACTTGTTCCGTGACTGAAAAGATAACAGAAACAAGAGTGCTGAAACCATCAATCCAAATTTATTTTTCATGTCTTTCTTCCTGTTTTTCTAGGTAAATTAACTTATTCAGTTTCAAAGAGAGAGACAAAAAAGCACCTCTAGAATTCCATGGCCGAAGCTACTTTCTCGCAAAGCGCTGTAATCTGGTTGCCTATCCCAACAAAACTTGCCAGCTGCCGGGCCAGTTGTAAAGTTTGTTGCACAGAAACCGGCCATGAATGGATCCGGAGTATCTGAAGGCTCTGGACAATTACCAGGTTCATCAGCATGCTTGATTGCCATCTTTTCACGGTTGCCTCCATCTCCAATTGTGATATATACAGGACCACATGGATCTAATGTGTAGTTGTAAACTCGATTTGATCTTTCATAAGCATGAACCTAGTGATTCATAAAGAGAAAGATTCAGTGGACGAGCGAAACCAACTAAAACTCAAGCAGAAGGGCTGGCATTTGTCTACCAATTAGATTTGAGTTCAATCGTATCTATCCCACTTCCCAACCTCAATGGACTAAAAAACTTACAAAGACCTTGATTCCATCAAACATAGAAAAAATCAATGCAAATTTTGAGGATCAGGTCACAATATGCGGGGAAATTAATACAAAATTGAGTGTAGAAAAGGAAAACTACAAACCTTCCAAACTGTTCGGTTTAATGACTGTTTACAAGCCAACCAAATTTATGTAGTTTACATTATTGTATCAAACTTCCTAAACCTGATTGTCACTTGCATTTGGTTTTTCAATTTTTAGTGAATCATCACCAACATTTATATTCACTTAATTGCTTAAAAGAAGGATAGGACGAGGTTACTATGAAACTCAATAAATTAGGTTCATCTATCTGCCTATAATCTACATGAGTTGGCGACAACACTTACATGTCCATTGAAGACTATATCAATCCCATATGAATAAAGCAATTCTTCCATCTCCACCCTCATACACTCCGCCTCTCTGTAATGGGACCTGTAAGAACTGTACCAAGGAGGGTGCCATGCAGCTATCAGCCACGGAGTTACTGATCTGTTAACGTTAGCCAGGTCTCTCTCCAACCACTTGTATTGATCGGCTACAACAGAAACCAACACATATAATGTCTACAAGGCATACGTTAATTAAGTTCTGTCTGAAAAACATGCTTCAGTTGAATGGGGAAACAAATCGCATTGATAATGACTGAAATATAAATCTAAAGACCAATTAACTTCTACAGTTGGTTTTCCATTGGAAAACATCTTCAATCAACAGCGAAAATCTCAAATCAATATCTTATCTAATATACTCGAAGATCTCAAAGTTATAAGTTAATGTTTCTTTGCTATTGTAGCCAGTTTAGCACACAAGAGAAGAATCAAATTAAATTTCTTACAGCTACAGGATAATTTGCATATGTGTGAATATTTTTGTCTTTGATGAACTGATAACTTAAAATCAAGAGAACTAACTTGGCTACAATTACTAGCTTATGCAGTTCATTAGCATGCTGGTTTGAAATACTTCAGGGCTTCAAATAGATTAAGTTTTTATGTCAAAGAGGCAACCGTATGAGTACTTTAAAGGACTAGAAATTACAAAAAGCAGAATGCAACCATCGCTGCAGTCACATATATGGAATATTACCTGATTTGTCATAAGCAATATATGCACCCAACATGATGAAATGTATGCCCCCTGCATTAAAGGAGTAGTAGAATGTAGATGGAGATCCACTTTCCTTGGATGGGAATGCAAATCGTGAACTGTAAGCCACAAATGTTTGGTTTCCTACTTGCTCTTCGATCTCATGATTCCCTTCAATCACCATAATAGGGATCTTAGAAACTAACCGCTGCATAAACCTACAAATTTACATTCAATGAAAATGGCTTCAATATTTCGTCATTTAAAAACTTGGATGATGATGTATGCTACTCTCAAGAGACGGAATACAAAGAAAAGCAATAAGGCAGGGATAAAATTAACCTTCCCCAGTAATCCCAACGAGGTTGATAAGTCTGATGGATAGGGGTTTTTGAAAACGAGCAAGAATAGCAGTCAGAGCCAGTTCCATTGGTGAGATACAGATTCGCATAAGTGGCGTCACCAACCAATAGAACAAGTTCAGGTTTGCCCCTCATGACATGGTTGATAGTAGTAGTTGTATTGTATGTGAGACCAAGATCTCCGACAACAGCTATTTTACTGGGATAGCTCCTCGGATCAGAAACTGGCATGGTCTTGAAGAAGAATACACCACTCATTGCTGGTATAGAGGGGTCTCCACATCGATAATAGTACAGAGAGCTGGGTTTCAAACCTGCCGAAGAAACCGTAACAATCAGAAAGAGACAACAACTGGCAAAACAAGCAAAAAGTTCCTTCCACCATAGCAACTCTGCTCAGAAGATATCAAGCATCACCCAGGAAACTAGGTAGGTAAAAAACAAGGTTTCTACAATGATCAGAAGGGGTAGGGCATGGGTAAAGAAAAAGCCAAAAAAACAGTTGACGTAGATCATATATGAATCATTGCCTGTCAGACGAACGTGATGAATTATCCCAGAAGTATAATTTTGGAGACCATCAAAAGGGTAAAGTTGACTGTAAACAAGAGAATGGCCTGTAGCTTCATGATTCAACGGATGTCTCAATCTCCCATATCTAACCACACTCTTCACGGTTTTGGGGGCTAATGGAGTTATATTATAACCAATCTGGAATTCCCCTGCAAAACAAATCCAGCACAATTAAAACGCAAGAAGAGAGAATTAATAAACACGGGCACTGAAAAGTTTTATCTGAAGGACAAGTACCCTTTCATCTAAGGAAGCCAACAAATTGCGAGTACAAGAAAACAAGTGTTTAAGAGGCAGAGAGAGCAAAAGCAGAGGAACGAACCAGTAACCCAAGAAATCCAAACAGAGTCGTAGCTGGCAGATAGCGAAACCGATATCTGCTCTGGCTCGAATCCTGTGGCCCGCCGGCGGACTCGGGGATCGGTATCTGGCAAATCGACGGCATGTCCACGTAAACTAATGTCAAAAGGAACGGTGTGGGGCTGAAAAGGACCGTCCAAAGTCGTCGGAATCTTTGCAAGAACAAAACCACAAGTTAACAGTAGAAGGAAGACAAGAGGGAGACCCGGAAACGTCATGGTTGAGGAGAAATAAGAGAGAAATGTGGGCGTAACAGAAGGTCCTCTCTTTACAAATATAATAATCTAAAATTATATAAAACAGAGGCGGAGCGTAAGTTTGAAGACAGTTATAAACCGTTGGGCAGTACCAAAAGCAAAGTGGGGGGTTTGAAGGAAGATAGCAAAGGAGGAGGTTGTGTGGGAGTTTGGACTCCACTCCACCACCATCCGTCTTCTTTGTATGATTGATTAATTAACTATTACTATTTCTATGTCCTTGCCCCATATAAAATACGGTCTTGTAGTTGTAGGTGTAGGTGTAGGTGTAGGTGTAGGGAATACTATTATTTCTTCTGCTTAATTAAATAAAAATTAAGTAACATAACAATGACATAATAGTATTATGATTAAATTCACCATCTCCCTTCTTATTCTAAATTAATTGTCAAATGTTAAATAAAATATTACTGTTTTAATTTTAACGGTTATGTTAATGAGATTAAAATATAACACCAAACAATCAATTAAAGCATAATTTTTGTTTGATGGCTAAATTACTTTTTAAATGTTTCTAACAATAAAATATAAGATTTTAAAAAAAGTTGAGCCATAACATATTTAACTAAAAAAAAAATAGGGACCGAATTTTTAAAATATTGGTTTTTATAAGTTTCTTTACCCTTTGCTAACGATTTGGTCCGACTGGCTTTGAGTGCTCATATCGAAGGATTCATTCCTTTCGTCTAAGAACGTGAAGATCAGTTGTTTTACAATTCAATGGATCAAGCTGAGGTTGGCTCTTGGATGACAAATGCGAGGAGGCTCTCGGGCTAAACACGCTGAAGATGACAAATGGCTCCATCATAATATTTTTCAAACTCCTTTTTGCGTGGGAAGGTGTGCATAGTCATCATAGATAGCAGGAGAATGTTATTTCCACTGTCACGATGGAGAAGTTGCAGGTTCCGATGGAGAATCATGCAGAATTGTACAAGCTCTCTTGACCTAGGGAAGGCAATGATATTTATGTGAATAAATTTTGCTTATTTTAATAGGGATCTAGACACTCATATATTTTAGAAATCCAAAACAAAGAAAGAAATAAAAGAAAAAGAAAGAAAAATTAGTTTGTGTCTCAAGTTCTTTGATCTTTCTTAATGTAGAAGCTGTTGTATTTTTGTTATTGTTGTGTTTTTCTTGGCCTTAAATAGTTCTAGAAGCTTTTAGGATTCTTTCTAGAATTTTCATATTTAATTTGATTCTAAAAATAGTCAAAAAATATTAAAAGATAAAAAAAAAAAACTCGTCTGTTAGAAAAGTTAAATTCTTTGATCTTCCTTGATGTAGTGGTTGTTGTGTTTTTTTGTTGTTATTGTTGCTGTATTTTTCTTATTCTTAAATAGTTCTTGAAGTTTTTAGGGTTCTTTATAGGATTTTCATACTTAATTTGGTTCTAAAAATAATCCCGAAATGTCAAAAGATCAAAAAGACTCGTCAGTTAGAAAAGTTAAAACTTGCTGAAATTGCTCTCTATCATGCTTATTGAAACATAAAATTAGGATCCAATTATTGCTCTAAACCAAACAACACTAACACTAAGGCCCTGTTTGGTTGGATGTTAATTAATGGAATGGAACGATAAAATAGAACGGTTTATAATGAAATGAAATGTAATATAGTGAAAGGTTGTTTAGAAGGGATAGAACAATTCATAATATAACGTAACGAAATATTGTCTAGAAGATGGATGGAATTGAATGAAATGTATAATAAATTACTATTATACCTCTTAGATTAAAATGGTTATTGCAGGAGGTTTAACGATATGATTTTAAAATAGAAATCATTTCCAATTAAAAAGTCATGATTGTGACTTTTAGTTTTTAAATATATTTTCTACTTTAAAGTAATAAAGTTTTTAATAAAGTTTTATTATTTTATAATTAATTATATGCAATTATTATTAATCATATGAAATTATTATTATTAATTATTTATTATATTATATTATATTCTATTCTATTATATGTGATTTATATTTAAAATATATTATTTATATTTTTATTTATATAGAAATATATACAACTAAAACCATTATAATCAAAATTTATAACTTATTTGATTAATTCAGATTTTTCCTGAAACACACTTTTGGATCAACTTTTCATGATAAATTTGACAATAAAAATGAAATAATTTGAGAACACTTTCTTCTAGAAAATTGTTCTCCTATCTCTTAGAAGTTTCTAGTTTAACAAAAAACATTCAATTTGGTTCAGTATTCCAAAAGTTATACTCCAAATAATTCGAACTGTTCTTCAACTGTAACAGTATTCTGTACCCAACTTCAAGTCAGATTCTAGAATTCTAGAGACAAAATTAAAATTCGATTTCTTCAGAACAATTGTAACCCTATCTCTCTATTATTCTCGTCGCGTAAACATTCATATTTCCAATCTTACATAAGTATCATTTATACTTATGGTTTATACCTTAATAAAACCATTAGAATCACCATTTCTAACTCATTTGGATGTCTAGAGAAGAGGTTATAGGCAAAAGAAGGAAGGACGTACTTTTGAGATGAACTCAATTAAAAAAAAGTCACGACCGT
>JANSVA010000004.1:22142860-22154170 GCA_025504915.1 Erythroxylum reticulatum | reverse complement strand
CATGCATGTATGCTGAGCATGAAATGCAAAAAAAATTTCGAACTCTCACATTGCTATTTTCTCCATTATTGAAATCTACATTCTAACCCTTAATATGAGGATAGGATGTTACAGAAGGTTGGTAATATAAAATCGATTAGAATCCTAAAATTTTGACACCAAACATATCATAAATTAAGCATCCTAGGTTGTGTAAAGCTTTATATAGTTTATTATTAAGTAATAATGTATTTGATTTGTTATAATCTCCACAATTCTATAGAAGAAAAGTATCACTCTATAATTTTTTCAATTCCTTTAAAAATAAAGGTTTTGTATTTTCATTAGTGTTGTAACATCTATAAGTATAATGAAATTAATCCTACAATTAAGAAACAATCAATCTCCACTAATACAAAGTACTTTATCATTTTAATTGATTTTCACATTTCATATTAAAAATAGATGAATGAAAAAACATACTACCTCTAACTTTGTATTTAAACTTACCCATCCAAGTAGGAAATTTTCATTTGAGTTTTCAAAGAGGAAATCAATTAGTGAATTTACATATCTTATATACCCAATGTATATATAGTTTAGGCTAATGTATATTATATGTAAAAGAGTGTTGCATAAATCTTAGAATGTTTTCCTTATAAGTAAAATGTAAACAATATATATGATAAAATTGTCATTGGCACTTGACTTTGTTTTTAATGACCAGACAGAAAAATTATATCCTTTGAATTAGAAATTAGGGAAATCATTATAGAAAGGCCTCTTGAAAAAATAAGAACAAAATACACAAGACACTAAAATTATTCCTCAAAGATTACAGAGTTTGGAAATCACTTTGGAACCATTTATGGATGTTCTCCTAATTTTTTTGAGATAATAGTGTTAGGTTGATGGCTAGGAGAATATGGTACAATATAATCGAGAAGGTCATTAGAGTTAAGTATGAGCAACTTCTTTTTAACTGATAATTTCATTCCAACCTTCGTTGCATGGTATGAATCCACATTGGCAACTCTTATTCTCCTTATACTCTTCTTTACTGTTTTAGAATGTCCAACATTAGAATTTCTTAATACTCTTATTCTCCTTGTCCTCTTCATTGGTATTTGTAGATATATGATGTAACAATATAATAATTTACTTATTAATATGAATCTCGCCAAAAGAATTAGTGATTTTTTTATAACAATATGAATATAACCAAAGATATTCTATAAATTCAAGTTTGATTTAGAAGTCGAACATAATGAAAAACATAGATTGATGTAAATCATCACAATAGAAAAAAGATAAGATTGAGAGTGATAAGATTTTAGTTTTTTTTTTTTTTGCTACTAGTAAGCTAGATAAGATTGCAAGTTATTAAAGAACTTCAAATAATAGTTTCTCTAAAAGTAAGAATGAAGAAAATCTCTCCAAGTATATTTGATTAATCAATAATAATATGCAAATTATAACTATAAGAAAACCTTATTATATGCATAAACCCTAAGTACTAGATTTCCAAATGGAAATAAAACTCTAAAATTTTAAATCCTAAACAACTTAAACATAAGTTGGCATTTGTTCAAGAAGCACATTAATGCCAATTTGTTCAAGAACTTTGCACGTATAAATAAGGATGAGTTTAACGTTGGTCTTGTAACGCCCTAACATATATCCTATAAGTATTATAGCATGTCTAGGGTATATTAAGAAGTGAGCATAACAAATGAATTAAGTGCATCTAAGTATAGTAAGAGACATAATTATACTTAATGTAAAAGATTCGGGTAAATGGGTAATTTGTTCGTTTCAACATGAACATACCTTTGTTATTTGGCCATATCTTGGTCTGTAGACCTCCAAATTAGATAATTCCAATTGGAAATTAAGATAGAGACATACATATAAAAATTTTATGAAGGAACATAATTTTTATTATGCCTCTAAGAGTTTTGAATTCTAGCTTGAAGTTGAGTTATGGCTGTTGTCCATGTTTTCAAATAGCCGTAGTGTTTTAGGTATCACTCCCGGAATAATTAACCAAATTACATGAAATTTATTACATTAGAAAATTAAGACACACGGGAATGAAATTGATTTATAATATTGTAGGCCAATGTGGGAAGTAAAGGAAGAAGAAGGACGAATATGCAATTTTTCTAAAGTTAATACATGGAAGGACCAATATGCAATTTTTCTAAAGTTAACACATGGACTAATTGGATTAAGGCATGTGTGACCAATAATAATACAGCATATGTGTGAGTCTTGAAAGTTCTGGAATGGGGGATATGGAGAGGGGAGATGCACGATATTTTGGGGTTCTAAGTTCAGATTTTTCTCCTCTCCATTTCACCTTCTTCATCCCATCATTTTTCATGTAAGAAATTAAGCAATCTTAGGTGGAAATCAAGGTAAAAGCTAGGGATTTTCTCTTCACCTTTATCTCTTCTTACTTTGCTTATAAAGGAATAAAATTATAAGGATGGAAGTGGGATTGAGAGGTATATTTTTGGTGCTTTTAGTTGGTGAGTCAAGCGAAGCCAAAGAGGAAGGGAAGGAAAGGCAATAGAAGACCTACTTTGTCAATTTTCATGTTTGGGACTTCATCTAGCTGATTTTTGTATTTGTGTATGATTTAATGGATATAAAGATTATTTAGGATGTGGAGTGGTTGCTGGAATGTTGCTTTGGTGTTATTTTGGTGTTATCTTGGATATAATTGGTTGAATATGACAAGAGATTATTGTGTAGTGGAATTTTGTCTAGGTTTATTTAAGTCAGTTACATTTTTAAAGTCATAAATTAGCCTACAAACCTCAAAATTGTGTCCTTTTAGTTTCATATGAAACCTAAGACATAGAGCTAAATATTCTAGAAGGGAGTCTGACTTAATTCTAGCTCTATGATCTTAGGAATTGAGATCGAAAAAGGTGAATTAATGTTGCCTCTGTTTTGGAGCAGCTTGTAATATTTTGCCTATATCTCATGATTTAGAAGTCTAAATGGTCTGATTGTTAGTGCTATAGAAACTGTAGACATAGAGGAACCAATTTCTAGAAGATCTTGACCCAATTCTGACTTTTTCTTTATGCATATTAAGGAACAAGTAGTGGTATGAATGGAGAGAATGCCTGTCACGACTGTGGCATTATTTTTGTTTTCGATTTCTACCGCATCTTATCCCAACCTTTATGAATGTGTATGAAAATTTTCAAAATCCTAGAAATAAATGAAATAGGACTTACCACATGTGAATTGGGAACATTGGAATATAAGATTGAGCATAATGCATTCCAAAGAAAACTTAAATGTATATAAATGATTTGTATGCATATTCATTACTCATATGTGTACAGTATGATTATAAAAGTGTGATTTTGACACCTTTCTAATGGTGATAAGTGATGACTTACATGTATGAACATAAATACAGATTTTATGACTTAAAATGCATATTTTATCACTTGTTAATATATGAATTGTGAAATTAGAAAATGGTTAAAGAAAATGTTACAATGCCTGCTCTATTGTCTTGGTGGTGGATAGATAGGCATGCCTATAGGGTTATAGTGTAGCTGCTACAGTTTGACACCACCGGTGTCCACAGTTTGATACATTCAGGTATCCACAGTTTGATATCTTTGATATCCACAGCATTTGTTATCCATACCCACAAAAAACATGCAGGTTTAATACAGAAAGGAAACTTAACAGTCATAAATAAGAAACATAGCATGACAACATGAATAATTGGTATTGATGAGCATTTATATTGATTGTAATAATGAATTGTGATGATGTGATTTTATATAGATAATTTGTATCATATCAATATTTAGTTTATAAATGTGCATTTTCAGTATATGGATAATATGTTAAAGCATATTTGCATTATGTACTTTGCTTAAGTATGCCATCATTATTTACATGAGCATTGAATTTCAATGTTTTTTTCATGAAGGTGAATTTATGGTATATAAGTTGTGATATTCCGGAATGTATGTGCTTGACGAATGACTGTTGAGAGTGATCATCCAAACTAAGTGTTTCTCCACTAAGCTTTCAAGCTTAGCATGGGTGTTAATTCGTGTAGGTCTAAGTCATAGGAGTGGGGTACAAGGAACATCTATAAGGAACAAAGCCAACAGATAGATGAAAAAGTACTTTTGGAAGGCTTTTTTAGTTAAATATGATTGTACATATAATGGTTAAAGGAAATCGTATGTTTTCTTTTAGATTATCATGTAACTGTAAAAATGTTTTACTACTTTTAAATGATAATGTTAAGCATTGGGGAGTTTTGTAATGAGTATATGTATAGCATTGAACCAAAATGAATGTTGTGAATGTGTGTACAAGAAAATGGTTGCCTTATATGTGGATGGTTGTAGGTTCCGTATAGGGGGTGTGACAGGTCCAAAGTTTCAGTCTAGCACTAGTTTGTCAATTGTGTTATAATATGATATTAGATGAAAATCATTCAAAGAACTAGGATTCTTTTTCTTAGGAATCAAACATATATGAGTTCTATTCTATTCCCTCATCATTTTTCTACTAATAAAGAATTATAGGAGTGTATCAACTACCAATTCACTCTCAAAGTAGACTAAGAAAAGTAAGCATTAAACTCATTTGGCCCTAGGTATTTGCCATGATTTATACTAAAGAATGCTTCTCTAATCTCATGAGTAGTTAAAGCCTTTATGAGATTGTCCTTCATATCTTAGTTAATAGACCCCTAATGAATGTAGTTAAGTCCACAGCTATTGGACCACAGTTCTAACTTTGTCTAAGTTTTTTTCCTTATAGAAGTTCAGAATTATCTCAATTGTCTTGACCTTATCTTTACATAGATTCCCTTCTTCATCAATTAAAGAGTAGATTTTATTTCTATTCCTTTGTATCAAATAGAATTATGGAAGAACTTGGTGTCAAAATTCCCTTCCCTAAGCTAGTTCATCTTTGTTTTTTTACTTAAGAATAGGGTTATGGAGCTATAGGGCTAAGTTGTAATCACTAAGGTATTTTGTATCTAAAGACCTTAGTTTCTGGTCAAGAGGATCAATATAACATTTAGCTTGAATTATTTTAAGGGACTCCTTTGATAGCTAAAGATTACATCCTAATTCATATATGTTCTCCTCTTAAGGGCTTTAATCCCTTCTTTGATAACCCTAAGCTTCCTTATTAATTGGAAAGCTTTACAATTAACAATTCTAACACACCAGCTAACCTTAATCACATCCTTAAAGCCATTAAATTTGGATAAAAAGTTGTAGAACATAAATAGAGCTTTAGGACAATGAGAAGAGTTAAGGTTCAGGAACTCCGCAGAGGAATGTTTTGAATATAAGGGAGGAACAAAGTTTGCATAAAAGTCAGGGAATTGTTTTAGCCAATAGTCACTTACCAAAGCTATATTGATCTTTTTTCTAATAAACCATTCACCTTGTTTTGGATTGCTTCAAGAGTAGAGGTGTCTTATAAAGTTCAAGTTTAGAATCATTATATGATTAACCACTTGACTAAACTCCGTATCAATCCTTTTGTGATTCAATTTGAAGCTATCAGCTTCATTCAGATATACATACAATTCATATCACCAATAATGCTCTAAGATTTATGGGTTCTTACATAAATGGATTTGAAATCATCGCTTAATCTCATTCTTTAAATCCCTATGTTAACGGAACAAGTAATTGAAATTTTAAATAGTTTGGAGGACCATCCCAATCTACCTGTAAAGGGTATCATTTGATTAGAGAAAACCATATTAGATATTTAAATCTATGAGGAATTAAAGGCTACCATTATCCTTCCATTATAGCAATGAGAGTGGTTGAAGATAATAGTCCATTGATCACCTAAAAATCTTTGAGTTGTTAAGCAATTTGTTAGCCTTTGTTTTTTGTTTCCAAAATTCTAAATTATAATCTTTTTTTTTCTAGGACTAGATCTTTAACAACTTGTTGTTATTCCACACCAAAATAGACATTGCTCTTGAAGATTATTTACCACCAATAATGGCCTTCCCTGCCTTTTTACTTGATCTTGTCTTAGAGGATGATGATCTAACCACTATATATTCATTCATTAAGAAGTCATCTACCTTATTCTTTATATGATTATAAGGGCCTATATATTTTACATAGATTCATTCCCACGTTAGATACTAGATTGGAGTGGTTCTCCATAATGTACAATTTATAGGTTATCATTTAGAACCTTAAGGTCCTTCCCTTTGTCTACATTTTGGAACACCTTATTGGTTGGGTTCACTTTAGATGTAATAGGTTCCCCCAAATTATTTAGAGTAGTGATAGGAGAGAAGTTTTCTTCCAAGGGGCTTATTGTGCTGCTCTAATCCCATTAGATCATGATAGAGTCCAGTAGTGAAAAATTTCTCTTTAGGTCTTCAAATCTTGTTATAAACTCCAAGTTTCCATATGCAAAAGAGGGGAATTTAAGACTTCATCAACTTCCCTATTTCATCCAACTTCATAATGGGATATGGTTTAGGTAACTCTTCTCCCCTCTTCACCTTCACAAAAATCCTCGCATAGCATAGTTTATCCAAATTTTTTGTTTGAGAATCTAAGAAAAATGTTTTGCCCCGTGAACTAATAATATAGCTAACCTTTTCACTGTCTATTATTCGAGGGGTACACTATAAAAGTTAATCCATATTGGGATGACCTATATTTTACCGTTATCCAACTCTAATGTCAACTTCCATTTTTATAAAAACACTGGCTATCCCCTGATATGTCAGGGCCTTCACTCCATTATTCTAACTAGATTAAAATCCTTAGTGAATTTGTCAATAAATTTTTCCTCTTTAGTAAGTAGTATCTTCTTTAGACCTTGCTTACTCTACTTAGTGGAAGTCCAGTGCTTAATTTGGGGGAAGGCTAGTCTTTTTCCCAGAAAATAGACAACCAGTGATAAAGAGCAAGTAGAAGCACCTGTTTAAAGAATCTCAACTGGACAGGATATAACATCATTGACTGGGGGATTCTAAATGAAAGAGAGCTTGTCTATGGTAGAAAAAGCACCCACTAAGTTTCAATATGATTTAAATGAGATAGCCTCAATAATCTTTTCCAATGAAACATCCTTCTTCTTTTTTAAGCTTAGAATTTGGGGCTAAAAATAGTAATTTTAATGCCAGATCTCACATTCTCCACCGAGTGAGCAAGTGTAGGAAAGTCCTTTTCATTCAGGCAAGAGTCACTAGCTTAGACTTTAAACAAAATTCAAAAGTTGAAAGTAGAAGCAGAAGCTCCAAAGGAGCATAAATGGTCATTGGGGAGTTTCCCAATGGGCAAGCCCTCGAAAAAAGGAAAAAAAAAGGTAGGAATGCCTTATAGAGTAGTTAACTAGAAACAATAAATTGGAATGAAATAAATAAGGGTGGTATGGTAAATTTCTTAGGGAGAACTCAGAGCATCTCACTCTACATGGATTAGTATTGCTTCCTTTCTATTTATTACGCTAAGCGAAGAAACTTCCTTCCATTATAGATTCAGTTACCTTAATGTGACTAGCACAATCGTTGAAGTTTTATGTATAATTCCTAAAACTGACATTTCCTTTAGTCTCTGAAGGGTGAATTACACTATTAAAATCACTAAGGATGATCCAAAGGGAGTTATTAGTGGTTCCAACATCTTTTAAACTATTCCATAACCAAGTTCACTAAAATTAATGATTATAAGAACAGATATAAATAACCTGAGATTTGCAATTCTCATGCCTTATCTAGATAGATGCACTAATTGAAGAGTAATGATGAAGTGGAGTATTTCTACTCATTTTGGATCAAATGCTATAATTAATCTACCATAACAGTGACAATAGTGATTGGTAATAATTTGCTAATGATTCCTTGAAAGATGAGATTCCTATATTTATTCTCCCCCAACATACTTTCCATTAAACCTATTAGGCATGGTTTGGTAGTAAGAAGATAATCCAGCAGGGCTTGCTGCTTGGTTTGGCTATTAAGCCTTCCAATATTCTATAATAGAACAGATATTAAGATGGAGATGATAAGGTCTTCTTCTTCCAATTTGATTTTTTTTTAGTATCCTTTCGGTAATTTGAAGACTTATAATGCCTTTTGCTAGTGGGAAGAAGATCTATGTCTAGTTAAGAATTAGATTGATTAACTCTAGTTAGTGCATCCTTACATTAGGATTGTATGAGCAGAAGAGAGAGAAGGAAGGAAATATGAGGAGAAAACCAAAAATTGGAGCAAAAGAGCATAAGGTAAAAAGAGAAGAGTAGGATTGTATAAAGAGGATGAGAAGAAAATTAAAAAAGGAGTAAAACAATAGAAGTGTGAAGGAAAAAAGCTTTGGAAAAAAAGAAAAGGACACACATTAGAAAATAAAAAAAAGCAAACAAATACTAGAAGAAGAGAAAATCTAAGGGAGCAACATAGAGGGCCTTTCAACTTCTCTCTCATTAACATAAGATGTTTTCAATTTTACAAAAAATATTGTTTAATTTCAATCTCATATATCGATTGCAATTTCAATTCTAAAGAAATGACATTATAATTATAATAAAAGAATACTGTTTTTAAAGTTTTTTTTGAAAATTATTTTAAAAATGTTAATTCCTATCTTAAACATTTGAATTGAAACTACGAAGATTATAAGTCTTACTTCCATGATGTGATGAGAATTAGTAATATAAATAGATTGTGATGACTTAAGATTTGAAATGAAAAATTGTTTGCTATGAATGAGTGTAATTATCTAATTTCTTTGGAGTATAGAGACTCGAATGTTACCAAATAGGATTCAATATTACAGCAGTTACGTTCAACGTGTGGTGACAGATTTAGGAGTCAGGATTAGCAAATAGTAATGATAAGAAGAACGCAGAATAAATTCCAAACAAATAAGACAAACGAACCGGGTTTAGTGGTCGGCGCAGACGCGACCCTCACGCGCTAAGCTGCTTGTTACCTCTCGTCAAGAACCGTATCTACGTAAACAGTCCCAGTGCTCTGACTATATTGCCCAGCTGCTTTTTAGTTAATGACGTCAAAGCCCCCGGCCTTTCTGTTTCATTGCCGTCAAATATTGGAGTAGTGGAGAGAGCGTCTGGTACTTTCACCTAAAAATTGGATTCTGTCAAGGTCCTTCTTCCCACCACAACCACGCGACTTTCTTGTTTTCCAAAGAAAAAAAAAATTAATATATGAAATATCTTCTTTTTCTTCTTGTTTTGGCTCCCAATCCTCTCTCCTAGTTTTCTCCACTGATCCAATCTCTCCCCCCCTAATTACTTGTGACCGAAGGGCTTTCTGCATTGGTGATTTCAGATCGCTAGTCTCCTAGATTGCTGTGTTTGGCATCCATGGTGAGTCTTCTCCTCCTTCCTCTCTGTCTGTGCCTGCCTGTGGACGGCTGAGGAATTTCTGAAATAGAGCTTTGCTTTTGTTCTTCTGTTGTTTGTTTTCTTTTCGCGACTTTTTTTTTGGAAACGGAGAACCCGCCGCCGCTCCAAAAAAAAAAAAAAAAAGAATGCTATTTGGATATCTCAGTCCGAGTTCTGTTTGGTTTCCGAGAAAGTGGAGAGAGTGAAACGTATGACAACAAAAAGGAAAGACATCATATTTGGAATCTTTGCCTTCTTTCTTCATTCAATTCTTGCAAAACAAAATGAAAATCTTGATAAACTTATTAGCTGAATTATGCTTGGTTGGGTGGAGGCGTTTGTCAGTAGCGTATTCCTTAACAAAATCTCCATCACTTGTTAACAATCTGTGAAGAGAGTCCACAGCAGAGATCTTTTGGATTTTTAACCTGCATTTGTATGTTCTTAGCTCTTCTTTTCTGTTGATTGCTACCTGAAGTTCAACATGTGTTGTAGTAACCTTAAGGGGACCTATATAGGAATATAGGATAACTGGTGTGGTTTTAGTAATGATTGAATTAGTTTCGTGTTGCTTGGAAGCATTCCTTAATCATAATTCTAATTTTGAAGATAATCCTGTCTTCTTATGTTAATACCGTTCTATTGACGTTTCCTATTTCCCCTGTTTTGCAGTTCAGCCCCGGTGTTTGACAATCAGACCTTGTTCAGAAGAATTTAAAGAAATGGATTGATCCACCAGCTTGAAGGCTCCTTCAGCCCATGTCTTATCATAGATCAAATTCTGGTTGTTCTTGGATGATACTAGCGGGTTGCAGCTTCTAGAAGCTGCACTTAAGCATGTTGATAACATTTTGGCTTATTTATAATCACTCCTACGATGAGATTTGGATTCCTCTCCATGTTGTACATAACCAGCTACAGTTTAGCACTAATTTGTTTCTGCAATCTTGTAATTCACACTCTGTTGACAGAGTAGACACCTCTACCAGGAGGTTCATAGAAAGCCACTGACAAGTATTTGGCTTTTGACTCCTACAATTATAATAATGGAAAGGTGCGTATTTTTGCGAAGTGGATGTGAATTTAACGATTTTTGTCTTCCTCTTGTTCGTTGTATGACAATTCTGTTGATAAAATTTCCATTACTTCCTCAGATATAAATTGTTGCAAGAGCTTGGAGATGGCACATGTGGTAGCGTGTTTAAGGCCATCAATACAGATACATATGAAATTGTATGGAAATATGATCTTCATTTCTTTATTTTGCTACTTTGAATTTTATTTGATTTCTACTTAGGAAGGGGAGACTTAAGTACCAGAGATAGATGTACTGCTCTCACTTGTTCTAAACTAAATTGAAATTCTGATCATCTTTGTATAAAAGAAGATCTATTTGTTTGATTTATGAGGCTAAACCGATCTCTTGTTTTGTCATTGATTTGCTATTTTATGACATTCAAATCTTGCATGGTCATTGCTTTGATTTTAGGTTGCCGTGAAGAGAATGAAGAGAAAGTTCTATTTCTGGGAAGAATGCATGAACTTACGAGAAGTTAAGGTATCTCTATTGTAATCTTTGTTTACTAATCTACATTATATCATTTCTTGTTAAAACACTGAGGCTATTTCTTACGCAGGCCCTTCGTAGCATGAATCATCCCAATATCATAAAGTTAAAAGAGGTCGTCAGGGAAAACAATGACCTATTCTTCATTTTTGAATACATGGTCAGTGATATTTTGTTCATGTGCTTAACGTTTTAACATGGCCTGCCTTTTATACACGGGGTCTATTTTGGACCATGTACGTAACCCATCAACCTGGACACCCATAGGGTTTAATGCTCATATACTGTTAGAACTCTAGTCTTGGAATACTAGAGTTCCTCTATATTATTTCAATATAGCTGTAATGTATGTATCACTGTAG
>JANSVA010000004.1:22127772-22142760 GCA_025504915.1 Erythroxylum reticulatum | reverse complement strand
TAACTCTCTCCTTGGCCCACTGTTCTTCCTCTGGAATAAATCACTCTCTCTCTTTCTCCCGAAGATCCTAACATATACCATGTAACTTCTAACATGAAAAGCCCAAGCAATTTTACACCTTTTTAGCTAATTGGAGCATGCTGTTATCATTGAAACTTGATGCTGAAGCATGTTTCACAGATTTAGCACTATTCTTATATGCAGCTTATTTGATACCCAACTCTGATAGACTGAATTAAGCTGAACTTGAATTTAGTTGGAGTTAGCTTGAATAAAGAAGATGCATAATTTTTACATAATTTTGTCTTCCTTTAAGGCTTTTCCAAGGTATTCATATAAAATTTCCGTGATACATGAAATAGATACTACTCCATGCTTACAAGTATGATGCTTTAAAAGTACCTAAATGTTCTGTCATCTGCAAATCCTTGATTTCTTCCTCCACTATTCTAGGAGTACAATTTGTACCAAATAATGAGGGAACAGGAAAAGCCTTTCTCAGAGGAAGAGATACGATGTTTTGTTTCTCAAGTGCTCCAAGGGTTGAGTCACATGCATAGAAATGGATACTTTCATCGAGATTTAAAACCAGGTTGGAGGGCTTGTGATTTACTATTCTCCTTTATATTTTTATGTTGATGAGAATCTTATAGATCCTATTGACAAATTAAACAAGTTCAATTTTTTATTAGAGAACTTGCTGGTGACAAAAGATGTTCTAAAAATTGCTGACTTTGGACTGGCTAGAGAAGTTCTGTCACTGCCTCCTTACACAGAATATGTTTCTACCCGGTGGTCAGTCATCTTCACTACTTTATTCTGTCAGATTATTTTTTTGTTTTTTGTAATTTTGTATGCTTTGTTTCTCAATTGAGATATTTTCCAAATACACACAAGGTACCGGGCTCCAGAGGTTTTGTTACAATCGTCAACATACACTCCTGCAATTGGTATTCTTCTCAAGTCTCTCTATCTAATGCAGTTGTTAACTAACTGTGGACATCATTGATTAACTAATCCCACCTCTTTGATCTGATTCTCCACTATCAATTAATTGCTCAGGGAGTTGGAACCAAAGTAGCGTCTTTGAGACTTCCACCTGCTCACATAATATTGAATTATCGGTTAATAAAATAAATATTTGAATATTTATGGTGGTGATTCTGGTTGCTTGTAGCTAACTAAACTCTTAAATCATTTGAAATCATGGCATCAAAGATTTTATGTGGGCTTGGGCTTGGTGATTGGTGCTTCATTGATTTTCTTAAATGTCGGTGTTTGAAAGTCAGGTTTTGTTAGACGAAGGAATTTGACTGCATGAATTCAATTATGAGTTTATGTTTGGTGACATGGGATTTTTCAAACTTTCTAGGACACTTGAGAGTTGGCCTTGTTCACACGTACAGTTTTTAGTTAATAAAAACCCATCTGTACTATCAAAAATACATTTGTTCTTCTTTCAGTAGTTTTCTTAAAAGATGACTTTCTTGTTCTAATTTAACCTACATTAGCTATCGTCAGCTTATCACGCTTAAAATTTTCCTTTCCTATCTATAGAAGTTCTCAAGTTTCTTAAAATTCAAAAAATTGTTAGCTGTACACACAAAAAGCTTTTTCCTGGTGTTGTTAAAGACGTGCTGATCTTTAGAACTTGTGGAATTATGGTGGCTGATGCAAAGCTGCATGATGATATTCACCACTGTAGTGAATATGTTGATTTTACTTCATCTAGAGATGGAATGCATTTTGTTTATCAATATTCTGGGCTAGTATAGAAATGGTTTCCTCTTGTTTGTTGGTGACTAACGACTGACCATCTGTACAGATATGTGGGCAGTTGGTGCAATACTAGCTGAGCTTTTTACATTGACTCCTATTTTTCCTGGTGAAAGGTGATTCAGCGGTTTCATTTTTGTATAAAAATCTTAATATGCAAAATGCCAAGAAATGAATTTATTTGAGATCAGCTCATTATTTATCAGTTCAGCCAATCCTCTCTTACACATCTAGGACTGCTATTGTAGTCTGTTAGAGATTCAGCATGGTATCACAGACAAACAGACAACAGAAAGAAAAGATAGATTAGATGGCGGGAAAGGGAAAGCAAGAGAAATATTAGGATTTAGAGAAAAACTATGCAAACAAGATAGTTGATTTTGCAAAAAACTGATAATGACAAGGTATATGTAGAGTTTAGTTACCTAACTAAATGGAGAATAAGTGATAGGGAAGGTAATGAAGTCTTAAGAAGGGAAATATACTAATCTCTGAACTGGTGCCTAAATAAAGTCCATAAAAACTGCCTATTATAGTGGTATGTCATCACATAGCATTCTTAAGTAATATGGTTAGAGGTATGAAGCTAATTTTATGCATCTTAGATGATATTGTTCAATTGAGTATATTGGATAAGCTCCCAGGTTAAGATGAATATATATTACTCCTATGCTGCTAGAAATCACCAATATGGCACTTATATATTCCCATTTATCACTAATATGGCAAAGATATGCCTATTCGAGTAAGTGTGCACCTAAAAGTTACTGTATAGAGGTGTCTTTCATCTTTTTAAATACTGTTTGGCAATTTTCTTTTGATGTGTAAAACCTCTCACCTCTTTAATGCATACTTGTGTATGGTTGTGCACAGACTAAAAGGAGCCACATGTATCTTACTGCAGAGCTTGTGTGTGGTGTCTTTCCACTTTTGTCAATCTGTATGATTAGAGTATCAATATTATTATTATTAAGATTTCACAGATTATTTTGTATTGCTGCTTTGATCACTTGCGTCTAGAGGAATCCACTGATGTAGTAAAGAAATTGTGATTTGGTGGTGTTCAGAATGGAAATAAGGTTTCTTTTTCAGATGTCAAGTTTTAATTTCCTAAAATAAGCTTGCTATTGACAGTGAGGTTGATCAATTATACAAGATATGCTGTGTTCTTGGTGCACCCGATTGGACTACATTCCGCGAGGCAAAAAATATATCTGGGCTGATGAATATTAGTTATTCAGAGGTAGGCTGATCAAATCCTTGTATCCAGTTTCTAGAGGTTGTCTCTTCTCTTAGCGTTTCCTATTTACTGCTCTATTTTCTTTTATAGATTTTGCCTGCCAACCTATCTGAAATCATTCCCAATGCTAGCTCTGAAGCCATTGATTTGATCATGGTGGGTCTTGATACAGCTTAAAATTTAACAGATTTCCCTATAGTAGAAAGTTTGCATTTGCTGTCAACTTATTTCTTGTATTTCATTTTCTCACCCCTTCCCTTGTTACAGAAATTATGTTCATGGGACCCATTGAAGAGGCCAACTGCTGATCAGTCACTTCAACATCCCTTTTTCCATGTAAATATTGCTTTAAAGTCTGATTTTCATAGTTTTTATTGATCCTCCATTTACCAATATTTCTTGTATAGGTGGGCACAAGAGCTTCTTTTCCAGTTCGAGATCCCCTGGAATTAAGGCTTAATAACATAGGTAAGTTATCTAAAATCAAATTTTAATGCATTAAGCATGCCAAGTGTGTCTATCGATGATTTCTATATCGTTCTCTTTCAACTCCACAGGAGCGAAGCCAAATCTTGAGTTAAATCTTTGGGATTTTGGAGCAGACACTGATGACTGTTTTCTGGGCTTGACTCTTGCAGTGAAACCCAGCATTTCAAACTTGGGTAATACATTGTTGACATCTGATTTTAATTTTTATAGCCATTGGAATCTCTAATGATCTTGGAGTGGACAAAATCTATTGATTTGCCCTGTGCGTCTACCTCTGGAGTTGCTGCTTTATATGCATCATGATGTCGTATGATTTACTTGGACATGTTCTCTCAAGATATAGAATAGCCGCTGTGGTTTAAAGTTTTATATATGGGGAAAAATTTAGGAATTGCGTCAATGATCTTGCTTCCTAAAATAATTAGTGCGAGCTGTGCAGTATTTTGGCTGAGTTACTTTCAGATTATTGGTGCAGTCTATCTCGATTTTTGGTGTTTTTTAATCATATTTTCTGTTACAATAGAAAGAATTTATGCTTTCCTTAACCATGACATTTTCTCCTTTTCCCTTCAGAGGCAGTTTGCAATGTTTCTCAAGGTATGCGGAAGGTAATGATTTATGACTGGCTTTCAAAATCCTGCCTGATACAGCTATATCCTTTGATTATACTGTAATCAGCTTTGTGTTCTGAAAGAAATTTCTTTACACTAAGGGTTTGTGGATTTTTTTTTTTATCCAGGACATTTTGTTCTGCTCTGATTTCAAAGATCATGAAGAACAATCAGGTACTTGTTTGTTCTTTTCCTTTGCATAATAATAAAATGGGAAACTTGGATTAGAAAAAGTTCCTCGCACTGCATCTTTTTTTAGTTGGAGGTTAGTTCCCCTCAATACTTCCTTGGTAGTCCTTTTGATTGTCCACACGTCCCAAACTGACCAGGTTTGATTTTTTTTTGTTTCTTTTACATTGATATTTGGTTCAAGAATTAATTTGTCAAAGCAGAATGTTCAATTTTTTGTTTTCAACTGGAATTAACTTGAGAGTTTGGGTTTTGTTGTCTCATTGCTGAATCAGATATGTAGGTTGTTGGTTCAAGCAATCTGAAATGACATTGTTAATACTCATGCTTATGCCTCATTTTTGCTCTGGATTTTCTCAGTAGAATATCAATTGTTATTGTTGTAATTCCTTTGCTGATTAGGAGCTCATTTGCTACAGAGCCCCAATCCTGACTTGCACTTCTAATGTTGTGTGATTCGGTTAAGTCTTTTGTTTATAGATGAGTGTAAAGTCTACGGTTTTCATTTCTACTTTTTGCAACAACAAGAAAGAAACTAACTTGTACCATCAAGTTACAATGTTTCACGTGGTAGTTTTATGTCCAAAACTTGGCAGTAGAGTCAAGTACTTGCTCAAGGGGAGAAACAAATACTTCGAACTTCACCAGCATCTGTTAATTACCTGGGATATTTAAATTGTTGTAATTGATTCATAAAGAAGAGGATTGCATAGATCTGGTTCTTTTCTTTTCTAAATCTTTTTGTGTGTTTTTGATCGTCTGTTCTTACTCCTTTACTTTCGTGGTCATTCTTGCTCCAGTTTTGTGGTCACTGCTGTCCCCAGACCAAAATGAAATTCACTCTCCAGTTCAGTCATCCTTGTCATTATCGTGCAGGTTCGTTCAGAAGTTTGCAGTATCACGTTTTACCTATATTGCCTAATATATGGATTTAAAAAATAAAGTACATTGCGAGAATGGAAGCATGGGATTTCAGGAATGAAAACTTTTGACATTCTCACTTATCTGTGGTAGTCTATTGCTTTTCTATGCAGTTAAATGTACTTGTTGCCAAGTCTCAAAAGTGTGAAAACGTTGCATCTTCTTTTGCATGCAGTGCGATTCAGCATACATCGGAGGGGGTAACACAATCATCAGGATTCACAATTGGGTCGCAACAGCCCAAGATACTAGATTATCCACTGTTGGCGATGCCCTCGCCATTTCCCCAAGGTCATTATCTGTAACCAATAGTATTGTGATGATCCCATGAGGATGGGGTACGATGACACCATAGCCTCGAGTCTTCTTTTGTATAAAGCTTCATCATTTTCGCTTCCATGATGCTGACAACATTTTCTCAACGAAAGTCTAGTTCGATCTTTCTCACTTCTGCATGGTGCAAAGTTAGAACTTCAAAATCATTCAACATATTGGAAAATTTAAAAATTAATGTTTCAGAATTGTTGAAAAATAAAAATCTTTGTTTCGTATTATACTAAAAATTCAGCAATATAGTTTGAAGATTCAATTATTTTGAGGTAGTAAATATGTCAAAGACAAATAAATCATGTGATCTAATATAATTTAAATTGCTGAAACTTCAATAAAATGAAGTTGAGAGCCTGGTATAATAGAGAGCTAAGCTTCGCAGGCAAATTCCGACTTGTCAAAGTAGTGATAAGTAACACGAATAACTATTAGATCTCTCACTTACTCTTTCCAGAGAAGATACTAATGAATATAGAGAAGGTTTTGATAAACTTCCTATGGAAATACTAACCTATTTAAGATGGGAGGGAAAGTTCTTGTTGCTTTTAAGTGCATTATTGGAAATAGGAAACACACCAGCATTTAGTTTCACAATTAGAGCAATTGGGCCCTCTATGCCTGCATCCTAGCCTCTATCATTCGAAAGATATGCTGAAGCCCCAAGCCGAGGTGAGTGATCTGATAACTGATCAAAATTGGAGCATCGACATGAGATGTTTTGACTAGCTAAAAGCTGCTCTACCTAACTATTGACCAGAAGGAAATAGAGGGGATAGAGTAATCTTGGCACCTTATGCTTTGGAGAAGTTCCTACCAAGTCAGTAAGGAAGCTCTTTAAGACTCAAACACTTATGAAGCAATGTTATAAAGTTCCTTGGTTTCCTGGAAACAATCTTAGATATGCTAATACTACATGGCTTACATGGTGGAACAGATTGTTAACTATAGATAGAATCAGGATTGAAAACCCTACTGATTACATTTGCTCATTATGCTGCTCACTTCTAGGAACCACTTATTCTTCCTGTGCTCTTATACTAGATCACTATGAAGAAAAATAAAGAATGTATGTAATGCCAGATACTTGAGTGATTATTGGGATGAACTGATGAATCAACTGGCTATGTGTAAGCTTCCAAAAGGGATCTCTAAACTTCTTAAGCAAGCTTTTTATTCTAGAATCTATAAGACCTCGTAGGAGTGGAATAGGAGGAAGTTTAAATCACAGCAGCTTAGCATTGATCAATTCTAAGCTAACACATTTGGAAAAGACAAGGTCTGGTAATGGGGGCTTTAAGGTGGGAATTCTGGTAATGGGGGCTGATCAAACTAGACTATTGAATGGGAGTGGACTGCTAGGGTTATTATCCCATTGCAATGCTCTCTAATTGTATAATCACTTGTTCCTATGATGTAACTTCTAGTCTCCTTGTGTATCTTGCAAGGCTTATGTCCTAAATTTGGAATACAATACCTTTACTTTCCACGAAAAAAAAAACTTACTTTCATAAAGAAGTTTGCATCTCACTTAAATAGCATTCCATATATATTTTTCCAATATGTTTGAACCCACTTTAGAAATTCACATACTTATAAGTTTGATACAACATAGCTCACTTAATTGTATTTATTAAAAATTTAATAGTTCTCGATTCAAATTTCTTAAATTATTTGTTGGATAGGTTTGTTAAATTCCTCAATTAATTTAGGAGAACAAATGGGGATCTCAACAAAAAAAAAGGAAGTATTAAATTGATTCAAAGTCCTTTAACTAATGTTTGAAAGTCAATATTGATGATTAAATAATCAAAACTTCTGTATCAACCTCAGTCAGAATATGACGACCTCACGCCATTAACCTTTCACTAGGTCAAAGATTAAAGTTAAGAGTAAAATTCTCGGCTCTGCTAAGTATCTGTCCAACTCTTCTAAGTCTACTAATTTCTTCTTGCTCTAAAGTAACCTCTCAAATAACAATAATTGATTGGCTTCATCTACACTTTATAATTATTTATCAATTCGTTCATAACTTTATCTTCTATTAATTCATCCGTAAATTTTCGTACTATAACCACCAACTTATTTGCAGTATTTTTATCATATAAAGTGGTATAATTACCCTTTAAGCAATTCAACTTATACCTAGGGTAGCTTCCAAAACGAAAACTTGTACCTAAGTTCTAACACTACTAAGATGAACACCCACTAGGAAAAGCAACACATTAAAGCAATAACATAACACTACAACAAATATTAAGATTTGAAATTCATAGCTAATAGTTACTATTTGGCTACAAAATTTCTAAATCGTAGCCTAACGGTACCTCCACAAACAAATCCTCTGATTTTTTTCTCCTATCTTTATGTTCTGGCTACTCAAACGACGTCTTTGTGTTTTGCCTCTTTTTTCTTTGTGTTTTGACTACTTAATCAACGTCTTTGTGTTTTAGTTTGGTGTTTATATTCTTTTGTCCTTGTTTGTTTTTTTCCCTAAATGATGTCTGTTTCACTTGCAATTGTTCTTCTTCTTTCACCTTTGTGACTCTCAGGTAATTGTCTTCTTCTCTCATCGCCTGCATTTGCTTTCTTCTCTCATCCCTCTGGTGTTTTCTTTTTAATTCATTCTCTCAACATTTTTTTTCATTTTCTGTGCTCTAGAGACTTCTTACATGTCTGTGCTCCAGATGTGTGGTTAATTTTAATTTACGTCATTTCCCAAAAATAAAGTTTCCTTGAGCTTCCTAGTGAGCTTAAATGCTTTTGTCTGGATTGGATTGCTATGTTGAGTAAGCTTTTGGCAAATTTGCTCTACTTTTTCCTTCTTATAAATGTTTGGGACATCCTTTTATCTTCACCAACTTTTGACTTGTTAGAGAATGACTTCAACCTCTTCATTGTTAAGGCTTAGGATCCCTTGTTTATAAGCAAATTTGAAGATTAAGAATAGCTTCAATATTGTATCAATAAAAAAATCCAGCTTCAAGTCTACATCAGACTAATTACCTTAAGGTCATATTACTGATGGCTTGTGTAGGAATATGAATAAATGTAAGGAGGAAGATTTAGATTCCTTTTAGAAATTGTGTCAGATACACTATTGTGGATAATATTCTGCGACCTTTATACTAATGGTTAGAACAATTTTTTGTTAACTAGTTTCATAAGTTATAGAGTGTGTTGTTTGGGGCATTTTTTGTGTTCTAGAGAGTGTTGTTTGATAAAGCAATTGATAACGTTGAAATTTTGTTCACTCTGGAAATATCCGTGTTTGTTGTTGTGTTTCTTTGTGCTAGAATCATATTTTGATCTTTGTTTCCCTCTTTCCCTATTTTCTCAATTGTTCTTTATCATCATTAGCTGATGTAGTTTTGCTACATTCTTTAAAGATTCCATTAGATTTCCATGCCAAGAAAATCACATCGCAACTAATAGAAAATTGTTGTACTAAAATCATATAACAGTAGCAACTAGGATAAGTGTTAGAACACATATTACTAGGATTTTTTTTGTTAAACTGAAATCACATAACAGTAGCTTGAATCATGTTATAAAACATAGTAATAGGAAATTTGTTGCTAAACACTAATTTAACTACGATTAGTGTTTATATCATATGTGAAATAGCTAATTTTAATATTTCCCATTAATATGTGTTCTAAACACTAATCCTATTTCACATACCACATAAACACTAATCATAGGATTTATGACTTAAGTATTTCTTATTTTATATTTCACATATGACATAAACCCTAACCTTATTTCCTATTTCACATACTCATACTAATATTAATTCAACTAGGTTCAGTGTTTATTTCATATGTGAAATATCTACTATTAAATTTCCTTTAACGTGTTGTACACACTTATCCTATTTCACATATGACATAAACACTAATCCTAGGATTTGTGACTTAAGCACTTCCTATTTCACATATGAAATAAACACTAATCCTAGGATTTGTGACTTAAGTATTTCCTATTTCCTATTTCAAATATGACATAAAAACTAATCCTATTTCCTATTTCACTTATGACATAAAGACTAATCCGAATTCAACTAAGATTAGTGTTTATGTCGTCTGTGAAATAGCTACTTTTAAAATTTCCTATTAATATGTATTCTAGACACTTATCTTATTTCACTTACAACATAAACAATAATCCCATGTATTGTAACAAAACTATTTCCTATTTTCCTATTTCATATATGACATAAACACTAATCCTAGTTCCTATTTCACATACTACATAAACATTAATCCTAATTCTAGGATTAATGTTTATGTCTTATATGAAATAACTGCTTTTATAATGTATCAATTAGGATTTGTGACTTAAGCCAAAATGTGAAAAAACTACTTTTAAAATTATAACGATTTGTTGTCAAATGTCAATAAGCTTTAATTTATGTTTTATATTTTGTCATAACCTTTTTTTCTAAATCTTCTTTAATAATATACCTACATATATGCTTTTATCTATTATTCTTTTTACATTTTTATTAATCATTTCAAATACATATTAATATGCACTTTGTCATTAAACACTACTTCAACCAGGATTAGTGTTTATGTCGTAAATTTCTTCCAAAATACTAATTTAAAGGTTCAAATAGGATTTAACATTTATAAATTCTATTATAAATGCTATATATTATCTAAGGATGAGTCAAGGCATAAGATAAGCTTACTTTTAATAAATTAGGACTTAAAGAGTATCCAAAATGAGTTATGTCAATAGCTAGCAAACTAAAGAACACTATACTCTATTTGTTTTTCGTTAAGCAAATTTTCTCACCATATGCTTATTATAATATTATGTTGTCATATATCTTACTATAGGGTTTTTCATAATATGCTAACCAATTGCATTCTTTTGTAGAATATAAACTTGGTATGTCAATTTTGATTTACCATTATGTTATTTACAACTTAAATTGCATTCAATAATTTAGTAACTTACTTATAACTGTATAACTACATGGAAAAAAGTTGAATGACTCATCGAAAATGGTCCCAATACTTAGAAAGATTGAAGATTTTCATGAAATTTGTAAATGATTAAATTAGTTTAGAATATGAAATTTGATGTCCATGCATAGATTGCTTAAATTTCAACAATCAAAGTGAACATGTGGTATATATATTTGCTAATCTAAGGAAGAGATAAATTCTATACTTAATGAATTTGTTATGGAGAAAGTTCAGAAGCAAGTAATGATAGAAGTTTTGATACAGGTGATGATGGTGATAACAATGGTGATGATGATAGTGATAATAATGATGACATAGATGATGGAATTAGAGAAATGTCAGAAGATGTGGGGAATTATATTGAGACTATGGATGAAAATATTTTGCCTAATACTTTTGGTATAATTACAAAAGATAATTTTGAGAATTTATTGAAAGTAGCTCAAGAAGACTTATATCTAGGGTTCTATAATTTTCTCACAACTATCTTTTGTTATCAAGTTGTTGCATTTGAAGGTATATAATAGGTGGAGTAAATTTTTTTTCATATATTGATTGAGTTGCTTAATGATGTATTGCCAATTGGCCACAAATTGCCCAAATCTTACGATGAAGCAAAAAAATTGTTAAAGTACCTTAGATTAGGATATATATCAATACATGCTTGCAATTATGATTGCGCTATCTTTTGGAAGGAGTCTAAAGATCTTAAAAAATGTCCTATTTGTGGTACATCAAGGAGACAAGTGAATGATGGAAAAGGAAAAAAATACGGTATAAAATCTTGAGATACTTTCCTATTAAACCACAACTATAAAGGCTTTTTATGATTAAAAATAGCCATAAATATAAGGTGGAATAAAAAGAAACCCATTGATAATAATGTTATGCATCATCTAGCATACTCAAAGGCATGGAAAGACTTTGATTTGAAGTTTCTATGGTTTATAGAGGATTTTCATAAATTCGAAAAATATGTTTTTTATTCAAAAGGTTACTTGGTCCAGATTATGATGGAAATGTGGCTTGCCAAATCATAATATGATATTTAAAAGATTACTTGGCCTGGATTATGGTGGAAATGAAGAGGAAAGTGAAGGGTATTAATTCTATCTCCTAGACTTATTCTATCATTTCTTGTATTTACTATAATGTAATTTAATATATTTTTCTTTGATTACAAAATGGGGGAACATATAACTGATGAGTTATTATGTTGTGTATAGTAAAGTCAAGTGGTGCTTGCTTGAATTAGAACCAAATACTTTATGTATCAAGAATCTCACAATATTTTTAGTTGATTTTAACCAACTTTGTTATTTGTTATAGGTTCATAGACTTGGACAATATTAGGTAGTTTTTTAAAAAATAATTTTTTAATTTATAAAAGGTAAATAGGTACAGATCATAACTAACAAACAAAACAAAGGGAGAGATCCTAGTTAAATTGAATTTTACAACTCCTCAACCTCGACTTCATATAAGGTGAGCAGACTAAAGAACATATGTAAATGAGTTAAACAAAAGGTCTCAGCATTAGAATCTCATGGATACCTTTCAACGTTTCTTGTATCAGGAGGGAGAGAGTTTTCTACTTAGTTTCGAATCTTCCGGCATTGCGCTCCTTCCATACAATTTGTACACAGAGTCCGAAATTTATAGAATAAACCGATTCCATAGGGGACAATGATCAGCTAGCCATTGTATAACACTTGAGAGTGAACAAGTTGGCAATGACCATTGAAATTCCCTTTTAATAACTTCCCATATTCGGTTGGTGGTCTCACATGTGAAGAATAAGTGGTCTTGTGATTCAGCCTTTGTTAAACAAAACGAACAATCTCCATCAATAGTTAAATACCTGAGTCTATCAACTATATTGAGGCAGTTTTGGATAGGAAGCCATAGGAGGAAAGAAAGCTTTGGAGGAATGTTCTTATTCTAGACAATTCTATACCAATTCATAGTAGGTTTGCGCAAATGTAACAATTCTCTCATGCTTCTGTTCGATAACTAATGGGTTGGGCGAGTATGCCAGAAGAAAGTGTCTCGATGGGATGGGCTTGGATTGTAGTTTGGTTGATACCTTCAGGAAAGTACCAAGTTGTTCTGCTAATAAAAGCTTCCATCTTTGTATTAAGTGGGAAGTGAATAGAAAACCTTACTTCCACCGAGGCGTGTATAAGAGCTCCTCTTCTCGACCAATTATCAAACCACAGTGTAATGAGCTTCCTGTTGCTAATAGGACATGACATTTTTGCTTCAATGTCTTGCCTCATCTTGAAAAGTTGGTTCAAAAAGAAAGAATGCGATGCTTTATTAAGGAGCTCCCAAATGCTTTTACCTTTGAGAAAATAAGAGTGAAGCCATCTAATCCACAAGGAATTACGGTCTTCCAGAATCCCCCAAAATTGCTTCAAAAAGAGCATTCGATTGATGAGTTTTATCGAATATATGTAGAGACTGTTGGATTTATGTAAATATAGTGCCCTAAAATGTATGTGTATTTACATATAATTTAATTTTCTGCCAGTTACACTTTTATAATGAAAATATTTATTATTAATGAAACAAAAGAGTTTGGTGTTCTATGTATGAGCATTATATATCTAGTCAAAAGGTATCGAGATTCTTTTATAAGTAATATACATATACTTAGAGATGTATGAGAAATATGTATCTTATTATAATCTAGATTAGTTGATTCATTGTTGAATAATCAAGTTGGTCGCTTTGTTATGGTTTAGACTGTAAAGTTGCGATTTATCTCTATGTAAGTAAAATAGTTTACTTTAAGGGAAAGATGAGTTCAATATCATGATAGTAGTTGACTATTGATAATGGCACCATTAAATGAATCTAGAATCAAGTATATTTTAAAGAATAAAGTGGGTCGTTATTTTATTCTTAAAACATACAACTTAAGCATTCGCTTATTATGGACCATAATCTTGATGAGTGGTGAACTCATATGTGTTTCATTATGATTCTTGATATGATCATAATATATTTTTATAGAGTATTAATTCAATGTCTGTATGTTGAAATTATTAATTGAAACATATATCAGGGAATATTCACTCAAATAAAGAGTTTATCGTGATATTATCACATGTAGATGTTTTAAGGAGATTTGGTGATTGAATTGGTGCCAGTAGTTTGATGGACTAGCTGCCCATCAAGTCTTAATATCAAAAAGAGATCTTGTGTGTGAATCACCATATAAAGTAAAACGGGAGATCTAGAAGGAAAAACCAACATAAGGGCAAAATGGTAAATTTACCCTTTGTTGTGTGGATGTTTATAATAAGGTTCAAAATAGAGTTTGCAATTGGAAATTTAGAAATGGGCTTGCCCTAATTAATGGTTAATTAGAAGCCCAAATGTATATTTAGAAATGGGTCAGACTTTGGTTTAATTTAATTAATTAAATTAAAACAAAATTTTTAAGAAAGTAAAGTGCAATTTTGTTTTTCATTAGGGCTGAATGTGCAGTTGCACATTTAAAATTAAATTGATGCTCTTTATTTTAGTTTATCATCATTAAATGGAGTTATGAACTTACCATTAAATAGTTTAATGGTTATCTTTTAATTATAGCACGTAACCTATTAGTATTCATTGGATTAAAGAAGAAAGATGTACATTGGATGGATCATCTTCCTTCTTTCATCATCAAAAATGAAATTGATAGGTTTCATTTAGGTTAATAGACTTTTCATATAGTCATCTTAAAGACAAATGAGAAGAATATCATTTAATGGTTTCTTTATGATTGATTAAATGAAGAAATGATGCGTTGGTTGAAAAACTGTTGTTAACCGAAAGTGTGAGGGAGTAAGAAGGGGTTTTTACATTTTTATCACTCTTTCTCCTAACTTTCATGAAAAAAAATCAAAAATTGCATGAGTGTCTCATTCTTGATCATCTTTCTTTTAAGAAAATTCTCCTCCAAAGTTTTCTTCTCCTTTCCTACTAAAGAATCTTGTTAACCAAGTTGTCCAAGAAGAACAAGTGGTAGATCAAATTGGTAAAAGATACAATATTGAGAAGAGGAAACAATAACAAGAAGAAGAGGATACATCACTAAGTAGAGGATATATTGCTGAGGATATGATAGCACAATAAGGAGTTAAAGCTGTAGCAAAGGAGTCGGTAATATAATCTCAATCTTGTTTATGTTTATTATTATCCTTATAATATTATGTATAGATTGGCATGATGATTTGGATATATTGTTTCCGTTACAATTTAGATTTTGAAATCTACCGTTGCTCCAAATATGGCATGCTTTCTTTTTTCAATCCAACAATTTGTATTAGAGCCAGTTTTCTTATGCATGATTTCGGTTCCTATATGTGTAATGCATGGATTGACAGTCATTTTTGTATGCTACATATTTTTATGTGATAGAAATATATATGGTGTATGTTTTGCTCTTTTGGTTGTCTATAGA
>JANSVA010000004.1:22084947-22109494 GCA_025504915.1 Erythroxylum reticulatum | reverse complement strand
TAACCACAATGCATCATGCATTTCCAAGTATTCACAATTATTTCAATTTCATGCATATCAATTTTAAGCAAAACCACGTATACACACATAGGCAAGAATTTTCCCAATTACACAATAACTGCAAATACATTACCCACCTAATAGGCTTGCGGAAATCCAAGTCAAGCTTGCCTTTCTCCTTGCTCTTGGATAGGATTCCCTTGGTTTCCCAACACAACAAAGGTTCTATTCAAAGCCCACATTCCAATAAAATTATAAACTTTAGAAAAATCATAGAATCACAATAAACACAAATGAAACTCAAATCTAACCTACCCATAGTCTATCTAAGTTAGAAAACTTAAGATCTAGTTTAGAAACCCTAAAATCAATTGGGTTCTCCTAATCCATCTTTTTCTCACAAAACCTCTTTGCTCTCTAGCTTCTTCATCCTCAATACAACCCATTCTTTTAATAAACCAAGAAAAAGATGGTTAACCTACCTTAACAAACTTGATTTCTCTTCTTTTCTTTTTTGCCGAAACTTCTCTTCTTCTCTCCTATTTCGTTTCTCTCTTCTTTCTCTTTTGTTCTCACGACACTTCTCTCTTCTTCTAACACAAACCATTTTAAATAGTATTTTCCCATTTTACCCTTCATTTACCTTGTCTTTCCCATTTTGCCCCTTCTTTCATCTAATCCATCTACTAACTCCTTTAAGCTAACTTACTTCTAACCTTCCCATATTAATTCTAACTTAATTCAAACTCTTCCATCAATTTCTAATCTTTATTTATGCCACTAAATCAATGACTACATTCAAAATTATTCAGAAAAATGAAATAATCAACCAAAACCTAAATAAAAAGTTAAATAACAAATCACAAAAATTAGAAAAAAATTTCAGGGTCCAAGATATAATCTCACTCTCATTAACATGCTAATTAATTCCAACACAAATTAATCTAGCAAGACTCCAAAATTACTCTAATTATGCTTATTCATTAAGAAAAAATTCGAGGGCTAACATCATAAATGTGTCATGGGTGTAAGACTCATCTCACTACCGTGACACATGTTGCATGGCATGAAACTCCTTGCCGCGCCTATGAAAAGGAGGCTTATGACATTCATGGTTGTGAGCAACATAGTCACGCCCATGACTTTTTGGCACTAAACCTTAGTTTTTAATATAAAAAGAACATTTAACGACAAAAACGTTTATGAAATGTTAGAGGAATCATTTATTTGGGAGAAGGATGAGGAGTAGGGCTAGACATCGTCAGAGACCTATAGAGAAGATAGAGTACTAAGCTTCCCGACACTAGTTTGGAGGTGATATCGATGCCGAAGAATCCGGTTAAGCATTTCTTTCTTTTTTTTCTTTCTCTCTTAATGATTAATTATGTTATCCTATGCTTATGGATTTGGGTTTTCATGCATGAATGATCTTTATTCTCGTTATTGTTTGATTGTTTACGTATGAACCCGTTACTAGAATTTTAAACACAATCTGTAATTGTTGTGTTTAGATATTGCTAAAATATTCAATATAATCTTTAATTGTTATGTTGAGATTTATTTGTAGCAATTAATGGTTTGTAATTATTAGGGATAACATAACCTAAGTTAAATGACCCGATCTTGTGTAGATGTTGCCATGATTAATCTATTTTCCTAACTCGTAATGTGGCCATCTAATTATATCTAGAGAGCTTGTTTTAAGTTATTTGATAGCTAGGTTTAATTAACGAGCTCTTCTTAATTAAACACGAGCTAAGAAAAAACCAAGGTTAACAGAGCTTGTTGTTAACTTATGATTAATAATTGCTAGGAGAGGTATGAGAATAACAATTCAATGAGGTATGTTTAATCGTGTGTAGGCCATGATTGAACTGATGACCGAGTTTTTAATGTATTCATCACTTTTCATAATGCTTATTGTTAACCTACTATTAATAGTTGCTAGGAGATGTATGAGAATAATAATTCAATGAAGTATGTTTAATCGAGTGTAAGTCGAGATGGAACCGATGACCGAGTTCGTAATGTATTCATCACTTTTTATGATTTTTTAATGTTTTCTTTAATTTGTTTTCATTAGTTTAGTTTAGTTTTATTTTTTTATTTGAAAACCAATAAAACCCCCCATAACCTAAATACCGATTGATTTCATTTTAAAAGATTTACACACACTCTCTATGAGATTGACTTAGACTTATCACTACTACAGTTGTAGCTCTATTTATTTTGAGTAGTGTCACGACGCGCTATGTCAAAATATACTGTTTAATGTCTAAATGCTTTCCAGATGGCATCTTCAAAACCTGCAACCTCAAGTAAGAAATCATTAATCCTGAATGGTTTTTTAGGATTGATGGCTTTTGTTTAAGTCAAAACTACAATACGATCTGATAAGTTATTGCAAGGATAGCTAGAAAAAATTGTTAGGGAATTTTAGCATCCATTGAGTGTTTGCCATGCTTTAGTCTAGCTTTGCCCAGATGGTTTCTTCACCTTCTAGTCTATTATTCTAGGTAAAGAAGCAACCTCCAACTATAATATCTATTAATTGTGCCACCTCAACACAATTTTTTAGATCTGAGCAAGGCGATCCCATGACCTTTAGCCTCATCAAATTTAAGAATGAAATTGAAGTCCCCATTAACAATTTAAAGGCTGCTAATGGAGTTTGAGATATCCTTGATTTGGTTCCAAAGAAATGCTCTTTAATAGCAACTGTTATGTGCATTAACAAAAGAGATGTGGATAACTTGTGTAAATCACCTATTTGATATTTATAGATGGATCATTTGGTCAGTAACAAGTCTAGGACAAATAGAATCGATCTTGGATTTATAAAGAACATTTAGAGTATTATGATTAGAGATTTCACACCACCTAGTTGGAAAAAAAAAAGTAGGTTCACTATTTTTCCTTATTCTAGTCCCCAAAATACCAACTATTTGGCCTTATTCTACATAATTATATTCCTTATAAGTAGCTTTTTAGTGGGAGCATTTACCCTATCACATTCCAAGCCAAAATGATCATTTGATAGGCTCCATAGATAGAATCTTTTTCTTTCTATTTGATCTTCTTTTAATCATTGCTTGAAATTCCTTGCCACCATTATTAATGGTTATTAAAGTCAATGTAATTATATTTTTACTATTGACAATAACTAAAAATTCTTTATAAATATTTTTAATATAAAACTAATTTAATTTTAAATTTATACATTTTAAGATATTTGAAAATTAAATTAAATTAATTCAAATAATTATTAAAATAAATATTTTTATATTATAAAAATAAAATTTAAAGTAGTTATAAAATTAAATTAAAACAAATAATTTAATTATAGTTATTATTAAATTATTAAAAAATATATTTGGATGATAATATATAAGATCATGAAAAAAAGTCAAAATAGAAAATCAAAATCAAAATCAAAATTTATGAAACTAGAATAAACTCGACTAAAAATAGAAATTTAAATAAATAATTTTTATTGAACTTAAAAATAAAATAAAAATAAAAATTAAAGTGAAAATTAACCGACCTTGTTTACCACATTTCTAATCTTAGTACCTAATTGACATCATGAAAGTAAGCATTTTACACCCTTATTTGTACAAAAGTTTCTATATTGTATTCGTAATGTGGTCCTCGAGGGTACAAATAAGAAGGCAAATTAAAAAGGATCTGAGCCTTCTTAAGTGGCAATTGTATTTGAACCCAAAAAAAGGGAATAGAGATGGAAACGAGCTAAATCCCAAGTCGTATGTAATAAAAACTTGAGGAGAAGCATGCTGTGGCTCTGGATATCCTTATACCCTCCTTTTCTCAATATCTGGATTCTTCTTATTGACACGTTTCTCTTACGCCATCCTTTTCCCTCTCTCCGCTTATAAATACCCTTTGCCATTCTCTTTCATGTTCTTATGCCCTTTTTGGGGTTTCTTTTAAGACCGACCAAGAAACCATCTTAAGAAAGCTTAAGAGAGAGAGGAGATAAAACAGACCCCCTTCTCGCCGGAAACACAAAACATCCAAATAGACCCATATTTTAAAAAACAAGTCATTTTTGAGATTTGATGATAGAAGATCTGAAAACACAAAGGAACCGAAAAATAAGATTACAAAGATTAGCAGACAGGTAGGTGGGGGAGGATTATGAAAGAGGAAACACTTTGAAAAGCTTCTTCCATTTCCTTCTTCACCTTTGTTTCTTCCATTTTCTTCTCCATAGATTTTCCTTTTTGGGATCTTATCCATCTACTTATACATTGCCCTTGCACCTAAACAAGAAGACAATAAAAATTTGTGCGAACGCCTCCTTGTTTCTCTGTTCTTACCATTGAAGCTCTTTACTTTTATTCATAAATCTTTCCTTTTTTAAAAAAAATATAACTTTGTTTACAGATGTATTTGTTTACTGATGGCTTGGAAAGCCGGAATTAGGGGTTTTTGTTAAGTAGGTTCTGTGCCTGACCTAAGTTTTGTTCCGTTGGTCTAATCTAGGGTTTGATCTGATCATCACTGAAATCAACTCTAATTGTGGTTTTTGAGGGATTAGGGTTATGAAAGGATATTCTTTATAGGAAACTGGGGATTGGATGGTAAATTTTGTTTTCTATTACTATTACACCTAACAGAAGTAGTGCTTTCTGGGATCAACAGCTGTGGTTCTAAGTTTGCTCATTGATCTTCGAGAGGGGATTTCTCGTGATTTTCTTTGGAACAAAACCAGTGGCTCTTTCGGAACTTGGGAGTAAGTACAAGTTTTTGGGTCTGTGCACTTATTCGTTGATTCCTCTGTTTAACTGAAGCTCCTGATATTGGTTTAACTTGTGAGCAGGTTATGATCTCACTAGTGTCCTAGTGGCAAACAAGCAGGATCAAATTGCTCTGGAGCTTCAGCTTTTCTGAAATATATTTCCCATGGATTTATCTCGTTTGCATTACTACTTATCTGGACATTGAAGGAGCTTGTTCATTTTCTGGTACAGCAAGATCGGGCATTTTAAAGCTTCCACGTGGTTCTATTTTTGATTCTGAGTTGTGACTTGAGTTTTTGCACGCCCTAAAATCTCCATCTTTGAATACGTGAATTGCGGATTGAAAGGTGATATTGGAAAAGCATGGAGTGATTTCCAAGCTGGAAATGATTGCAGGGACATGGTGCATGGACAGGAGAATGGCCGCTGTTCTGTTCCTTTATTGGAACATCGGTGCAGGAAACTAAGCGAAGCTTTTTGCTTGGTGGACCAATCCGACTTTGCTGTTTATAAGCTCACGTGCAATGTCTCGTTGCTTTCCATTTCCTCCTCCAGGATATGAAAAGAAGGTTACAATTGATGATACTGACTTGCTAGCAAAGGTTGAAATATCATCCTCTAGTAATATGTTATTGCTAGGGTGATTTGCTTTCAACTCTGCATTATATTCTTCTGGCCGTTCTGAAATTCCCCATTATTTGAATCCATGTCAGTATCTCACCATTTTAAGTTAAATTTTTAGGTCTTTACCGAATTACACCCGGAAACTACTGAAACTCCACTAGGTAATGTAGGAAGGAAGACATGGATGAAATCAAAAGAGGAAAGGAAAATGTGCTTCAAGTCAGCTTCTAGAATTATTTCATATAATTTGGAATCTTCACTGATTGATTTTAGCAGATTATAGAAGTGTCACATTTCTTAAATTACAAGCTACAAGCATGCTTCTTACTACTTAAAGAAAATTTAGGCACGAACCTGAATGTATGAAGTTCTCATGTGAACAATACCAGAACACGTGTCTGATACAGATTTGGCATAGAACTCACTCCCATTGCCTTGTCTATGAAGAAAGCCATGAGCATGTAATTATTAAATGCTTTTTCTTATTTTTATGCCCTCTGTTTCCTTGTTTGGAGTTTGAACATGCTATGTATACTTAATTTTCACTTTAAATTTCAAAAGATTTGAATATGAAATTGACTTGAACGCATCAATAGAGATTTATGAACTCACCATGTAAAAAGGCGGTGGGGTTGTGTTCATCTAAAGTACTTCTCACTTTTTCCTGTGATTCATGCTGCTCTTTCCATAAAAAATTACTGTTATACTTTTATGTTTGCTACTATTTTGTTACCATGTGAATTTAGAGTAGCTGGAAATCGTTTGAGATTAATTGCTAGTAAACTGAAATGTCTAAATGTAAGATGTTAGAATTGATAGCCTGGCCACTTTTGCTCTAGTATCACGATGATAGTCATCATGGAGGTTTCTAGGTTTTAATGTCAAGAACTCCAACTAAAGACAGACTGAAAATTTTACTAACATGTATAGTGCATAGCGATTTGGATGCCGCAATTTGATGCTAACTTTCATGTGGAAGCTATGTGAATTTAACTTAATGTATTCAGATTAATGACATCATTGTACAACTTTTAAGAATTAATTATGCTGTTGATAATGGAAATGAAGAGCTTTCTCCATTATATGATATATCTGTAATTGTAGTAAATAATCCTTATTATAGAAGGGCACACATGCTATGAATAAGCTGCACTGCTGTTTAGATGAAGTTATTCTGTTTAGGTTCCTGCCCCAGTGGCATTAATAGTGTGGTTATTCCTCATTACTTCTGAGTAGATGCTTGCTCTTTTGAGAGCCTTGCTTTGTAAGCTAAAAGTATCTGTAGTTGATTAATTGTGAGGAAGTAATGGGCTTTACTGTAAATAGCTATTTTATAATGATAGTAGAAGTGATTTCCAGGGCTGTAGGTAACAGGAACTAGCTATTTTAGAATGTTAGTCGAAATGAGTTCTAGGGAGATGTATAATATAGACATTCTTTCATCGATAAGTTACAATCCAAAAAAGAAAAAAGCTTCAAATCTGATTGTGTTGTGGACAAGAAGATTATATTTCAGGCTTAAATATCTTTTTGCCTGTGTATGTAATGAGTAAGAGAAGTGTATAGCTTCATGTTGCAACTACATGTGATATTGAATTTTTTTATTCATTTTATTTTGTTGGACACATTCGCTTTATCTTGCAATTGAAGTTGATTAAAAATGCCTATTTATTTAATTGAAGCTTCTGAGTTGGAGAGCATTTGATATTCGCGCCCGTTATTGCTTATCTTGTATAGCTGGAAATAGCGCCTCATAGATGAGAAATAGCTCTTTTGGATGCAACAACTGATATGCATAATGTGCTCTCAGTGCATTTTGTTACTTCAAATCTTTACATTGAGGAACTTATTTTTGTTTGTGTATATAATTAGGCTCATTCTGATCCAGGTCATGCTCTGCATATTAGTGAACTTGCCAAAAAAGATCATATTCTCATGCCCTGTGTATTTTTATGTATCGGTTATCTTGACTTGTAAAAGAAGGTTTAACTTGCTTTTGGTTGTACTTAGCCCAACACATTCCCGACATATTCCCTTGCATCTGTCTAATCATGTGAAATGTTGAGGTAATCTCATAATAGGTTGGCGACTTATATTCCCCTTTTGCCCCTCAAAAGTAAATATAAATTACTGAAAGAAAAATGTTCTTGGTGTTCAGAAAATGGCAGCTTAATGGAATGGATTATCTTGAACGCAGATTGGGTTTCTAGGTTGTCTTCTTTCTCACAATTATTAGACAGATTTCTATGATTGCTTTAGGTTTAATGTATCAACAACTTGATTATGGACAAGGGGATTGGAGTAATACTGGTTATGTGGTCTCATAATTATCCCTTAGGTTTCAAGATGTAGATGATTACTGGGAACCACAACTCTTTGTTTGTAATCTAGACCTTTTGGTTTATCCTCTACCTTTTGTACTCTATAATGTATATATATTAAATCAATGAAATCCTTAACTTTTGAAAAACAAAACTTTTGAAAAAAAAACACTTGATTATGGACAATTGTTGCAATTGATGGGGGAATTTGAACTATTTGTTTTAATTCTGTTTTCTCCCACAGCACTGCATAGAAATGGCATAAATTTTCGCCTAATTATTTTCTTTGAAATCCAAGCTTTTATACAAATGTTTATACTTTGATAATTCTGATTTAGGAGACAAGCTAACATTATGACTTGTGTGTAAGAATCATGGTTTGGCTGTATCACCTTAGATACTGAAGGCAAAGATATTAATTCAGCAGCGTGAGTTGGTCCTTGAGGTAGTATATATTCCTTCAGGACTCAAGAAATGTCAAGACTTTCACCTTAGCTTAGACAATTCTCATAGAGCCCCCGTCTTTCCTTTATTTTTTTTTTTTGGTTGAAGTGGGCTGTTCTTACTTCAATGTGTGTATATATTTTGTTGTGCTTGGGTCATTATCTTCCTTATATACCAACTTTCTTTTACACTGTCTGATCATGTACTACAGATTCCTTTTTCTGATTGATGTGAAACCTCTGTACGTATTCAAAGTGTAGTACCATTCTCGCATCTAGTTCCTAATCTGTTAACATTTTTGTTTGGGTTGTTTCTAATTAGAGCATTATTTATAGGATAAGCGCAAGGAGAAGAAGCTCAAACGGGACAAGAAAGATAAGGAAAAAAAAGGGGGCAAAGAGAAAAAGAACAAAGATAGAAGCAAAGAAAAACATAGTGAAAAAAAGGACAGAAAAAAGAAGCACAAGGAAAATGAGAAAGACAGGGAGAAGGAGACGGAGAAGGCTAAGGAGAAAAGGCAGGTTTATGATGAGCAAAGACTTGAAGGACAATCAGAGTTTCATAATGGGGAGAAGTTCAGCTCTAACAGTATGCCAGATAATGATATCAATAATTCGAAGTATGTGCACGAGCTGGTCAAAAGAATTAGGGAGGAAGACAGGGTGTCAGGAAGCCAAATGCTTAATAAGATCACTGAAGCAGAGCAAAGGAGAGTTGAGGTGCAAGGGTGGGCACTGGATAACCTTTACCTCAACCAACTTGAGGAGCAACAAAAGCGCAAGGATAAGAATGAAGATCGTAGCAAGGTCAGTGGACAAAGAAACCACAATGATGCAGGAGGTGTGGAAAAAACATTTGTTCAGAGTTTTCCTGGTATGGGTCAAGAAAGAGTTGAAGGAATTATTAAGTTGGTGGAGAAGGACACTGAGAAGGAAATTGAAAGGAAGGAGAGGATTAAGCACAAAGAAAATGATAATAAAGGTGACAAACACAAATACAGAGATCCTGAGAAGGATCGAAAAGCAAAGAATAAAAAACGAGATAAAGAAAAGAAAAAGGAGGCGAAAGTGAGGGAGGTGAGTGAACCAACAAATGATCAGGCTAAATTCAAAGAAAGTAGCCCCCTACTGAAAGGAAGTACCAAGGACTCACTGGATTTTCGGATTTCTAGATCTGCTGATCCTGCCAGGTTGGGCGGCACAAATTCTGCTGTTGAGGAAAATCTTGGGAAAAGAAAGGAGGTTGAGATCAATGGATATCTACGTGGTGAGTCCTTTCACGTTTTGTGCAGTGCAGCACCTTTATTTCTTTATGTTGAATGGAACTTAATTGAAGATGTGGGGTGCTAGTTGCGGGAATAGATGTACGCTATAGTTAGATGGTCGACTATGTACGCTATAGTTAGATGGTCGCTAAGTATCTATTCTTCATTGCATGAGTCATTTCACTCTTGGACAGGTTTTAAACTAAAACTTAATATAGACATATTATCATCCTTTATATCAGCCCTCTGTTTTTTTGGGTTCCGTGTCATTGGTGAAGCATCAACAATTATTTTATGTTGTGCTTATTAATCTGCCTTGGCCTTTAAATTTTTGACAGGCAATGGAGAACGTCCTAATAAATTAGCAAGGCCTGTCTCTTCCTCTAACTTGGTTATTGAAAATGGAAATAAGTTGGAACAATGCCAAACTTCTATTCCACCTACATCTGAGAAGCAGGGGCTAGTTGATAATCATAGATCCGATGTTATGGACCGCAAAATTAATGGTTTCTTAACACCTCTGCAAACCAATGATTGCAAACTAAGGCAATCTTCTGCTAATGCACCAGCTAACGAGAATGGTGAAGTCTATCAAAAACCACCACATCCTGATTTGAAGTATCTGAATCGGATACTTTCTGTACCTAAAGTGGATGAATGGCCTGACTACTGTGACCAGGAATGGCTTCTTAGCAGTGATCACAAGTCAAAGAAGCTTGAGACTGGTTCTTCTGTGACTAATGGAGCAATCCAAGTCTGGGCAGAAGCTCGACAGAAGTGTGCAGACGTTGTTGCACTTCCATACGTGATTCCATATTGACATTGCCCAAGTGGGTGGATTTTTTCATTTCTGCGAGATTTGGCTATTACATCCAGGACTTGGAGGTGTGCTGGTAGGATGTCTTGTTCCTCCTGCTACTTTGGGGTTGCTGCCAGTGTAACAGGCCATTCAAGGTCTCTTCTGCTTGGATATTTTGTCCGAATCATTATTTTGAAGGTTCAGAGACGTTCTGATTTATGTTAATGGCACCTGATTCCTTGTCCTTGAAGCGAGTTATTACAGGAACAGATATATGCATACTGCTTATCATGGTTGATGGATATTGTCTGATGAAGTAACAAACAGGTCCTTGTGGGTTTTATCATTTGGTACAACAGAGAGATGCTGATCTTAAATTGATGGTTATTTTCATATTTGTTAATTTAGAGGATGATTTTTTAGGCAAATGAGGATTATAGGATTTTTCCGTGCTGTAGGTGCACAAGCAATTTTGATTTGTACAATGATGAATGGCATACTTAAATTTGTATATTAGCAGGCATAATTGAAGAGGCATTCCATTTTCTTCGAGCTGACCTATGGCATACTTAAATTTGTATATTAGCAGGCATAATTGAAGAGGCATTCCATTTTCTTCGAGCTGACCTTCTTACTTCCCGTCTCCTTTTGGATTCCTTTGCTTTCTATGCCTGTAACTAAATAATTGAGTTTTTTAGACATACGTAATTTCATGTAATATAAATTAATTCTCCTGTACAAAATGATGTATCCTTATCATATTCCTTCTGTAAAAAGTTATCTATAGTCGACTTAAATTTATTAAAAATATTCTATATTCTTAAGTTACTTTTTCCTGCAAAAATCAAAAGCTATTTTTAAAGTAAAAATATGTTGAAAACATAAAGATTTATAAATTTTCAATTTTTGATTTGATTATATAATCTTAATTTATTATTAATAGTAGTACAGTTAAGTGGTAAATTCTATTTATATATTTAAATGTTGTATAAATTCTCATTTGGGCCTGTTTGAGTGCTAGTTTCTTAATTTTTATATTTTCCAAAGTGCTATTAATTCTCCTCTTGTTCCTACCTCTAAGCTCTTTCTTCACAAATTTGATCCTTTTTTTTTAAAAAAAAATCATTTGAACACCTTAAATCTTGTTATGTTTTCATTCATTCTCTTAGCTATTGCTTCTTCATATCCATTAAGATCAATTTAGTAGTTGTAAAACCTAAAATAGAAATGTCTCAGATTAGAAGATTGGCCCATTTAGATCCTACTGGGAGCGATATGAAGATATGGGATTGCAAAAAATATGAGAAGTTGATTTAACTAGGCATCATTTATCATAACTATACCCAAATTCTTTCTAAATAGCCATGCACTTTGTGGTTTATTGCTCTAGGTTATGAGGTTTCTATCAAACTTCAAGTATAAAGTTGTTATTTTTCTTATACGTTCTCTAAACCTATTATCAAAGAGCATTACTCCCTTGTTGTCTTCTTCTACTTCACGTAAATAAAGTATTCTATTAAAATCTCCTAATATCAGCCATGGATTATTCATACCAGCATAGATATCAGCCAAGTCCCTTCATAATTCAACCTTTGAGAAGGAAAATTTTGTATCATATATAAAGATAATATAAATAATTCTTGAGTTCTTTAGTACCTCTAGTTCTAAGCGAATGAGATGAGCAGAATACTTGATATCAATCACTTCTAGCAAATTAGATTGAATGCTGCAACTATTCTCCCATTGACATCATGATGGTGATCGGCTAAAATGTTCCAATCTTTTCCAAAAAATCACAAGATTATATTGAGCTCACTTTCTTTTATTATAGTTTCTAGAATATGCTTTTTGTAATAAAAATTCATTATTTATTTTTTGCTTTTTGGGGAGTTGATATCCCTCACATTCCAAAAAATTATTGACATAAAACTTAATCTTAGATCTTATTATGGACTCTACCCTTGGCCTTCCTTCTTGATCTTTTTATATTGCTTACTGAAAAGTTATCATTTGCCTCCTAAGTTGTTTCTTAGTTATAAAACAATGGGGGCTATGGTTCCTAAGTCGCTTTCTCCTCTTCCTAGGAGGCCATCTAAATGTCCTTATTAGCTTTTGGAAGTTTGTCTATGGCCTCAAGTTCCTGTTTAATATGTTCTTGGTTAGGCAAGTCTTTTGTAACATTTGCATTTCCTTAATATTCATGGCTAGTAGGGCAAGTTTTTCTGTGGCTTTTAGACCACCAAAATGTTGACTGGGCCATTAAATTTGTTCTCCAACATTTACAAGTATGTTTATGGTATTTTTTGAGTTCCCTAATGTTGATTGTGAGACTTCTATATTAGCATCCTCATTTTGATAGTCATTTTATACTTACATCACCTTTACAGCTTCTTTTAGAGTATTGTTTAGAACTATTTCATCCTGATTAATGTCTTAGATGTAGTTATTAGAAGAAACATCTCCATTAAGTTCCCTAAAATCCCATATATTGAATATATTTCTAGTTGGTCCCCAAATTGGTTTCTCCTTTAGTTTGGTTGATTTTTATTGGCATGAAACTAATATGACTTCTTTAGTGAGTTCTCTTACTTCATCTAGCCTTGTGAGCTTTAGGGTTTTAGGGAGTTCCTTGGTTATTTCCACCTCTACGTAAATCATTGCATATCTAATTCTACTTAAGGATGCAGTATTTTAGTCTATACATAATGGTTTTCTTATTAATCTCACTAAATAGCTCAGGCTTAGAGTGCTCTAATATTTATAGGGAATAATATGTAAGTGATCATAAATGGGGATTACTTTTAGCTTACTCATGTCAAGAGTCAATCCAGGTTTCCACTACTGAAAAATCATTGATGTGTCATGGGTCTTGTTCTAGTATACTTAAGGCATTGACTTCATTTGTAAATTTCAAAAGATAAAAGTCCTCTTCCTTGATCAAGATTGATTCCATGTCATAACTCTTCCACTTTCGTTTAGTCTAAGCTTTTATGATGGTAAAGGATGTCTCTTTTTTTTTTTTAAAGTAACCAACAAAGGAGTAGGTCCACATTGTAGCCCCTACTTGAAGGATAGTTAGGGGAGGAGAGATAACAAATTTCTCTCCTTCAACCTCCTCCACTCGTGACCATGTTTTCCTTCTTAGGGAGTTACCTTTACTCGTTTAAGAGTTATGGTTTATAGCTATCTTAATATAGAAGTTACGGGATTATTAAGTTATGAGTTAAGTTATGAGAGCAAGGTTGGATTAGAGAGCCTAGGTGGTCAGGAGATTAAGAAGAGAATTGGAGCTCAACTTGTAGGAAGAGGAGAGATCAAGTATTAAAAGAGAGGTAACAAAAGAAACTACTTCCATAAAGGTCATGGTTAAGGAGAAGAGCTAGGCCAGAGAAGTTAGAAGACTTATTCCTCTTATTATAAATTTTTTATTAAAAAGACCATTTTAAATTTACAATAAAGATTTTGAAAAAAATCTAAGTGCAATATTTTAAGTATTAATTTTTTGGGAAAGGATTGTGTATGGGTACATGTCATATAGAACTCTATATGGAAGACACTAAATACCCCTAATCGATTTGTTAACATAAAGGGGTTTAAGTTTTGGACATCAAATTCCCATGTCAGACTTGTCACTGTGAAGAGATGGGCCAATAGATTACTAAGGAGTGAGCTACATTTTCTATTATCAATTACCCCACAAGTTTTATCCAGAAGTCTTATAGATGAAACTTCTAAAAATCTAAAGTATGTGTTGGTGTGTAGCCAATCATTTAGGAGGCATAGGTGAAAGGTCTTTAGTAGGAAGCCTCTTCTACGAAAACGAAATCTTTTGGCTTCTAACAGAGTAACAGTTTTTGACCATCTATCACATCTTTAACCGACATGAATCTTTGGTAGAAAGAGCAGTGCAAAAGTTTCAACCATATTAGGAAAGCGAAAAGGTCCATGAATCTTAGTTATCAATGTACCATTAATTAGAAATACTGAAGATCCTATAAAAAAAATTCTCATCGTTTTTAATAGGACCTTTACTTATTTTTGAGTAGTTTTAATATATCTTATATCGATTCTTCCATTACTCTATGGTTATTCCTTTTAAGTCTTACTTGCTTCTTCGATATGTTCCCTTAAGTTTAGATTTTTTTTTTTTTTGATTTCATATGTCATTTAAGTAGTTTGAAGTTATAATTCTAGTAAAATTGAATTTAGAAGGGTGTAGAATATTTAGCTATTGTGAGTTGACTTAAGGATAGAGATTATCATATTATTGTTCCTCATATTGAATTAATGATTAAATTTAAGGTAGAGAATTATTGGGGTATAATCAAATCATTTGATCTAGAAGGAATGAGGGCTAATTTTTTCCATTCCTCCTTATTCCAAAATAAAGCACCTTTGCATGTCTGAGTAGGCTTACTTCGTCAAAGCTAGCAATATCAACTTCTATGATGATAATTTTTAAGTGCATGTTTGTTTCAACTTTTAGAAGATGAATAAGTACTTTTTTCCACAGCAAAAGCTGTTTTTAAGAAAAATGAGTGTTTAGTTATAAAATCCAAAAGCACTTTTTTATATAAATGGCTTTTTTGGAAGCTAAAATATAACTTTTTGAGAAGCTCAAATTTGTTAAGGTAGATTTTTTGGTGTCTGTTTGGATGAATTTATATAAGTAGAGCTTTTGTCATCAGAGCTTTTGTCAATAGAGCTTTTCTAAAAAGTCAGTTGACTATTTGGTTGTCAGTTAAAAAAGAGCTTAAGTGGGATGAGAATTCTTCTCGATGAGTTTTGTCTTTAAGTTTTAAAAGAAACAAGTTTTTCCATATGTGCAACACTTCCATTTTTGGTGTCTTCTTTCATCATTCTAGGTGGTCTTCCACCTAATAAACATAGAGCCTACCATAGATCTATTTAAATTAATTGATTGATCAAATTGGTCCTTAGTTATGATCCCAAGCTGGTAGAGTCTAAATGTTAAACTTGGGATTAGTTTGAATAAGCTACCATAAGGGACTCATAGGTGGAAAACACAAATTTTGTTTTTAGCCTTAAAGGATGGGACCTTTAAAAAGTGATAATGGTTAGATGCCCTCCTACCATCACGTGTGTAACACTTGTTAGACACTAGGAATCCATTCTATCCTAAGGAATTTACACTAAAGGAAGAGTTGCATTTATAGGTTGACATTATTAATAAATAAGCCTATAGGTTGCTTTTGCATACTTCTTTGCTTTTGTATTGGTTATCGTTACTGACTTCTAAATTTTATAGGGATGTACCTAACTCAACTTATCTTTGTAGCTCATAAGGGAATTAGGAGTTGAAAGACCTAAAGGCTACATAAGTCAACCTTGCCATTGAGATTGACGTTTATAATGAGCTGGCCAAGAAAGTCCTCACGCCTATATGGAGTTTTGTAGGAAAAAAAACTTTAAAAGACACTACTATTAATAATGAAGTAAAGAAGCTTGATATAGAGATCTTCATCTCCAAGTGGGACATTGAACCTAAGAAATTGGCTTTTGAGAAGGCCTTGATTGATATGTAGCTTTATCAAAACCTAATTCTTCTTAGAGACTAGAAGATTTTTTGACGAACTCATTGGACGCATACAAGTAGATTCAAGTCGACGTTGAAAAGGTGATTAGTTTTTATCTTTAATTTATTTCATGGTTAGGTTTGTGCTATATAATAATTTGTAATATAGGTTGTAATATAGGTCCTCATATATGCAAAATATTTACAATAAGTTATCCTAAATAACAAAAATATAAAGGCTAAAATAAGCCTTGCTATCTAGAAACTTAATTAACCAAGATTCATTAACCAAGGCTTTATCTAGTTTGTTCCTCATGAACCATTTTCAACCTTTTTGTTATTCCAAATGTAAAAGTTTCCTTTATACGTGGATTTTATATTGTTTACATAATTCCTAAAGTCATCATTGAAGTTCCTTAAGCTTTTATTCCCTTCAACTTCTAAGTGTAAAAGGGTACTATTAAATTTTGCTAGAATTATCCAAAGGGTATAACAAAAGAGTGAATCATCTTCAGCTAATCCTATATACTGCATCATTAAAAGAAAGATTATAGACATGCATAAAATTTAATTGAATTCTAGTCTTCACCTATGGGTAACTTATTGGGAGATGAATGTTGTTTTATGATCAAGGAATAGAAACTTTAATTCTATCTATATTATAGGTAATAACTATTCTTCTATTGTAATGAGCTTAGTGATCGGTAATAAATCGATAATGTTTTCCCAATAAGTCTAACCTTTTACACTTATCAACAATGAGTTTTATCTCTAAATACCTATTACCATAGGTATTATTTCACTAAGATAATCTCAAAGTACTAGTGCTTTTTGGGGATATTGAAACCTTTTACATTCTAAGAAAGAATTGTCATTAGGATTAGGTTAAATGTTTAGAGATATTTTCTCTACATCTTCTACTTGATCTCCCGCTACTTGCCATTTTGAAATCATTTCCAAATGACTTCAAGCTCTATTTGATCTGATTATAGGGACAAAATTTCTCTAGTCCTACTTTAGGTTTAGGTGTTAATAGAATTAATGATGAGTTGATTGAGAGGAACTCCTCAAATATTTAGAGGGGTCATAACTACACCATTTTATTAATGGGAGATTTTCTAATGTGTGATATTATATGTTTTTAACCATAAGTGCATGGTATAACTGTAGCTAAAACTGACAAGTACAGATCAATCCCACAAAGATTGTTAATTGACTTTTTATAAATGTGTCAATATTATTTTACTGCAAGTATGAGTCAATTCTATGAGCACTATGAGTACTAGGGATTACCATTGTCCTATTATCTAGTTTATGAAATTGGTTTTGATTTTTAATTTCAAAGAAAATAACAATAATGTAAGTAAAATAAATGGCCAGCAAGATTAAATCACATAATTAAGGAAGCACTAAGAAAATTGCCTATATCAAAAGATTAGTATCTAGGTTTCAAATCCCCTAAACCTTTAATAGATTGATCTTTTATTATGCAGTTGTTTATTGATTTATTGGACCGTGAAAATTCTTATGGTATGCTAATAGCTGACCTTGAGTTTAATAGCAACTTATCCTAAGGTTTTCAATCGAATTACTTAAGTTAAAGTTTATAGGAATGATTTACTAATTTATGAATCCCTCTATTATGTTTGACTCTAATATGGAAGATTTATGTCATCCTATCTCTAGGGTTGCAATTGATTCCAATTACAATAGACCTATTCATAAACAAGATTTCTTAATCTCTATGTATGAAATTAGGTTATGATATAATATTTTGGATTCTTTTAAAACATAAATAAAATATGTAATTGGATCACAATATATCAATCAAACCAATTACATTAATAAAAGAATCAATACATTGTTTAAAGTATGAATATAGAGTTCATCTAGCCTAAACACGAGCAAGAAGTTTAGTTACACATGATCAAACACAAAATCAATCATAAACCAGAAAAATGAATAGAAAGTAGAGGGTTCGTAATTTTAAATCTCCCTTTCAATTATATTGAATGTTCTTACAAGGTAGAGATTTGATCTTGTATTCTGATGGATCTTTCAATGATTTATTCGTGCTTTCCACTTTTCTAGATCCATATTTGGAATCACCTCCTAATGTCTACTTTCCTACTTTTGTTTTCGAATACGTCCTTTTATAGTCAATTTTAGGTTTCTAGGAGATGCATGGGCTGATGCACCTTGGAGGCAAGAGTGGGGGAGCAAACACTAGGAGGTGATTATAGCTATGGAGATTGTTCTTAAGGGGCAATTTTGGTGCATCAAACCGGTTGCAATTTGAAATTTCTAGATTTGCAATATCTTAATTCATAAATCTATCCCTAACGTTCTCAATTAGATTTGAAGCTATCTATTAGGTAATTAATGTCTCAAACAAGATCTCTCTTTAGATGATTACCAATTTGATAATTATATGTCTATTAAATTGCCAACTCTTGTTGCACAATCTAACTCTAATTACTTTTGACTCACTCTCTTGATTTATTGTCAAGTTTAAGCATAAACAATTATCACAAACATCCGATATGTATTGAAATCAACAATAATCAAAATCAGAAAATAAATCCAAAATATATCCTAATATGAAATTTAGAACTTCATGAACATGTTTAACATTTTGGAATTCAGATTACACATCAAGAATAACAAAAGATTAAAGGGAAAAAAGAAAAACTATATTGAAGACTTGATCTAGAAAATTTTCTTCTTAAACTCCCACGTTTGATCCACTATTTAATATTGGTTGCTACCTTTGTTTTATGTATTCCACATTTTTAAATAGTTCTTGACGCTTCTAGGATTTTGCTAGGATTTTTCCACTTATTTTGGTTCCAAAGATAGCATCAAAACGTCAAAAGATTAAAAACAACTCGCTTATTGGAAAAGCTGAAATTTTGCTTTTTCACTATAAAGAGATCCACGGTCATGCACTAGACCATGTATATCTAAAAAATCACCAAAATTTGCTGTTCTAGATGGGCTAAGATACGTACACAGCCATAGACATGATTGTGCATCCCTTATTTGCTTCAATTCTTCCTTATTCTTAAATTATCTGATTTCCAACACTCATAAACAAATCAAACACCTCATGAAACATAAAATTAATATCAAATTCTTAATTTAAACCACACAAAAACTTAAAATACATACAAACACTAACAATAGCACAATTCTAGTTCTATCCACATGATAATCATCTAAGAAACACCTAAAAACACACTTAAACACTTAGAAAACATAATTTACACCTATTAGTGGCCAGTGACAATATTCTTACTGTTAGGTTAAGCTACTCTCCTATAAGAAAAATTAAGGAGCAATAAGTAATTTCACTTACTGTAGAAGTGCTAATGGCAGGTGTATAGAAATGGTGTGCAATATTAATAGACTTTTTTCTTGGTAAAAGGATAACTTTTCTATTGATGATGCAATTGACATTCACTAATTAGAAGCAACATGGTTTGATGGATATTCTATTCAATAGTGATGATACTTTCTTCTTCAAATTCCCATTTGTATAGAGCAAGCAATTACTGAAGTATCTAGAATTAATTTTGCACGATCCTGTGTATTGGTAAGCTCAATTACTCACTTGTCTAAACTATTCCCAGTATAAAACTGAATGAGCAAGTTGAAGCTATGGATGATATTTTAATAGTCATATATAGATGGAAACTTGAGGTTGAGGGTCCTAGAAGGAAATGGAGTCCTACTGGAAAGATATTTAAGATAGGATTCCATGATGAACTAGAGAAAGTAGATGAGATGGAAGATATTGATTAAAGCAACAAGATAGACCAGGAAATGGAGGAAATTGAAACTAAACCTACAGAGAAAAACAAAAAGGGAGAGGAATAACAATTTGGAATAAGTCAATAGAACCACAAACTCTATTAATTGTGCAAAACACAAGGGGGGGAAAGCTAGACTACTCCAAAGTTAGAAAAGCTAATGATAATGTTGCTAACAAGGAGTCAGGATAATTATGTGATAGTACTATCACTAAGAGAGAGTTTGAAGTACGTTGAGGAGAAAATCGAGTAGGAAAGTGAAACCACCTACTCAAAGCAACAAGACATAAAGATTGCAGCCTGGCATATTAAAGGAGCTAATACTCCTACTAAGAAATTACTTATTAGAAAATAAGCTTAACCTTTTGGCTATTTTGGAATCCAAAATTAAAGTAGTGAATTAGGAAATTTTGAAACTACTTAGTAGTAATTGGAAAGAGTTAAATTTGATCAAAACCCTAATGGTAGAATCCTAGTTTATTATAATATAAACTCAGTTGAGGTATCTACAACCTACATTATAGATCAAGTAATTTGTATTGAGTCTCTATGTAAAACCATAAGGAGTGCTTATCAGATATCATTCATATATTCTCATAATAAAATATATCAAAGAAGTTACCTCTAGCAAGTTATTAGATGATCTCTAACCATACTCAAAAACTATGGCTTCTAAGTAGTGACTTTAATGCCATTGTAACAATCAAAGAAGTAGAGGGCCCTTATGTAAACAAATCCCTTTGTTAGGATTTGAGACAATATTTGTTAGATGTTGAAGTCTCTGATATAACTCTTGACGAAAAAATTTTCACATAGAGCAGCAAGCAATAGGAAAATAACCTTATTAGGAAGAAGTTAGATAGGAGTCTAACCAATTTTTAGTGGTTTCAACAATTCCTAAATAGGTATGCCATTTTACCCAACACTTACCTACCTAATCACTCACCAACTATCGTCATGACTGATTCAATAAGAATCATAAGCCCTTTTAGATTTAACAATTTCCTTGTTGATGTACCAAGTTTTGAAGATGCACTATGGAAAGGTATTTTGCTAAGATGCATGGTTCTAAACAACACAAATACGCGCAGAGATTGAAAGTGATTAAATATAGACTAAAGCTTTTACGCAAGGAAAATGTAGGAAATTTGCATCATCTTATTACTAATAATAAGACAGATTTGGCTTTAATCAAGGATGATTTGTATAGGAATTCAAAATTTAGACCATCAATTCCTATACAAAACTTCTTTATTAGTAGTTATGAAGACGATCAATATAATTTCAAAATTGTATGAACTGTATATTAACATAAACAAATGTTCTTTCCATATTTCCACAAGTGTAGAGAACCTGAGTCATATGGTAAGAGACATCGCTAGTTTTAAGGAACTGACTTTACCTTTCAGTTATTTTAGAATTCTAATAGCTGCCACTAAATGAAGATGTAGAAGTTTCAAACCATTAGTGGACATGATAAAAGCTAAAATCTCAAGATGGAGCATGAGAACTTTATTTCTTATTATTAGGTCTCACTTAATCATAGATGTATTATCTTCAATAAATATACATTAGGCTACACATCTTGCTATTCTGAGGATAGTGAATAAAACAATTGATAAGATAGTTAGAAAGTTCCTCCGGGCTAGGGAAAATGATGGTGGTTATAAAGCTAATATCTAATGGTATGAGGTATACAACTTCAAAAGGCCTAGAGGTTTTAGAACAATTCCATTGAAACTATTAAATACATATTTTATTATCAAGAGAGGGATCAGATTGATTAACGATCATAAATGCTTATGGTGAAAATAGGTACTTGAATATTACATCAATGGTAATAGCATATGGGAAATTGATCTTTAACTAGAAATGCTTCAACAACATTAAAAGAAAATCTCAAATTAAGAAGCTCAATAAGACCTCACATCAGAAAGAAAGATGGAATGTAATGAATACCTTATTTTGGCATAATACTTGGATTATAGGATTACCTCTGAAGAATATAAAAAGAGCTACAAGACTTGAAAGACTGCATTCCTGATAACTAGAATCTCATAAATGCTCTACTTTATAAGGATGAAATTATTTTATGATGAATGATAGGAATATGCATAATGAGATTAACAGATTGGTATTAGATGAAAATTTGCTTGATAAGAATTTGTGGTGCCCTTTTATTAATGGAAACTTTACCAATGCATCATATAGAAAACTCTTTAAATAGAACCTCTTGTGTGTGCCATAGTATAAGCTGATTTACTATAAATATAATCTTCATAGAGCTTTAACAACTTTTTGGAGAGCTATTAAGGATTTATTACCCACTATTGATAGATTGAACAAGTTTAACTACTTAAAAAAAAAGGTGTAGCCTTTGCAAATGGAAAATGGAGAGCACCTCACACTTATTATTCAAATGCAGCATCACAAAAGGAGCATGGGAATTAGTTCTTCATAAATTTGCCATCATCAATCCTCTAAATGAGTAGCAAAAGATTATTAAATGGTGGATGAATTTAAAACATTTTAAGGCAAATAGGAAATGATATTTTTTTTCATTGCCTTATCTTATTTGGTCTTACATATATATGATGAAAGAAATAGGCACATTTTTAGCAACAAGGAAAGAAGCTGTGAGCAATTCATTAAAGTTCTAGTTAATTTTGCCAGACTTTACATCAACAAATTTTGTGACAAGCTATCCCTAGATTCAGAATGTATTGATACATGGAGCAATATTTAGGGTATTTTTTATAACAACTGATGATTTTAAGTAGCATAACTTGCTAAATTTGACATTGGAACTCTCATCTTGAGAGTTATTATATTTTCGTCTTATTTTTAGCCATTACTGGCTTTTCAAAAAATGTTATGACACACTTAAGGTACTTATTTTAGTTCATATTTTCCTTTAGGTACAAGTTGGAAGAGCAAAAACCCAAATGAGCTAAAAGCACATCTTTGGTTTTGATCTACTGATGTTTAATATTATTTTCCTTCGTGGAAGAAAAAGAGATAAGTTAGGGTGAACCCAGAACAAAGAACACAAAAATGAAGTTATTGTAACTTACACAATGTGTATAGGACCGTATAACTCATTGGAAGCATGTAGGAGCATGAAGATGTAGTTTCAAGCACCTCTACAACTTACATAGCCAAGTGAGGACTTACACAGTCATTTAGCTCACTGTGAATATGTAAGTTCACGATTTTTGCAATTTTTACACATATGGTCACATATAAGCCCATTTAATTGATTGTGTATTGTGACGCAATCCTTATTTTTAGTATAAAAGGGCATTTAAGAGGCCCATTTTTAGGAAAATCCCGATGCATGCATTGTATACACATGGTGTGAAAAATAAAAAAATTTGTTCCGAGACTTTTTTGAAGTCTAGGATATATGTGCCTATACAAGGAAATACCATTAAACCTAACTAAAAATTCCCAATTCACATACATTTTCATAACATATATACATATTTATAGGAATTTATCACATTTACATAAATCAATCATTCATATAATAACCATGTACCTTGTGTGTAGTCTCCTTTGTTCCTCGATCTTCTACTGGTCCAGTTGTCACAAACCACAACGAATAAAACAAATCGTCTCCAACAGTATCCACACAAAGATTGGAGAAAGATGAAGAGAATGAGGTGAGAATCGTGAAGATTGCTTACTTAACCATTTTCACGATTATCATCATCTTACTTGCTTTTTTGTTTTTGTCTTTTATCATTTAAAGACAATAAATGCATCACCTTTTAAAGAAGCCTCTCTCATCTTCCACGTTGCACATATCTTATATATATATATATATATACATAACTAGGAAGACGTTTCAAATGCCACACATGGGTTTTTGATGTAGCCCATTTGATATCTTCATATCCGAGAATCAACAAATTCGACTCTTCATTGTTCATAAAATTTTGGGTCTTCTTTTTTATGTTTATCTCCGATTATTCGATAATTTCCACAAGCACAAATTCCACTTTTTATAGACCCAAAAATTCTTTCACAAAATAATCCATCTTTTTTAGGTTTATTGGTTTTGTAATGAAAAGTATAGGGTTTTGTCACCTCTCCAACAATCTCTCCGTTAGGTGGGATTTTCTTAGCCTAAGCACTTATTTGTTGAGGTGAAACTATATATATATTATAAATGCTGAGGTGGTCCGGTCACACTAGGGTTAGTCTTACTTGGTCTTGGGTGTGGAAAAAATACCATAGACTTGTTTCAGCAATATCGATGTCACAATCTCAACAGGATCCATTTGGTTCTGTTACTCTCCATATAATAGATCTCTTTCCAAAACCATTTTACGAATCCTCCGAGTTACTCTTATGTGTGTGACCCATTAGGTTCTCGGTTATGTTGGCCACCTGAATTAACACTTAATCTAAGCAAGTCATGAGCGACGTATAGCAACACATCATGACCCCCAATTAACCAACCCTCCTATAGACAATTGATGTGCAATTCACCCTTTCACCATGCTATACCCCACTAGGTTATGAGTATGGGCAAAGTGTCAACTCTCACTAGACTGACTACTCTATATGTCAATGAAGACATTCTTTATGACACATGTACTCTATCCAAAGATTTCCAAGTTATGACCCCGACTAGAGGTCATGGGTATCATCTTCTACTATTGTAGAAATGGTAAATCCTCTATTAGCTACTCAATTACCTTTGAATACCCCAACCTGTACCCAATCACCACGCTATGAGCAACCTCTGCAAGGCAACAAGGAATGGAGTCAAAACACAGAATTAGTATCCAAGATATCCTTAAATACCTTAACTTTAAGGATACTTGAACCATTGCTATGATGAGATTATCAATGACATTAGAATAGGACATCCATGTGATGATCTCATGGTAAGTCATCCAATGTACTTACTACCTCTAGTAAGAATCCACATCTCAACTCTAAACATCTCATGTTTACAGTTTCTGAGATCCAC